>JAJEJH010000017.1:70243-612102 GCA_026122585.1 Anacardium occidentale
ATTGATTTTGGCATGCTTATTACTTTCATCGCTGAAAAATTGGGTATTTCAGTTGAAGGATACGGAGAGTTTCGGCTTGGTTTCGACGAGTCTCTTATGCTTAATGCTGATGCTCTGTTTCGGATGAGAGTAATTGAGAAAGATGGCAATGATGGATGGAGATTGCCTGCGGCTGTTGGAGATCATGAGCCATCCGCCGACCCATCTGCCATGCCTTCAGTGGCTGAAACCAGTGTTCGGAGAGGGAGACGCGCTCGCCCCGAAGCTGGTCCTGAAGTTCAGTCTACATCCGAGCTTCAAGTGTTAATTGAGCTGACCAAGCAAGTTGATGCAAACATGGTTCAGCTTGCGCATAATTTTCAAGCTTTTCAGGAGAGTACAGAATCTCGCTTGACCCGGATTGAGTCCAGCCTTGCCTCTCTTATTAACATGACGGACCTGTCCCCTCAGCAACCACCTCAACCTTGAACCATTTTTTTTATTTGCATTTGCATGATTTTGTTACCAAAACTTATCATTGAGGAACATATCTTTTATCTTGTTATTATTTTCTGGATTTGGCTTGATTTAGTTAATCTTCTGAATTATTTTGATGTTTTGGAATATGGCAATTACTATTGATTGGATGATATTGCTATTGCTTGGTTGCTTGTTTGATGACGGGTAGTTGGATGCTGGACTTATTGATATTGGAAGTGATTTTTTATTGTTTTGGGAAATATTGCTAAAACAAAGGAAACCATGTCAAATTTTTTTTTTTGATTTATGGCAAAAAAGGGGGAGAAAGAATGCAATAATTAGCAAGTTAAAATTGACATAAATTTACATAAATTTATATTGCTAATTAAGGCTCAAACTAAGGGGGAGTGCTTAAAGTGAGGGGGAGTATGTTTTATCCTTAGTTTAAAACTCAATTTTAACATTTTTCAACATATTTTTGTCATCAATCAAAAAGGGGGAGATTGTTGAACCCTTGATGTTTTGATGATGATAAAAATACAATTAAGTTGTTAATGAATGTTTAAAATATGTTTGAAATGCTAATTAATCCCTTGCATGAAGTAATTCATGACAAAGAAGGGAAGAAAAGATTTATTTTTGCAGGTTTTAGGTCTCGCATGACCGTGTTCCTTAGTAGCACGACCGTGCTTGACCAAACGAGTCCTCGTGTGTCCAAAACACGGGACCGTGCGCCTGACCGTGCAAGGCTCTGTGACTTTCTAAAGAAAAGTATCAGACCCGCACGGGCGTGCGTGCATGATGCACGACCGTGTGCAGGCACTACACGGGCAATGCACTACCACATCAATCGTGCAGCCTGATCGTGTGAAACTGAAAGATTCAAAAGCCATTGGAAGCACGACCGTGCGTAGTGGAAGCACGACCGTGCACATAACTCATGAAGAGCACGGGAGATCAAGCCGTGCAAATGAAACCGTGCAGCTGGTCAAAGAAAAGGAGTCAACGCACGACCGTGCACGCTCAATACGCACGACCGTGCGTTATGGCAAATGAGGAGCACTACCAAAGAACACTACCGGGATGATCGTGCAAGACATCTCACGCACGACCATGCAGAATTGGCACACGACCGTGCGATAGCAAAAATGCACCCGTGTGCGGCTCGTGCGCTCATCGTGTAGTCAAGCCGTGCTAGCTCCTGGAATTTTTGGACAAAACCTTGTAGTATCAGTGCACGACCATGCAATCTAGGGAGCACGACCATGAAGGGTCGAAGCACGACCGTGCGTCAATGACACACGACCGTGCATCATTGGCGCTAAGCTTTTAAGTCGACCGTTGGAAGTCTGAACGAGCAATAAATGCAGCATGCACGACCGTGCACTAGAGGAGCATGACCGTGCGCCTGAAAATTTATTGCAGAACTTACCTTTTTCAACTACTTCAACGGATAAAAAGCTAGCAAACGGCTCCTCCCTATTCTAGGCAGTGAATCAAGTATAAAAGGAGAGCTATTTGAACTGGAGAGGTAACTGAAACGAATTGAAAAAGCCAAGCTATCTACATCATTCTTCAATTGCTTTGTTTTCTCTCTCTAAGCTTATTCACTTACATACTTGAGAGAATTTGTACTAAACACTTGATTTTCCAGTCTATTGAGAGGCATTTACAATCAATCTCTTTATTTACACTTCATTTGTAAAAAGGGCGAAATTCCCTTGTGAGAAAAACTATTGTATCTTCGGGTATTGAAGATAGTAGAAACTTCAATCGGGTTTGATTGAAGAAGAGGACGTAGGAGGCTTGTGTTCAAAGCTCCGAACCTCTCTAAACTTGGCTGAGCAACTTCTGAACTCTCACTCCTTATTGCTTTTATTGTGCATTGTGTGTATTATAGTGTTAATTGTGATTATTGCTTTAGAAATTTTAAATAATCCTATTCACCCCCCCTCTAGTATTATTTCTCTATCACTTAAGGGTTTTTCACAAAAATTTAATAATCATTTAAAGTGATAAAATTCATCCATAAAACATTTAAATAAATTTAAATTACAACACATACTACCTTAGACAAGTTTGGTGGACATGTTTACAACATGTACTCATGTGTAATAAGGTCATCACGATTAGTTGTTATACAATAAAACTTTTATTACAATTCTACTATTCCAAAAACATTTATCTACGTTAATGAGATTTATGATAAAATAAAAGACTAGTTTCATTAATTCAAATGTTGATTACATCATAAATACATTAATGACGATTGACTTTGGGGCATATATTCTAACAAATAAGATAATTTTATTATGTATTAAATTTTTAAGACAAAAATACCTTTATTTTCAATTAAAATAACTAGTAATATGGTTAATCTTTTCAACAATTAATTAATTTTATAATTTGACAACACTAAAATGTCCTAATATATTATGTATACGGAAAATATTTTAAAAAATATACAAAGTAAAAAATCTTGGTTAAACGAAACACACTATTAATTCATATATAATTATCTTTTAAGGATACCTAAGTAAAATATTATCTAAATATTATTTTATTAGTTTTAATTAAATACCATAATTATTTATATTTTATCTAATTGTATTAATATTTTTGATAAAATAACTAAAAAAACTTTATTAAAAAGTAAATTTATAATAAAAATATAAAACAATATTTAAACATAAAAAATTTAAAAAATTTAAAAATTTTAAAAGATAATCATCAATACTAATAGCGTTGCAAGTGGTGGTAATCGTCGATAATAGAATTAA
The DNA here is from genome assembly GCA_026122585.1 of Anacardium occidentale. Classification (NCBI taxonomy): domain Eukaryota; kingdom Viridiplantae; phylum Streptophyta; class Magnoliopsida; order Sapindales; family Anacardiaceae; genus Anacardium; species Anacardium occidentale. The sequence continues at coordinate 73,483 of JAJEJH010000017.1, forward strand.
ATGGTCTAAAATAATCACTTGATTATAAAGACCACTAGATTTGACCACCATCGCTAGTAACTATGGTTGAAAATAGCAGATGGAGTCAAAACCGATCATTTCAATCTCGTTTGCTAGTAGAGACGACCAGAGAATTAGGAAATTGTTTACAGTCACATGATTTCATTATCAGCAGCTATTGTTGTCGACATTAACGATAGGGATTGTTTTTAATTTTTTAAATTTTATAAAAAAATTTTATAAGTTTAATATATTTTAACATTTTTTAATATTTAAATAATATTTTATATTTTATATAATTTATTTTATTATTTTTAAATTTTATTAAATAGATAAAAAATACTATTTTAATTATTAAAATTTAATTGTTAATTATTAAAATTAATAATTAATTATAGTTAATAAATAAATTTTTAAATTTTAAAAAATCAAAGGAGGAAGTCTAATCTTTAAGCGAAACTTTGGGGGAACCAAGTATTAAGGTTCGAAGTAACTGTTAAAAATGATTGGCAGTAGTAACTTAGCTTCGTTACATTGCGTCACGTAGAATTCTTACTCACTCATGTCATGGATCAGTTTAATTGAACACGCTACGAGTGCAAGTACGGCGACGTTTCAATCATATGTGGATAAGTTCCAACTGACACGTCAGATAGGCCCCATCTTTTCACCATGGATCTATCTGGAAGAATGTAGACTTCGTTCGATCGTCCAACAGCTTCAGCACGCGTCTCGGAAAATAATCCTTACTGAAAATTAATTTCAACTAATAATAATTAATTAATTGAAAAAATTAAATAAATATTAATATTATGAGTTTGTTAATAAAAATAATAAATAATAAAAAAATAAAAAAATATTATATTGCAATTGTGAGGGCACGTCCTCATCAAAATACAAGTGGAGGAGCAAACTTGTGGGAAATGTGCCCAAATGTTTTTCAAAAATAAAATAAAATAAATTTGTTATTAAAAAAATGTTCCAAAAGATATTCTGAATCTTTTAAAATGTTAAATGTAATTTTCATTTGAATACTGGGTGTCCTAATTTGACTAAATAAATAAATTAATCTCTAATTTATAAGATATTTTTTTGCCTTTCATGTGAAAATTACTCAAAAAATAAATTAATTTTATAAGATTTTATTCCTCCATCTTCAGGCTAAATTAAATTACAATTTCGCCTGAGCTGTTTATTTGACTTGGAACAAATAATCAAATCATCTTTGAAATTTTAATAAATTTTTTTAATTAAAACTATAATTAAGTTAAAAATTTTCTAATATTTAATATGCCAACTAAATGTTAATGGATAACAACTAATCGTAACCGTCTGTTCATCCTAAATACCCATCTCCAAGCGTACAAATTCGTCATTTGAAAATTTGTTTCTCAAAATTCTCTGATTTCTGTCTCCATCTATGAATAAATAAGAACTTTCATCGGACTTTCCCGCACGTATCCTTCCTTGTCTTCATGCTCTAGCCGACGCGTCCACTTATTAAATACTCTAAAAACTCAGGCCGCCTACGTCCTCAAGACGCAATCTTTGATCACTTTTAGAGTTCCGTTTGCCCAGACACAGAATCTTAACAGTCCAAACAGGTTCAGTTTTTCGTTTCTTGATGCCAAGAAATTCGAGGAATCGACATTTCATTCAAGGTCGTTGTTAAGTAATCGAATTTTGAGTTTCTTTTATTGTAAATTTTCATGTCGCGTCAAGTAGTGGTCCGTTCGCCGACGGTTATTCGGAGACAATGTTTACTGCAGCCGTCGACGGCGGCGCCTAACACAAGAAGTAGTTTCGCGGAGATGGTGGGGGGCACGACGGCGGAGTGCGCAGCGGTGTGCTGTTGTTGTCCATGTGGATTAGTGAATTTGCTTGTGTTGGTTATTTACAAAGTCCCCGCCGGGCTGTTTAAAAAAGCGCTTAAGGAAAAGAAAAAAAAGAGGCTAATTAAAAAGGGACTTCTGCCGCCGCGAAAGAGGAGTAAATTTAAATGTGGCTGTGAAGATATCGAACTTCAAGTTCACCCCGTTCAGAATGTTTTGGAAGTAATAAATTCGGAGGAGACTGAAAAAGAAGTGATGAAATTAGAGAAGGAGATGTGGGAAACGTTTTACAGTACGGGATTCTGGAGAAGTCCATCTCAGCGAGAAGCACTTTCAGAAAATTGATTGAATTACCTGTAAAAAAACACTTCTTTCTTGAAAATATGAATGGAATTCTTGAATTTCTTGTGCATTTTTTCCTGTTTTTTTCTTTTCTAATTTTGAATTGGTCATATTTGAGAGTGTAATTGTTGGATCTGTTAGCTGTTTGTGATGAGTGGGTTCTGGTCAAATTTAGTTAAAACCAATTATTCTAAAATTTGGCCAACTGGGTTGGTTTAATCATTTCAGCAATGTTGTGATGAATTTGACACCCTAATGAACAACATTTGCCACAAACTAAATGTTTAGATATGCATTTCAAAAACCTGTCATTCAATGTTGCCGATCCCTCTTGATTTAAAGATTGGTTTAAGTAACATAAAGTGTGTCAGTATGAGAAAAGAGAGATTCAGTCTGGGAAAAGAGTGAAGAAATATTACAGATCTATTCATTCAAACGAGTGATAATGGTGTATGTAGTTTTGTTAGTAGTAAAGATGCATTCACATGACCACAAAAAGAGTCAGAATTTGCTGCCAAAAGGCAACTATGGATGACAGTCTGTAGCAAAAGAGATGTTACAGTGCGGCCAGTCAAACTCAGTCAAAAGTGTCCCTTTCCCTTCAGGATTTCAACTTTTGACTGCGGCCACAAGTACAACTTTGCTTTTGGTGTTTATCAGTGGAATCATCACTCTTTCTGTGCTTAATCTATAAGAAATCACTTTAATTCATGTCCAAAAAACCTTTTCCCGTTACTGCTCAGGTATACTTATATACTAATAAGGGAATGTCATGGCGTCATTGTGTATCAAATACATGTGTATTTGACCTATATGTACAAGAACATTGTATTATCATCACCCTTTGAAATATCCACATGTCCAACCAATAAGGGTATGACATGATACCCCTATACATCAAATGCATAGTATATTTTCATCATGCACTCCATATACGTGTCCCACTAAAGAGCGAACATTATATGTTGCTTGCTTCAAATACCACGTTTTCTTGATGCAATATGAAATCATTATGATATTGATAACATATAAGAAAAACGTATAAAGTTATTAGTTTTTGTAATGAGATCAAGGGTAGGGAGTTGCTCCATGAGTGAGGAGTGTAGGAAGGTAGTTATGTGTGATTGATGGAGGGCTTAGGTCTTGTTTGTCAGAGTTGTTCACTTGATGAGTCCAAGACAATATGAAATCAATAACTCTAAACCTACAAAAGGTGTGCACAAGACTAAACCTCGAGGGTGAGTGTATTCGAGGTGTTGCACAAATAGTCCCACTGTGCCAAAACTCTAAGCCCATGACAAAATGGTGTTAAAGCTATAATTAGGACATTAAAATTGGAGGTGTGTCCTTCCTAGTGGTCTAAGCTATAAAGAAGTCTCATATGCTAAAAGGTGTTTTCAAATGCCATGGTGAAGCATATTTGTCACTTTGAGGAGTGGAAAAAGTGGACCACTAAGGTAGGTGGAGTGTAATATTTGTTATGTGTTTGTAAGATGGTGTATGTTGAGAGGTGTTTGTGTGTACCAAAGGTAAAAACAAGAGTTTTCCAAGGTGTTGTAAGGGACTGACATGATAAGATACTCGTGCCAAAAATATGAGTGTCCCTTTAGCTGTTATGGTATGATAAGTCATATGTATGGATCTATGAAGTCAATGTTTGTAAGAGATGTGCATAAGGGCATGTAAACAATTGAGTGGTAGAGCATGTGACGAACATCATGACATGGGTAGCAACATGAGAAAAGTGTACAAAGTTGTTGGTTTCATGTAGAATTAGGCTTGGATTGGTCCTAGGTTTATGCCCTATATGAGTCCTTGATGAGTTGGGCCAAGACTAGATCCATGAGTCAAGTCAGTCATATATATTATTTTTTATATTTATTTTATATTGAAATTAAAATATCTATAAATTTAATTATATTAATTACTTAATTTAATTTCTTTGTTAAAACATTAACAAAAGTTTGTCGTCTAAAATTAATTATATTTATTAATATGCATTTAATAAGTATAAATAAAAATTTTGTACAAGTTGTAGTTGAATAATTTATACATACTATTTATTTAGAGTGAAAAATAGAATGTGTATTGTCCTCCAAAATTGTGTCTTTGAATAAGTTGAATAGTTCAAGATTCATATACCCAATCGTACAAATACATAATCACTTCGACCATCTTGTTGCCTAAAGATCATCTTCTATTCTCTACGATGCAACCACTAATTGAGATGTTAATTTAGACACGATTGTAGAAATTGAGGTGAAAAAAATATCATGTTTCGTTACGGTTATAATAGGGAATCAACTCGCGTTTTAATGTTACCATTGAAACATGTTTATTTTTTGTTTATCTTTTTAGTCATGTAAGACAAGTCCATCTGAAGATATTATTGTAGCTCAATCGGTTTGTGGCCATATACATTGCAGCTACTGTTACATTTAATATCGTTACTTAATTTCATAAATATCCAATTATTCATTCCCTTTTGATTATATCTTCATCAATCATTGTCTAGTCTTATGTTACTTGGTTATACCCATTAATATATTAATATAATAAAAAAGAGTGTTCAATTTGTTGTTAAAATTTCTTAAATAAGAATTGTAATCATACTTTAAATAGAGCTCTCTAAATATATCTAATCTAAAGCTAGGACCTAAAACACAATATATAATGGAAATTTTAGCCAATATTTATGGTATTTTTCTTCCATATTAGCAACTATTTTATGTAAGTTTAGATCATTTATATACCTATCAAATGTTTTGTAAATTTGAAGCAAAAAATCTAAAACTAAACTAGTTTTAAGATAATAATAAATACCACTTATAAGATTAGTGGAATCATAAAAAAAAAACTTTTAAAAAATAAATCTCTAATCTAATGCATTCACAATAATGCCCGAGATTGAGGTCTTTCCTCTAGTAAAATATGTTGACAATAATGTATGAATCTAATCATTCATCTAGTTGGTCACATATAATTTGGCGTGCATTTGGAAAAGTCTTTTCCAACACCAAATACATTGAGTTCTACCAAATGAGCATGCTATAACAAAGCATCAATGGCTTAACAGGTGAATCCTCCAGTTTACCACAAGTGACATACTCTCTCTATTTCATATTTCTACTAATGATGAATTTGATAATCATGTGCACATTTTCTAGCATCTCATGTTATCTTCCAAACACAATTTAACAATCAAATTGATGTTATGGCAAAAACATCTCTGATGGAAATTTTTTCCTTTAAAATGCATATTCAATTCCTTTTTAAAAAATAAAAAAGAGAGCATAGTCATGTTGGTAGTCATATTGTTAGGTATTAGTGTTCATCCCTCTTAGTTATTAATTTTTTTTTTTTATCTGAGAGCCCAAATATCAAAAGTAAGTGCTATATTTTTAAAAATTTGAAATTCTTTTTTACGCTTCAAATTTAATTTCTTATAAAAGTTTAAAATATATCTTCTAATCGTGTGTCTACTAACAAACTTATATTGTGAACAAAAATTGATTCTAACAATTTCATTAAAAAGTATTTTTCAAGAAAGAAATGAGAGAATCCATAATAACTATGAAATTTATTATTTCATCTCATGAAATTTGTGCACTGTAATGTTACACTAGGAGAGTTAAAGATTGTAAATTAAACTTAAGTTGAGTTTGAGTTTTCATACATGTTGAACCTTCTTCCTTGACTCTCACATTCTTTTTCTCTAGGTGTCGCATTCTCTTGGATGTCTTGTTCTTGGTGCTGGTAGACGCACTACAAATTTTACCTATACAATATGTCTCTTCACCTTGTTCAATTTTCAAAGGTCATTCTGAGTTAATGCAATGTTCTCATATCTCATAAATTTGTCTTTTAATCTCCATTCTTGTTAGGACACTGCTCATTGGTGTTTGGTTTGATGTAGTTTTAATCATATTTCAAATTACAAAATTTGGATTTTTAGGTTGAGAAATGAAAATGGATCAAATGTGTCCATTTCTTGTGTTGTTGCAAGACAGAATATAATGATCATCCATATCAAATTGGGAAAAAGTTGATCCTTCGATTCCAAAACTTTCGGAATCCATTTCGAATTTTTCTAAAGAAAAAAAAAACTATAACATAAAATACTATAATAACATCTCTTTAATTTAAACAAAGACTAGTATAAACAAAATAATCAGTAAATGAGATGATAAAATAAACTGAGAGGAAATTGATAAATTGTGGAAAGTTTGAGTGTTGATAAGAGTAAAAGGATATTTGAAGAATAAGAAGGGTTATGAGGAATTTATGTCGTGGGCTCTGGGGGGAAATTACAAGTTTTGACCCGGCTAGCTAGGCCTAGGCCTTCCCCTGTGAGAGTGTATCCATGTGTAATCTTGAAGCAGGTATGAGGTTATTCTTCCACAAATCGGTGGAGAATTAAGTCACTCTCATAATGAATTTAACATAGAACGAAGCCAATGGTGCTAAAGTGTGCACAAAACTGAAGTTGAAGGATAAGTGGACTCAAGATGCGGCATGGACAATTCCAGTGGACTAAACCTTTAACCCCATGACAAAGAAATCTTCGTAACATCATGGGAAATGAAATACACATCTTTCCAACCAGTACTTGATCATCCAACATCATATACCTGTGTGCTTACCCAATTAAGAAACCAACATCGTCATCTGACATGAGATACACATATATTCTTCAAACAGGTAGTCATCATATTTCAACACACATCAAATACACATGTATCCAACTAATAAATGCACTTTTATAAGATGCACAATACACATGTATCCAATTAATACAATAAAGGTTGGCGGATAAATTATTTCTAGTTTACACAATATTAGACATATATCCTCTCTCATTTTCTCCAGTTCTATTCTCTTCAATTTTTTACAACATAAACGTTGAAAAAAATCACCCACTTCCGCTAGTAAATTGGATACATCCTTGTTTAAGGCTCCATGAATACCAATAGGAAGTATTCTTTGTAAGAGAATATGACAATCATGACTTTTCAATTCTGATATCTTTTGATCGCTTAAGCTAACACACCGAGAGATGTTAGAGGCATACCCATCTGGAAATTTAATAGATTTCAAAAGTTCACAAAAAGTCTGCCTTTCTTTTTTTTTTCTCATAACATAACATGCCAATGACATCTCATATTTTCCATCAACTCTCCTAGTCAAGTGCAACTCTTTTCGAATTCCCATATCTTCTAAATCTAGCCTTGCTTTCATAGTGTCTTTTGTTTTTCCTTCAATTGCCATCAAGGTTCCTAAAATACTCTCACAAATGTTTTTTCTCAATATGCATCACATCTAGATTATGTCTTAACTTCAACTTACTCCAATAAGGCAACTCAAAGAAAATGCTACGTTTAGTCCAATTCAACTCTTCTGGCATGCGCTTTCTCTTTCTTATACTTGGATGTTTGCCTGATGTCCAATCTTTTAGGCACTCTAATTGCTTTAACACATCATCCCCAATTAATTCTTATTCGATATTTAGAGTTTTAATTAATATAGTATCAATAAAACTTATTTTCACTAATCTTTGCATGTTAATGTTTAATATTTATTTATTTGTTTGTATTATATAATATTAAGGGTAAATTGATAAACAATTGAATGTTAGTATAATATTTGTTGAAATTAACTATTTGTTATAAAAATTGTAGTCTACAACTTATAGGTTTGTTTTAAAAAAAAAGTTTGTGTTTATTTACTATTATTGTTTTCACTTTCTAATTGAAATTTATTTTACGAACATAAATTTTATTTGTTATTAAGATATTTAAATCTAGTTGAAAATTTATATAATTTAATTGGACCCCTCTGACAAAAATTTCTATGACCGTCGCTAGGCTAGATCCCCTCTTGAAACCAAGGTAGTATAGTTTTGCTCATTGAAATTGTTATATAAGGAGGTTATATGGACGGAAGACTATTCAATTCATTTTGGTAATTTGAATGCAAATTCAGATTGTATACAGTTTTAGGAATTTCTATATCCTTATAGTTTTTAATTCATTATTATAAAATCTAATGTATAGATCATTAACAAATTAGATCTCAAAGTCTCTAAGATGTATAGATCATTAACAAAAATATTACTGATGTAGTAATACAAGATTAAATATGGGTATCTCTATATATATATATAGAGAGAGAGAGAGAGAGAGAGAGAGTATCCTTATAAATTACCTTTTTTATATTTGGTAATTTATTTTAATCTAAAGTCCCCACAAAGTAAAAATATTAACAGGTATCCTTACAAAAATTTTACTTCAGGATCATGGTGGCTATTTGAGTCAACACTTTCCAATTTAAAAACAGAAAATCAGCCAAACTATTATAACTAAAATCATGATTCATGAATATCAATTGTTATAAATGTGTGGTGAAATTGAGTCACAAGTGTCTTAGACTAAGAAGCTGTGGACCAAACCTAACAATTTATTAATTGATTAATCGGTATTGGATGGCTCACCAGATCTGCCCATTTTTATTTTCATAAGATATAAAAAAAAATGAACCCAACAATTTATAGGTGATCTCCAACAAAACTAACCTAGTTGGAGCAAGATTTGGTGGAAATTTGGTAATGGATTTTTAAAAGACTTGACTATCTCCACTTCATTTCTTCTTTATATTAAGCCTTTGATTGCTTCTGATAAAGTGCTCATAATTGTCAAGCATTTGAGGCTTCCATCACTGGTTATTAAATTACATTTATAAGAACATTTTATAGAATTTAAACATTATAAAGTTGATGAATATTAAATTTAATGGATTTTCATGAAAAATTGATTCAAGATTAGGCAAAAGATTGATTAATTTATTTTTATTTTCCAATATTACCTTTAATTTATATGAATAAAATATATTATAGAATAATTGAAGAAGAGAAAGTGACCCATGGGAAGGCACCTATATTTGTTGACCAACCTACCATTTTTTTTTATTATTGAATAAATACTTGTAAAATTTCAATGCTTTCATTATATTTCATTAAACCTCTCATAACTATAAGAAGAAAATTCCACAGATGACAAAGAAAGGAATAAAGCCTTGGTTGTAGTATCAATATATAAACTTATCTTAAACTAAAATAATAAAAATAAAGATGAGAAAAAAACTAATAAAATCAATGAAAAGAATATATTTATTGAATATACATGTTTGAAGGGGTCAAATTTCATGCAGAGGTGGTTTTAACAGTAAAAAGTAACAGTAAGAGAGGCAGTGTATAACAGGGCACAGGATGAGTCCTCTTGCCAAACTTAGATCTGATTTCAGGGTGTCTGTGAATCAATGGACTTTTAAACTTGGGATTTTGTTTTCTTTGATTTGGGAAAGGGAAGGAGAAGGGAAAGGTGAAGGTTAGTTGTGTTGTGTTGGTGGATTTGTTTTCCAACACATCCACAACACAAAAACACAAACACAATATAAAACCAAACCAAACCAACAAACGAAACAAGAAACAGACCAAACAAAAACCCAACAACTCTTAATTACTAAAGGTAAAGTTGTTGTTCATGCCTTTTTGTCATTACAATAATGATCAATTGATCGTTATCAATTTTCAATCTTTATTTTTTTTGGATTTCTTGTATGTGGATCGCTAGGTTTGATCCACAGCTCTCATCTTCACTTTCATGGGCATTTCCTGATCTTCTAATTCATCCATTTCTGGAGCTTTTCCACTTTATTTTTGGAGGTAATTCAAATATTTAACCTTCTTTTTTTGAGGTCTTGCGTTTGATTGTTAAGATCCATTTGTCATCTGATTTTTACTAAATTTCTAAGCTTTATACTGTTTTTGCTAAATTTGTATCCTTTATACGCGACCGTGTGTAAAGTTTGTTTCTTTTTAAAGAAATTTATGTGAAACTTTTTCCAATTGGACTGGTTTGGCACATGGAGATTACACCAATGTTATGTAGACATCTATACTATGAATTTATAGGTGAAAATCGGCTTGTTTGGTTGCTAGATGGGAAATTTAGAAGGCAGTTAGCTTATGTTTGACCAGTGAAATCTTTAAGCAACAAAAGTTATGATTTGATTTGAGTAATAGAATTCAGATTATTGTACTTCAGTTTTTTTCTTTTTTACAATCCAGATGTTTTTTTTTTTTCCTTCATTGAACTTTATTTGACATATTTGCTGAGAGCAAAATGAAGAAATGTTAGAAGTATGTGATGTCTGTCTTTGGAGATACCTGAAACTAACCTACTCTTTGTGGGAATGTGCAATGCTTCTGTTTGATTGATTTTGTGTGGGTATGCTAAATTTTTATTCTTATTTTCAGGGAATTTGTAACATTTTTGGTTGTTTTGATGTAAAAAGAGTTAATGAAGGTTATAAGGTGGTGCATTTTTTGCATAAAAAATTGACTCCCAGAAATTTATCTGAGTATATGACTTGATAGTGCTAACAACTTTATGAAGTTTTGGGCTCAGTATTTGATATGTCAAAGTTTATGTTTCAAATTTAGGAGCTGAAACAATTATTACTTTGAGAATGTGGCTGCCTCTGCTTGTTAGAGTAATGTATATTTTGGTGTGCAGATATATTATTTTTGTAATGTTAAATTTAGTTTGCAGTGCTAAATTGATGTATTCGAGATTTTTTGTAAGGTTCTGCAGATGGAAGAGAACACTAAGCCTGATAGTCATTTGACATCAGTGGCGGCCTTTGTAGAAGGTGGGATACAAGTTGCCTGTGATGATGCTTGCAGCATATGCCTTGAGGATTTTTCTGAAAGTGACCCTTCAACGGTAAGATATATAAAAAGAATAATGCTATAAATTGATGTTTGAATGCCCATTTTCTAGATCGTAAGGTATATGACAATAATTTGATTAATACCATTTTGATGATTAAGTGAGATTGCAAATCACAGGACAATATTGGTTAGTGCCATATTATTTGGGAGGTGTAACAGTTCTTTGAACAAAATTTTTTACTTCTACATCATTGCATGTGAATATTATGTAGAGGCTTGTCTAAACTTTATGTTTACAATGTTTATTGTCTTGTAGGTAACTACTTGTAAGCATGAGTTTCACCTCCAATGCGTTCTAGAATGGTATAATTATATCTTAAGTTATATATCTTGTTAACATTTATGGTACTTATATAACCTCATCATCTTAATGTCATTTGGTTCCATCATTCTCAAAAACTATTGTTGTCAACTTTGTTCATCCATGTTTTGTTTTATATTTTTATCTTTTTCTTGAATTGATGGTTGAGTATAGCTTTAAATACTTTGGTCAAGTTCTCATACGAGGCCAATCAGAACCTTGAGTTAATTTAAATTTCTCATTTCCTTATTTCAGTAATTTTGTTAATTATTTTATGGTTCACGTCTCTCACTCACACTTACACTCTGGTAGAGCAAGGAGTCAATTCCTTTCCTTCTGACAACAATCAGAAGTATGAGCTGTTTCTTGTTTAACTGCAGACTTTGCTGGTCGCATAATGATTTCAGTATTTTCCTTATTTTCATATATTTCAAACTCTGTGAGGGAAAGTATTTGTACATAATTAGCTTGTACACTTTTCTTTTGGTCACTATATTTTCTTTTAGTTTGGTTTTCAATTAGAACTCATTTTTAATTAAACATTCCTTGAATTATGGGAGAAGTTAAGGCCTAATTGCACTACAGACTTACTATTAGTATGAGATATTATTCCAAATGAAAGGAAACATGTATTTTAACCGATTTCTGAATTATAGGTGCCAGAGAAGCTCTCAATGTCCAATGTGTTGGCAGGCCATTAGCCTGAAGGATCCTAGCAGGTAATTATTGTCTTTGACATATAAGTTCTAAAATTTTGTATCCTTGTAACTTCAATCGAGCTCTCTAACATGCATATGGTGGCAGTCAAGAATTGCTTGAAGTAGTAGAACGTGAAAGGAACCTTAGGCTTGCTCCACAAAGAAATACCACTATATTTCACCATCCTACCCTTGGCAATTTTGAATTGCAACACGTATGTTCACTTATTGGTATTTGTTCAAACATTTTATTTTATAAATTATAAATAAAAATCAAGAAACAAAATGTGTAATTCTCTTGCACTGCCTTGCAGTTGCCTGTAGGTGCAAATGATGCTGATATTGAGGAGCGCATAATTCAGCACTTGACTGCGGCTGCTGCAATGGGAAGGGCCCGCCATCTTGGTAGGCGGGAAGGCCATAGGGGTCGGTCATCTGCTCATGGTCATCCGCACTTCTTTGTATTTTCCACGCATCCTGATGCAGAGCCTTCTGGTCCTATCCCTTCCTCGTTGACACAGGTCAACAGAGGAACTGAACCAGCTGTAATTGCCGCAGCTAGTCCATTGACACCACTTTCAACTCGTGGTGATGACTCATCACAGCATGTTCTACAGTTAACTCCCACACGTACTGGTCAACATTCTTCCTGTTCTGGATCTACTTTAGTGCCAACAAATAGGCGGGGTGTTTTCTCTAATAATCGGTAGTTAAGACTTCTTTCTTTTTCCATGTGTGTTTGTTGATATTCCACCATGCAGTGCAGACACTTATTCATCCGTAATACTTTTAATTTTTTTGCTTACAGAAGCACATCAAGTCTTTCCTTGCCACAAAGTCAAGATGGAGCAGGACCATCTGATTTTCAGTCATTTTCAGAGTCACTTAAATCTAGATTTAATGCAGTGTCTATGAGGTAATTTTTATGAAACAAAAAATCTTTTTCCTCCTTAAATCTTGATAAGTTCAACTATTTTGTATTTCTTTTGAATGTATTGCTAATTTCAACACTTGTTAAATTAAAGATACAAAGAGTCAATATCCAAAAGTACAAGAGGGTGGAAAGAGAGGTTCTTCTCCCGCAACAATTCTGGGTCTGGTCTTGGATCTGAAGTTCGGACTGAAAATGCTGGAATTGCTAGTGTATCTCACATGTCAGATCATTTTGTTTCTACTGAAAATAACAGAGCTAGTCAAGCTTCTGTATCAAATCATTTGGCTGATTGTGTAGTGACGGAGCCAAACAACCAGAATGACCTGGAGACTCATAGAGAAAGCCCTTTGAATAACACCAATGCACCTGCTGCTTGTGCTACAAATTCAATTTTACATTAGTTGTCAAACATCATTTCAGCAAAGCATCTGTCCTCAGCATTTCATCTTTGAAGGTATTCATTATTTTGTTTTCTTCTTTTTTTTTTTTTTTTACCTTAAATTCTCCCCTATTAATCAACTAGGTTTTGGGAATCTTCCAATCCAACAAGTAGCCCTAGCATATTTTATAATGTTCTACAACGTTTACTGATAAATGATGGTCAGGATCTCCTGTAGCGATTATTGAAGACTTTGTATTATACCAGCATGTATGATGTGATTGTCACCAAGTAGACAGACACCCGGATGAGGAACTAATTAATGTAGATCATGTGCAACCTAGCCATATTGTCGAATCAGTTTGTGTTTCATTTTTGGTTATAGACATCTGTAGTGACAAACTTGGTTTTGCTCTCAAGTTAGCTAACACATTCATTCCGAGGTTTTGAAGTTTTGTGACTGTGTTGTATACAGATGAATCTTTGCAATATCTCCAACATCGTATCGCTGTTCTAACTTTGCATTTTGTGTCAGGTTGTAAACATATTTCTTCAGAAATGACATTCTGAGGAGGAAGATGCTTTGCCATCTGAATGAGGGAATAGAAGAGAGAAGGTTAAAAAATAGGCTTCTTCATTCTTAGACCAGCATTATAAAAATGGGCATTATGTAATGTAAATTTATTGAATGCATGCCCCCAAAATTTGTGCGGAAGTATATGTAACTGTATTTGGAGGCTTAAGACTTGGCTCAAACCTGATGTTGTTAAAAATAAATGTGTTTCAGAGGCAAAGTTATTTTAATTGTGGTAATCTAATTGTTCGAACTACAAAATAATTTGTAGAAAAATGTATTCTGAAGATAAAGACAAGGAGATAAAAGATTACAAAGATATAAGATAGAAATGAGAAATCAATACAACAATAAGATTAATACCTTAACATCCTCCTCAAGTCGTTGCAAGGGGCTAAAGTCGCATCTTTCTACCAGTTAATCATGTGTAGAAATAAATCGAACTTGGTGGCAACCATTGGCAATTTGTTCATATACAAAGTAATGAACTTCCATATGCTTCATCGTGCATGAAATACATGCCTAGAAATAAGATAAAAGGCTCCTAAATTGTGACACCAAAGAGTGGGAACTTGACAACATGAAATACCAGGTTCTTTGAGAAGAGGTTTTATCCAAAGCAATTCAGTTATTGCATTCACAATTGTTGGTTGATTTTTGGACATCTAGGAGATATGAGACTTACCAAGATAAATACCATAACCATTGGTCAATCTTCAAGGTTGTTAGCCCAATCACTGTCACTAAAACAATACAAGTGAAATGGAGAATCTTTAGCCAAAAGATTACCATCAGAGGACGTCTTTTTCAAGCATCATAACATCAATTGGGCAATGCATGAATTGACAAAGTTTGTTTACCGAAAAAGCTATATTGAGTCGAGTCATTCTAAGATATTGCAAAGCACCCACGACTTACCTATACTCATCATCATTAAAAAATGGCATAATAGAATCTTTGGACAATGATGGTATAGTTGCTATAGGAGTTACGTATGCTTTAGCATTAGATAGACTCCATTCGTTGAAGGAGATCACAAACATATTTATGTTGACTTAAAAGCAATCCACTAGGCAGATGTGTGACTTCAATTCCAAGGAAAAAAATATAAAAAAGCCCATGTCATAAACATGAAACACTCCTTTCATATCGTTAACAATTTTGTTAATAAAAGTTAATGACATACTTATAATAATGAAGTCATCAACGTAACAAAGAACAAAATTTTTGTTAGTGCCATCGTAAAAAATAAATGATGATCTATTTGATTTTGATGATGCAAAACCAACCCTTATGAGATAGGAACTCAACCTTTGTAACCAAGCACAAGGAGTTTGTTTAAGACCATAAAGGGAGCATTGTAATTTGCAAACAAAGGTTGGGTGATTCTTGTCTTTAAAACCTTGAGGTTGCTCCATATAGACCTCATATGTAAGAAAACCATGCAAGAAAGCATTAGATATCTGAAGTTGATGCATAGCCCATCCTTCTATGGTTGCAATTAGGAAGATAGTATGGGTTATTGTAGCTTTGATCACAGGGCTGAAAGTCTCACTATAACAAACTCCTTGTTGTTGAGAGTATCCCTTAGTGACTAAATGTGCTTTGTAGCGATTAATTGTTCCATCCATATTCCTTTTGATTTTGAATACCCATTTGTTGCCTACCATATTTTTATTTACTGGTTGTGAAACCAAAACCCAAGTATGATCAAACATAAGAGCAAAAATTTCTTCATTCATAGCACACTGTCGTTTTTTACCAGTTTTTTACTTGAGAATTTAACAATGATTCTTGAGTTAAAAAATTAGGAAAGAAAATATGGAAGCAATTTTTGCTTGGTGTTTTTGCATTGTACTTCTCTTAGTTGCATGAGGTGTTTATGTTTAGGTAAAGCAAGCAATAGTTTATGCAAAGAGGTAATAATCAAAGAAGATTTAAATTTGGGTAGGTTAACTATTAGGTTAAGGCTAGTCTATAATAAGGTTGGAATATGTTGAATAGGAATGGTTAAGGCTTTATTAGGTTGTAGGGATAAGTGTGGAGAAAGATTAGAGATTGAGCAAGGTAAGGAAGTTATGGAGTAAGGGGATAAAGGTAGAGAAAGACTTCTAGAAATGTAACTAGATTGTGGAGTCATACTTGAAGTGGTTTTCAAGTGTAATGGACTTGTAGTGGATAAAGTTAGCCATGATGTATTATCCAAATCCCCTTGAACCTTTATTTACATCAAATATGTCTTAACGAAAAATTTCTCATCAATTTTGACATGTTTTGCTATATAAATTTGGCTAGAGAGATATCTAAACAAAAGTGACTATTGTGTTCTTTGAGCACTCTGAAATCTTTGAAAACTCTGAATATACATAATATAACTGAATATTTATGCAAATATGTAATGCAATAAAATGTGTTATACATGCTATGTATACTTTAAATTTTATAAAATGTTTACAAATTCTCAAAAATTCTTTTGAAATCTTTTTTATGTCTCTATTGACTGATTTAGAGTGAAGAATGATAAAACATGACCATAAAGTCTAACTTTGTCTATAGTCATTAACCTATATGCACTCTATCGGATTGTAGTAAAATCCACTTTAAGGCCACCCATTTAGAACAAAAGCGTATAAGGTTACTCTGTAGGTTTCCTATCGTATTAGTCATAAAAAAATTTTGTAATTGGTTTACCTTATAAGAAAAAACATATAAATACTCTACTCTAGAAATGTAATAATTGAACACATGAATGTAAACTTTGTTTCTAAAACTCATGCAACTCATGTCTGGATGTTTGTATGAATTGCAATATATATGTAAATACGTTTTGATGTTATACATAAAAAGTCATTCCCTTTCTACTCTCTATTTTTATTATGCTTTTTTTTTTTTTTTCTAATTCTCATTTCTGTTTTTGATTTCAAACTCTTTATCTCTTTCAACACTAAGTTCTCTCACTATATATGGTTTTTAACTCAAAACCATACTCATGTGCTGAGTACATCCCTTCATATAACAAACTTCATACGATACCAATTATATATACCATTTGTACCAAAAGTATATTTATATATATTATAAATTAACATTAAGTCATAAATAACTTACTAATAAAACAATATGTTTAAGGTCGAATTAACACTTTTTATTAACCTAATATTTCTTTAATTTAACACTATATATCATCCTTATACATGTATTAATACATAATTTTGTATAAAGATTTAACTAATAATCAAAATATGATTAGTTTTCAAATATAGCATAATCTATATCATACATACATGTCATAATTTCAAAACCTTTCAACATTAATTCAACTCAATTACACTTTTGAATATATGAACTGTAACATATACATATCAATTACACAAAACTCTAATTATCATTAAACCATAATTTTATCAAAAATAGGATAAATGTTCTACAAGCATAATGTGCTCACTTTAAGTTTAATTATTCTTGTTCTCTTTCTTTTCACTAGCTTTCTTACTTTCTTTCATCTAAATCACTATAAAAGAATATGAGTTCATGAACCCATGTACAATTCTATCAAATTTTGTTGAAAATTTTTACCTTAGTTAAGAAGATTAACTAATTTTTTTTACTTTTCTCTTAAAAATCTTTTAAAAACTCTTTGGATTGTCTTAAATTAACTTTAAAATAAAGCCAAAAAGGTAAGATTGAGAGAGTAAGAATTTGCCTATGGAAGGAAGAAGATGGACCAAATTTACACATATTTAACTCTTGCATTTAATGTCTGACTTTTAAATGACCAAAATACCGTTGTCTTATTTCTTAATTTTAACACAACCATAAATTATTTTTGTAATTTTAATTAACTATAAAGGGTAAAAAAGGAAAAGTCATAGTGGTGTACCTTTAAAATATATATAAAAAAAAAAACTCTTTTATCAAAGTTACTATTTTACCTATCATCTTTTACGAAAATAACATCTATGTCCTCTTTACAATTTACCAAAATAACCTTATCAAATATGTAAACTATTTTATGTCCTTTTATTATAACCCCTATTTTGACCTTTAGTTCTTTATAAAAAGACCATTTTACCCCTATTTAAAAATGTTGGTGAATTAAGTTCACTTAAGGCTTAATGCCCTCTTTTAGTTATTTTTCTTTTATACTTTTAACTATAACTAACTATTAAAGGGCCTAAATAACATTGTTAAATATACCTGGTTTTAGGTTTTACAGTTGCGAGGTCTTATAATGGTGGCAGCTTCTTGTTTGATGCTCAATTCTAGTATTTTATTGTCTTCTTTTAGTATATTGTAACCTTAATTTATAAGAGAACGACATGGATTATGTGATTTAAACATCACTAAAGATGATTTTTCTGTTCTATTATTTGGAATTATTTCTTCATTTGGTCATAAGTGCATTGATGGATTTTAAAGGTCAAATTTCATGAGACTTGAAATAAATTTGGGAACAACATCTGATAAATAAAAAAGGGAAATAATCCTTCGTGTCATATTACCTTATCTATGTTACTTGTTTGGCTTTAGATAGGACATCAGTTTTTTAAGTCTTCACAATTATGTATAAGAACTAGATCTGTAATCCTAGCTATGTAATATGAAGATAATGTTTAAGCTAACAAGTATTATGAAAGAAACTTTCGAAAATGGCACAGGTCTTCTCTAGTTGATATTAGCACATTGAGGAAATGCCAGAGGAGACAATTTTATCTCAAGTTCTCAATAAACTTCTATTAGTTTATTGGCCAAAGATCTATCCAAATTCATAACATTTTAACTCTTGTTTAGGACAAAGATTTATGTCACAATATTTTAATTCTTTTTTGGGACAATATTTATCGTTAATTCATAATATCTTAAAGAAATGAGCCTGTTGGATACATGTTATGCTAAAGAATTTTGGATTTTATGCCAAATGAGCTTGAGTAATTGTTTAGCTTGTGTAGGCTCAACCAGGCCCAATGGACAATACCGAGCCTTGTCGAGTCAAGCTTGACCTAAACACTTCTAGCCGAGCCTAAGCTCAAACAACCAGTTATCATGCTTGACAAGCTCGAAGCTCAAGCTTGCCAAGAAATAGCTAAGTCGATCACAAACTCACCCATGCTTGAGATTGGCTTGACTCGAGTCCAACCTAAATTAAATATGCATAGAGATATAGTAGGCTATTAGAAAATGAAGTAGAATTGATATTACTTAAGAAAGAGTGTTGATTAATTTAGGGACTTTTATTAAATTGTGTTTTAGTTTATTTGCTTTGATTATAAATTATTTTAGTGTTAAATATTTTACTACTATATTCAGTCATTTGGATAAAATTAAAAATAGTATTTATTTTGGTATTTACTTACATAATCTTATGGATATAACAATCTTGAATACTTTCATTTTATTACTTGAAACTATTACACTTGTTAGGAAGTTGATTATTACCATACACATCAATATTTATAATAATTAAAAACTTTTAAGAGTAATTTTGATATTTAAAGGTTTAGAGGATATGTAAGAGAGAAAAAATTTTGGCAAGGGGATAGATCGAGGATATGTTTATCTTGTCCCTACAAGTGAAAACTTTTTTCCCTTTTGACCCAATCCCTGATATAGGAACCTCTTACCCTCCCGATCCCTACTAGGAAAAGTTCCTTCGCTTTATTATTCCCATCCTTTTATTTTTGAGTAACTAAAATTTATATATAAAAAAAAAATTATACAACCTAAGCACAACTACCAAGGTTAGCTTACAATCACAACCACGTATCTAATAACAAACCAAATCGGTGCAACTCTCTTACGATTCTATCTAAATTTCTATAAACATAAAATGCAAAAAAAAAAAAAAAAAAAAAAACGATTTAAAAAAACACACTATCTAACCTAGTTGAAGCATTAGATATATCTATACAATTGTCCAAATAAAAAAGGTAACTATCAAACACATCTTTGCTTGAATTATCTCTATCATTGTTCATATAATCACTAACATCTATCCTATGAAATATGCTATACAAAATTACAGCTTTAGCTTTTAACCAAGGCAGCAAATTAAAACAGCTTCTACCCCTTAAATTTCCTTGAGCATTAATCAACCAAGACCGCCCAAAACCATCCTAGTAATCAGCCTCTTTGAGCATAAACCAATTGCAAGAACAGTGCATAATGACGCCAGAAACCTGCCCCAAACCAGCAAAGAAATAAGCATAAAAACGTGGAATCACTGTTCACGTAAAACGTGAACAGTGATTTCAGGTTTTCCAAACTGCATAAAGCACCACAAATCGAAATCAGGACCAGCAGCTTCTCACCTAAGAACCATGATCCAGCACGTGTAAATAAAGGTAAAAATGTCCTTGAATTGGTGGGAATGCAGAAAATCGGCAGAACTGGGCATGGCAGCAAGTGATAATGCAACCCACTGTAAGAAATCGCAGCTATTTCATTCTTCATGCCAAGATTCTGATTGCAAAAACAGCACTTAGATTCGTCATTTGTGTTCCTGCATAATCTCCAGCTCAAAAGGTAACCAAAATCATGCCACAACCGCTGGGAAAGACACCAAAACCCAAGCAAAAGCACACAAAAACCTAGAAAAATTTGTTGCATCAACAGTGCGCGTAAATATTACACACTGCGAAGATGCAGCAGGCATTCCAGCAACCACCTGCCTAATCTTGCTGCAAGTCACATCTTCTACCAAAACTGGAATAAAGAGCCTCCCTCCTAACGTTGCCGCTCCTGAAATAGCCTGCCTTCTTCCTTCAAGAAACTAATTAGCTCATCCTCCCGGACACTTAGAAAATCAGGCTAAGAATTGAACCAAGCAGCAATGAAATCCTTAAGCAACAGAAGCAATATTCCAATAGGAAACCATTCCTCAACCAGTAAATCACAGCCATCAAAATAAGAACACATCTTAGCCGAAATACCCTGGCAAGTGAGTTCTTCAACCAGCAAAAGAGAAAAATGATTAGCATAAAAACACTCTCTTCTCTCTTTTTTTTCTCTGTTCCTACTAGAAAAATAATAAAATACTTATTAGATATCTAAATTTATTTATAATAATTTAAAAATTTTAAAAATAATTCAATATTTAAAGGTTTAAAAAGATATATAGGAGAAAAGAAAAATTGGGGAGAGGATAAGTCGGAGATATGTCTATCCTCGTCTTCATCCTTGTTTTTATTGAGAAATTTTCTCTTCATTTAGGGAGAGGCGAGCCGAATATCCAATTTTACAGATTGAATTGACAACTCTAATCAGCATCACAAACCCCAACAAGAGATAACCTCAAACATTTGTGATATAATTTGAGCCAGGATTGTAGACTTAGAGGTGAGGTATGAGATTTCACCTTAGTGATGGGCTATTTGGCATTTATCCAGCTAGTTTTTTTTTTTTTTTTCCTTCATGAAGCCTGCATGCTCAATTTGTTTTATTTTGAATATTTTATAACATTTGCTTGGGGTCTGCGTGCTCAATTTGTTTTATTTTGAATTTTGTATAACATGTGCTTGGGGTGTACCCTTTATATTTTAGTATCATATTTTCTATATCAATAGTACTCTTCATTTCTCAAAAGATAAAAATGTAAGTTAGCTAAAGGTGTCAAAGGAGATTAATTATGACAAATAAATACATGAGACACATGATTTTTTACGTGATTCAGTCAGAGAATAAGAGTCTATGTTGTGTGCATAATTTCAATACGTTGTAAGGCATAATGTATCTAACTTCAGTGAAAAGAAGTATAAAATATTGAGTTTATGTTGAAAATACACCAAAAGCATGATAATTAGACTCATGAAAGCATTTATTTATTTTGCAGAAATAACTACTCAAATTATAACTTTCAAGAAGAAACCTTTAGTAAAAGGCAGAATCCTACTCAAAACAGAAAACTTTAAAGCTGTAATTCCACGTGGCAACAAGTAGAATATTCCATGATCCAAATTCTCTCTAAAAATCCAGACACCAAGCAATTTTGCAAGAGCCTGCCTATGATGGGAAAATATTTAATCTCGAGGACATATGTGCTCAATATCAACACGTTGCAACTAAAAGAAATCACTAGTCCCAATCTTTGTTTCTCTTGCCCATAATAGATCATCTTTATGCATACATATGATCTCCTATGGCTCTTGGTCAATTGCCTTGTTTTGAATTGAAAGTCATTTTCTGATGCATATATGTGAAACATCGTCCATATCGCTTCCTTATTCACATAAGTTTTTCCAACTTTGAAACCCTCTCTTGAGATGCAATTGCATTACTAATGCACTAGTTTTGAGGATTCATTGTAGGTTTTTAAATCCAATGGATAAATCCTTAACATTTATCGAAGTAATGCATGAGGAATTGAACCTTCAAGCCTTGAAGTAAACGAAACTCCACCATTACACTCAATATTTGTTGTCGTTGTTTGCTCATGGATTAGACCTTCTCACTTGTACTAACCTGACCTGTAGGACCCGCCGCCACGAGTACTCCTGTTGCTGAATAATATTGGGGATCTTTTATTAATAATCCGAAAATACGGGTACCTGCGACGGGAATCCTACGAAAATAAAATTTACACTGTACACTGTACACATACGGAAGTGAAACTGAATATACATCATTGATCTTACATAAACTGTTTTGTACAATGGGCCCAGTGGCCTAAACACATATACATACACTGTTTTTGTACATCAGGATACATCTGGAAACATACAAAAGGTACATATGACCACACAGGTCCAAAACTGATATACATACTGAGATCGCGACGTGTGTGCGTGCCCTCTCTGTCAGCCTCAATCCAACCGCTCCTCGAACCCAGTACGAACACCTGAAAGGATGGAAGAAGGAGGGGGATGAGTGATAAAGATCACCCAGTAAGCGCTCCTTACTTCCCTCAATACCCAAGCAAGCACAAACAATCATATAAATCAAACATACCTGGGCCTCGGCCATAATCATGCATCTACGCGCTTGCTGGTATCTGAAAACTGATCATCTGGATCTCATTCATTCATTATTATCATATGTGTTCATGTCATGATGCGTATATCATGCCATGCTAACTGAAAATACTAGATGCATGCATCTGAATACCTCTCTGTACCCTCAGGTACCTGCTGTGCTGATCAGACTGGTGAACACAGAGATTCGACATCCTGGCCATGTGGGCTGAACAGTCTAGCTACTGGCTAGAAAGCTGAATCTGAATATTGAACTGCTTCAATCTGACTGGTATCAGAGAGCTGAAACTAAAATACTGCTGAATCCTCTGACTGGTGTCAGGAACTGAATCTGTAATACTGCTGAGCGTTCTGACTAGTGTCAGAAGGTTGAACCCCACAGATGCCCCCTCGTGTTCCACCGATACTCTTACCCGTACATCGGGTTCTGAAAACTGCTAAATTCGGATCCTCTGATCCTCTCTGAAACTACATGTCATGTCATGATATGCACATGCAGTTTATTATCTGAATACAGGCTCATCTAAAGCACTTTAATCATTTATCTGAATTCTCATGCTTAATTAATCAAATTTTAATCATTTTTCTGAAAATCTACTGATTTACGGGCGTGAGCCAGGACGCACGGGACAGTGCACTGGTCGTGCGCCTGGTCGTGTAAGCTACTGAAATTTACTATTCACTTTCTCTGAAAACGCATGCACGGGCGTGCATAGGCGGACACACGGACGTGCATAGGCAAATCTCTGACCGTGCACACGTCGTGCACACGGGCGTGCGTCTGAAAAAACAAAGACTCACGGCTGTGCCATACTGGCGCACGGTCGTGCGTCTGGTTCTTCAACAAAACACCACCTATAAACTTGCCTCAAACACATGCTATCTCACAATCAATTGCAATAACACTTCAAATATGCATTCTCAGCATCCCAAACAACACAATTCAAGCATCATATCTCACATGCATCAAGCCATATGGTTTCTACCATGGAAGTATCAACATTCTCTCACTAAAGCCATACACACACACATGCAAGCTTCAAGAGTGGAAATTTATCAACCACATCGACATGCAAAGCCATATAAACATTTCCAGCACTCATCAACATATAAAGAACTCATCCATGGCATCACAATTCAACACACAAGCTGGGAAAACGCGAGAAGAAGTGAAGAACACTTACCTCTCTCCATGCTTCGAAAAGCTTTCTCTTTACTCTAATCTCTTTGCTCTCTAACCGGATTGGGAGCTTCTTGCTGCTGGTTCCCTTCTCTAAGGATAGAAGGAACTGAAAATAGAAGAGAGAATTGGCTAAAAAGGAAACTTGGGTGAGAAAAGAATAACAATTCTCTCGGCTCTCACTTATATACTAGGCCACGCACGGGCGTGCACCAATGATGCACGGGCGTGCACAAGGGAAAATGAACTTAGTTCATTTCCCGCACATTCGCACACTCGAATCCTTTCGAAAGGATTCCAACGAAAGCCACACGGCTTCAAAAACTTACCAACTCACCCCTGAACTTATCTAGACTCCCAATCTATTTCTGAATCTCGATTCTAACCCCGAAACTCTAACCGAAAAGGCTTTCAGAATCTAGGATGCTACATGACCTCCACCACTACACTCAACATCGTCGATTTCATCAAAATCAAGTCTTTATTAAGAACATCATCCATCTCATCATGTCAATCAAATGAACCCAAGTAGGTTCTTTATCCTTTTTGCCATGTATCCAATCCTTCGCATTTGTAAACAATTAAACAACTAACTCATCTCTATCATCAACAACATCAGCATTTGCATTACGCCTCCTCCTTCTTCTTTTTGGCCACATGGTGTCTGTGCCAATTCCATGTTACCTCTTTTTTCTTCTTCTTCTTCTACATTCTCATTACATTGAAATTTACTTGTCCCTGCCTTAGGTCTCACCATAACATAAAGAGTAGAAGATATTTTTCTTGTTATAGTATATAAGGCCATTATTTTGCAAAAATCATAATTATCCCAAATCTTGTAAAGAGTGGATGACTATGTACTTTCATACTTCTTGTAAGCGTGGATATCATTAAACTTTCAATGAATATCCAACTGAATACTCAATTCTTCAATAAAACCTTCATAATCAATTAATAAGTCAAATATTATTAGTCTTTTACTCTCCACTTTTGCATCTTGTTGTGATGTTGTATTTGGTTACTCACCTCCCTCCACAAAACACAAAAAATATCATTTTAACTATTTTATTATATGATGATAAAACTCTGTAGTTAGACATAAACATTTGGTTAACTAACCATATCACATTATTGAAACAACTGTGGAAATCATCTTAATTTTGAAAAAAAATTGAATTTACCCTTGTTTGCTTACCCTATACGTGTACCTGATTACCCTACATGCTTACTTGCTCACCCAACCCCCTGACCCCCATATGCTTACTTGCTTACCCCGCACACTCACCCATTTACTCTTAAAAAAAAAAAAAAAACATAGTTCATATAAATTTAAACATTACAAACAAAAAAAACATTGATTAGACATAAGCTAAATTTATTCCAACCAAGGGTTATAAAGCCTAAGATTTACAAGTACAAACATGTTTTTGAAAAATCACATCCATGGTATGCTATTATGATCTTGAAATATAATGTAAACAACATAATGATGTTATATTTACTTGGATTTAGTGTCCGATGGAAAAAACACTTCAACTAAATTTTGTTCAACCCAATGTATAAGAAATTTATTGTAAATATATTTGACTTAAAATTTTATATAAAAAAAAATTGTTGAAAAAAATGTTAAAGTTTAAAAGAGAAAAATCAATCTGATGTCAATCTCATATTTTGACTAAATTAATTTTTTTAATAAAAAAATTCACATTATTTTGATACAAAAAAAATAATCAATTTTTTTTTCTAGAATAAACAAGAATATCGTCTCGTTTCGTATGGGACAGCAATGCGGTGACGTGAGATGATGGTGACAGACAATCTAACGGTGGGCGAAACGTCGTCGTTTAATTCCTCCAAAGTCCACACGCGCGCTTCAAAGCGACGCCGAGAAATAACGTTAGCGTAGAAACAAGGTCATTTATTTTTATCCATTTTTCATCCACCGACAACTTCTCTTCAATAAGTCCACGCCACTCAGTTTGTTTGTAATTCGGCCTGGGCTTCTCCACTTGCCCACGTGTCATTCATCAACCAACCTCAAGTCATTTTTTTGTTTGTAATTAAAGCAAGCAGATGGACTGTCACATTGTTTAATATTTTAAGTTATTAAATCTTGTAACATAGGAAAAATTAATGTTAGTTATTAAGTTATTTCAATAATAGTAAAACCGGACATTAATTTTTTAATTAAATGCAGTAAATTGTAAAGTCATATACGGCTTAAGTAAGTCAATGTGACGGCTCAAGCTGAAAGCCAATCCAGGCCACTACTAAGGGGACGAGACCAAATGCAGGTGTGGTCCCACATCCAGCCTGTCTGATCTCGGCTCACTCACTACAGCCTCGAAGTCTCTTCTCTATCAATAATATTAAAATTACATTGACACTTACATCTCAATTTAACACTTTTTTCTTGCTTTACCCACCACCCACTTCTTCAAATCATTTGCAATCATCGATCTTTCGCCTCTCCAAGGCTGTTCTTCTTTGAGCGCCATGGATCTTAACATTTATGGCGGCAACTTTTTCTTCTTCATTTTTCTGATCTTTTTTTCTTCTTCCACTGCCGCCACATTGCCCTCCTCCGCTCAAATCAACTCCAACTCCGTTCTCGTTGCTCTCCTCGACTCACATTACACTGAGTTGGCTGAACTCGTTGAGAAAGCGCTTCTCTTACACACTCTCGAAGAAGCTGTTGGGAAACACAATATTACCATTTTTGCCCCCAGAAATGAAGCCTTGGAGCGCGACCTCGACCCTGAGTTCAAAAGGTTTTTGCTTGAACCCGGTAACCTCAAGTCTGTTCAAACTCTCTTGATGTTCCACATTTTGCCCAAAAGAATCCGCTCCTCCGAATGGCCCGATGAGAAACAACCCGGGTCAACCAGACACAATACTCTCTGCGACGATTTCCTCCACTTAACCAGCAAGAGTTCGGGGAAAAAAGCAATTGGTTCAGCCGAGATTATCCGACCCGATGATATCATTCGATCCGATGGAATTATCCACGGAATCGAACGGCTGCTAATCCCCAGATCGGTCCAAGAAGACTTCAACCGCCGCCGTAGTCTCCAGTCTATCGCCGCCGTTCTTCCACAAGGCGCGCCGGAGGTGGACCCGAGGACCCACAGGCTGAAGAAACCGGCGGCACCGGTTCCGGCCGGGGCCCCACCAGTTCTTCCCATTTATGATGCTATGGCTCCAGGTCCATCACTGGCACCCGCACCGGCTCCTGGACCGGGTGGGCCACACGGGCACTTTAACGGCGAGAAGCAAGTGAAGGACTTCATCCAGACGCTGTTACATTACGGCGGTTATAACGAAATGGCGGACATTCTGGTAAATTTAACGTCGTTAGCGACAGAGATGGGACGGCTAGTTTCCGAAGGTTACGTACTAACAGTTCTCGCGCCTAACGACGAAGCCATGGCTAAGCTGACAACCGATCAGCTGAGCGAGCCGGGCGCCCCGGAACAAATTATTTATTATCATATAATTCCGGAGTACCAAACGGAAGAGAGCATGTATAACGCCGTCAGGAGATTCGGGAAAGTGAAGTACGATACGTTAAGGCTACCGCATAAAGTAACGGCGCAAGAGGCGGATGGGTCCGTTAAATTCGGGTCTGGCGATGGATCGGCTTATTTATTTGACCCAGATATCTACACGGACGGGCGGATTTCTGTGCAGGGAGTTGATGGGGTTTTGTTCCCGGAGGAGGAAAGTCCGAACGCACGGAAACCGGCAAATGTAAAGGTCGTTACCAAGCCAAGAAGAGGTACGGGTTCAATATCTTGATTATTTTAATGTTAATATGGAATTAAAATTGTTACTTAGCCTGGGAAACAATTATTATGTTTAATTAATTAAAATTGTACTTAATTAATTATGCATCTGAATTGACCTGCAGGGAAATTGATGGAATTGACATGCACAGTACTTGGGGCTGTTGGGCAGGATTCCCATCTCACTTCCTGCCAATAAGTACATAATTAAATTCTACATCTGTATCCAAGCAAACAAACTGGTGTGTTTTTTTTTTTTTTTTTTTGGTCAGTTTGTTTTTCATTGACATGTTGGGAATTTTAATGGCTGACAATGGGTATTTTTTCCATTCTGCAGTTTTGTGTTAACCAAGCAAGGGGGATTGAAAAGGCTGCTTCATGATTTCCTCTTAAAAAAAAACCCAACAGAGCGTTTGAATTTGATGTTGGTTTTTTTTTTTTTTTTTGGGGTTATAAATACTGTAATTACATGTCATTTTTTAATTATTTTTTTCCTTTTTGGGAAACTGCTTTTTTTTTTTTTTTGCAATATAATTATAAATGGGAATTTTTTTAAGATTTCCAAATTAAATGATTTATGTATACGAAATTACTTTTAATTACTAATTTGGGGTTATTGGGACATCACAACTCATGATTATTTGTCTTCATTCACAAAATTTAATAAATAATAAATGTTTTGTCAATTATTAAAGTTGTCTCATCATTCCTTGAGAGCACAGCAAGCTGTGTCCAGCTTGCTATGTGCGAATTTGCATGACAGCTATAATTATATCTTTATTCCCTTGGGCTATTTTTGTACTTTTCATTACTACCAAATTCTAAAAATTATAATAATATAAATATCAATCTTCTGTTTGTATGGTTGGAAAATTTTCATAAATTTTTACCCTTAAAAAGTTCATATTTAAAATCATTTTATCAGTTTTGGAATGCAGTAGAAGACAATAGAACTCTTTATATGTTCATCTGGTTATCAATTTCCTTGTTATTTATCAAATATATGTCGATAAATATATATTTTTATCAATAAACATAAACTTTTATCAATAAAAGTTATTAACATTTTCTCAGCCAAAAAGCTTATCCTACCCAACAATTCACCATGTCAATGTTCGCGATTTGCATATATCGAATAATTAACATAAACTTTTATCAATAAAAAATGAAACACATCATTCATGTTAAAACATTTTCTCAGCCTTAATTTATGTTCGAATAAGTTGAGATAATAATTATTAGAATATAAGGAGATTTTATGTGTATGATACGATGTATTAGAATATAAATAAAAAAATAGAAATAAGGAAACAATACACATATTTTTAATGTGGTTTAGTCTGATAATTAGAATAGTTACGTACAAAATATAATTATTGATTGATTTATATTATAACATAATTGCTTTTTGTTTATTTTTTGTGTGTACTCTCCCTTTTCTTTATTTTCTTTGTATTTATAGGACTCTTGGAGGGAAAGATGCTTTCAAGATAGTTTGATAAGGATTTTAAAATGCTTTTCAAATTATAATGGACAAATACCTAATTCAATTTTTAAAAAAAAATGAATATTAGAGATATTAGATTCATTCTAAGTAGGAAAGTGAAGATACCTTTCTATTTGATCTGTGATATGAGAATATTTGTAAAATATCTTGGATTAATTCATTTTTTAATAAAATTATAATTATTATATCAATCTAAAAAGACCTTTATATTTTTTGTAGAGTGTCAGATAAGAGTTATCTGGTTGTTATTTGCTTATTAAGACATCTAAAACTTATTCGAAGATAAGTCTTGAGTAGGATTTTTGTGCGCTATAGATTACTGTATAACAATTACCCCCTCAGTTCATATGCAAAAGGGATTTCAAGAAATTTAAGAATCTTATGTTGCAAAAGAGATTTTGCTAGATAGGGATTTATCATGTTATTGGATTGTGACATGCAAGTTGGTGTTACTATGACTTAGTATGCTTCAAGTGGTGTATCCATGTCATTGTTTCACTTCTTTATAGAATATGATTGGTCATGCACAAGTTGTATCTTGGATGGCCAACATGTGTTTACAGATGAGATTGAACAAAGAGGATGATTTTTCCTTCACTCATTTGTTTTGTTTATAAAAGGAATAGAAGAATCACCTAAACTATACACATCACATAAAGTCTTCTTTTTTGATAGCTTTTATGTACATTTTGACATATTCTCTATAAGGTTTTCCTCTATGCAAATAAGAGTTGAAGCCCCCTTTCAAGTTTGATGAAAGAAGGACATCTAAAACTTGAATCCTTTATGGGAGAAGAATATATAAAAAGCGATCTTCACAAAGGCTCTCTAAGTTCATTGGTAGGTGGCTTATGTTTACTTGCTACTATATGCAATGCTATTATACACCTCCGACAATCAAACATGGAGGTGTTCAATATGATGAATTTCCTTATATGGGTGTGTCATTATTCCTCAATGAACCTTCATTGTCTTGGTTTATATTTCTATTTTGATTCATGCATCAATCTTTATTTTGACTTCTCTTCAAGAAACAATACATGAAGTACATTTGTCTCATTGAACTAAAAGTTAGACTAAAAGTGAAAAATTCATTGAAGGTGGCTCTCAAAGATTATCTTGATAGTTGGAGATTTCAAGACTTTGTGTTATTCATTTCCCTGTGAAAATCTCCTATTCTAAATGCTTATATATGTATTTGTGGGCTTCTATATTGCATTCTTTCTTAGATAATGAGAGAATTTTACATGAAGGTTTGTTATGGATTCATAAGAAAAGTTCCTAGCTATAAGGTGTAGTTCAAATGACTTAGACTAAGGTTACTACAAATTACATCTTGTCTAGGTTGGTTAGAAAAAAATTGTAGAGGGAAAAGTCCATACACTTCTTGTGCTTGGGAACTTTTCCACCTTATTGATTTTGGTAAAAGGTTCCTAAGGTTGAGTTTATAAAATGGCTTTAAACTGAAGGAAGAGCTTAAGAACCAAAAAATTACTGTTGTGTTGTCTTTTCTTGTTCATGGAGCCTCTTGTACATCAGCTTCCTCTAGGGAGAAAATACTTGTGCCTTATCAAAGAAGTTTGCCACTTTATCTTCCATTTGTACTAGTAGACTAAGTATATTTATTCAAGTCACTAATGTACTTATAGATTGAAAGTAGTCGTTTGTATGCTTTATATGTAATTCTAATTTAATTTAATGAAATAATCTTCTCGGTATTTTTATATCAATTTATTTTGTTACTAGGCTTGTAAGAATTTCTTTATACACATTTTTATAAGATGAGCAAGCAAATACGAGAGATAAAAGTATGTTCAAATGTGAGAATAGACTACTCGGGGTAGTGTAAAGTTATATAAAAATTAATATGATTTCAAGGTGTCCCCTTATTTAAAAAAAATAGTAATGTATCGCATTTATAATGATAATTAATAGAATTTTTTTATCACAAATTGATATATACAATTTTGAATTTTACACAAGATAAACTATAGTAATAATGATTAAAATTTGAAAAAACTTAGGTAGGTTTGCTAAAAAAAGAAAAATAAATGAGATAATATTTTTAACATGGTTTGACATTAGAATGTCTATGTCTACAATACTGTTATTGACATGAATATATTACAAGAAAGTAATAATTTAATGATAATTTGTTGTCTAGTGGTTATGCATCTTCTCTCTCTCCTCTTCTCTTGCTTATTTACTTGTATATATAAGGCTTTTTTAGAGGAAAAATGTACATTCAGATAAATGAGGAGGAATATTGTCATCAACGATATCTTAGTTAGGACAATTATTAATATCTCTTTGTTGGATAAGCATTATGAAGATGTTTTGTCGAAAGTTTTAAATTGATTCCTTCTTCAAAAAGGGTGCAACTATTGGCTTGATTTAAAAAGACTTTTTTCCAGTTTTAGAATATTAGATAGAATTGTCTAGTTGCTTGTATTCCTTCTTCAAAAAGGGGGCAACTATTGGGTCGATTTAAAGAGACTTCTTTCTAATTTTAGAATATTAGATAAAATTGTCTAGTCGCTTGTCAATAGTCAAGACATTTGTACATCGAATAGATTTTATGCAGGCTCTGAACTACCATATAATAATTTTTATAAATTATTTAAAATATTTTGAATTACTTAGAACTCTCCTATAATTTTTTTTTATATTTTTTTCTAAAAAATATTAGGTGAGATTAATTTTGAGAGTTTATTGTTTCTTATAGACATGGTAGCAGCTCTCGATCTTGCCTAATCCTTTTATTTTTGGCATGACTTATAGATCATATAGGTCATGTTGGGTTCTTAAGGCATGGCTTGAAGACTGACCTAACAGAAGTGATATGTGTTAAAATAGCTTTTATCTTATCCAAGATAATTAAAGAAGACTAATCATGCTTTTACAATTTATGACTCAAGCCAAGCACACCAACTTTAAAGCTATCAAGACGAATAAGTACAAATTCAAGTTATACATTCAAATAAATTTCAAGCATTTTAATCCTTTTTTATAGCAGTCTAATGCATCCTAATTCATCAAGTGACTTTATACAAAACTATGAAAAAAACAAAAAAGTTGAATTGAGAGAAAAACGAGTACGAACAGAGTCAAGAAAGATAAGGCAATTTTTTTGTCTTGCTTGTGCGCTACGACACGACATCGTAGCTCCTAGCTGCTGCCCAATCAGGTTTTTCATGGCACTCTAGTGCCCAAAAGCATGCCACAACATCGGCCATCAGATTTGCATGCATTTTCCATGTATCTTCATGTCTTCAAGTAAGTTATCTTTGTCCAAAACTTCTCCAACTCATTTGCAATGAAGTCTTTCAAATTCTTGGAGTCTAATAACATTATTTGATTGCAAAATTCTTCAAATCAAGGGCAATTAGACAAGGTGGAAAATCAAGTAAAGAGCATTCAAGATCAATAGGGCTAATTTGAGAGATATGGAGCTTGCATGTGTAATAATAATATTTTGTATATGTTTTAATTTTATTCAAGTATTGTACTTATTTGTAGATGACTTTGGGATGACTTTGTCATTACATTTTATTTTATTCAAATAAATTGTAATGTAGTTTAAATTAACTAAGGTTAATTAGTTTTAACTATAGTTGTAATGTCTATAAAAAGCAACCTTAATTTATTTGTACTTAGTTTTGATGAATTTATGAAATATTGAAAGCTTTGTGCTTTTCTCTTGTATTCTTGTGAATAAAATCTTATTTTTATCTAATTTCTTTACGATAAGGAAGTTGGTAGTGAAGATTCAAGTTAGTGAATCTTATAGCAAGTGGTTGAAGCTTTCCTTTAAGCTTGTTTATAAAAGATTTTTATGTTTGGATCATCCTCAAGTTGGTGGAATATTTTCTTTATGTTTGAAGTTTGTTTTCTTGTAAATTCTAGTTTATGTTTATTGGTGTTGAAGTTGATGATCAAACTCCTACCTTTGTTGGTGCTGATCGTATAATGTTTAATGAATCGAACTCGTTATGAGTCTATAAAAATATAACCCAAAGGTCTTAGACTGTATTTCAATAGATCAATCTAGTTTATTAGACCCAACAACAACTGATGATTCTAGACACCAAGCAGCTATTATGCTAAAATCGATTCAACACGGCCTCCTATCGCTGTGTGTAGATGCGGTGCGGAGTTATTGAGTAAAATGGTAGTTTGTGAAGTGTTGTGTTTAAGGTGAAAGCAGATTTGGGAAGTTTGTGAATAGAAATAATTGTTAAATGTTTGGTAAAAGATTTCAATAAGATTCAGCTTTACTTTGGACGTACTTGAAAACATCTTTTCTTTGCTTCTTCAAGGAAAAACAACGATTTGATTTGACCTTTCGTGAGCTGGGCAGCACGCTTGATGTGCCATCGTTGAAAAGTGGCTTTAACCGAGACTTTAGCCATGTTTTAATAACCGAACCGTTCTTGGATGAGTCTGATAGAGAGGTCAAATTTGATCGGATCGGTTGAATCGGTAACATTATATTGATGTCAAAAATACAAAGCAATTTAAGACAAATTTATTAAAATAAATATTTATAGTTTTCATCATTATGAATTTACAAACTACTATCATTTATTTGACATGAAATTTTAAAATTCTAATTAAGATATATAAAGATCCATCCTTATTATCCCATAATCTGTAAGCTATAGGTTGCATCAACATCTTCCTTCTTCAGCCTACTTCCTTTTGCAATATTTGATCGAAGCTCACCTCTGAAAAGATGATCCATAGAACTTGCAATTTGCCCGGATGTCTTGCCAATATGATTTGTGAACTATGGTGTCAGTCTTTTTCTACCGTTTATGATTTTATCAAACCAATATTAAAGTGTCTAATTTGTGATTATAGTTTTTGCATTAATGACTAAACTAAATGTTGTTTCTTTCTTCTATATTTTATTTCGTCAAGAGTTTGTTTCAGTTCAATTAAATTGGTTGTGTGATGCTATATCGAGAACAAATTGTCCACTTTGTATCTTTTCCAATTTGAGAATACTATAAGTTTGTAATTGTCAAATCGGTTTGATGGTTTTTTTAAATTTTCACTCGTTGTTAACATTATGATAATTGAAACATAAAATAAGTATATATATATATATATATAAAGAAGGTAATTTCATTACCTAAATTATGCATAACATTTAGCAAATTATCATTTGTGGTGTAAGAGAACTTGGTATTTGATTAAATGTTGCTCCAAACCAATAAATGTGTTGATTGATAAATAATGGCAGAACTATGGAGATAAGGGTAGATTCGAGTCAAGCCAAGCCCGAATAACAGTTGACTCAATCTTGACTTAAATCCATAGCTTAAACTTGATCTTAAGCTTATTCAAATTAATGCATAATATCATTGAAGGATTATTGATGAGGTGAACAATATCAACTAAATGATGAAAATATCATTATAGAGTGAACAATATCATCAGGGGAGTAAAGAAGCTAAACTCGAGTCAAGTTAAAGCTCCAAATCAAGTTTGACTCATTTTAGGCGAAGTGGATTCAAGCTTGAGTCAACTTAACTCAACTCCATCTCTATGTAAAGGTCTTTCCTTGATGAAAATTCTGGTTCCACCATTAGATATATTTAGAATTTCACATGACATAAACATAATCAAATTTTTATATATAGATTGAATAATTTTATTGAATAATATTTAAGAACAATTGTTCTCATCCTAGTAGTATTTGTATCAAGGGGCTAGAAAGAAGAACAAGATTCATGTCCTCCCATGTAAATCCTTTGATTATAGGTCAAACTACCAATTCATTTTCCCTTGACCTAGATTGAATTGGCCACTAAGTCTCAGGCTGACTGGTCTAGTCTAGTTTTCAAAACCTTATGACAATGTATATTGTGTGTTGATGTGCGGTCATTTTCACCCTTAGAGAAAATGTATATTAATTACATCAAAGAAGTGTTTAGTCGATTAGGCATTGTCATCTACATGTAAGATGTTGAGTACATCAATTACTCATAGACCAATCTAGAATAAGGGTAGAAAAATCTTGGTAGTTTCCATGATCTCTTACACTTGCCATTCCCATCTCTTACCATTATAAGATCATGCATTATTATTGCACATTGTTACAAGATAATGCTATCAACAGAAGTCAATAGATGTCTAGATTCAGTATACTAAGATTTGAATTATCTTTATATAATTACTCAATCACCTTTTTTCCTATAAATCAAGGATTGTGATAAATGAAAAGGAAGTTGTTTTATAACTCATGCCCTTTGCTGAAATTCCTCAAATACTTAATTAACATAACAATGAACGTATACGTCTAAGTAGTAAGTCGAAGCTAAACAACTTTATAACTGTTATTTTATTAATCATAGTATTTTTCATTAGTAAAATTTTCTACATCAATACATGTTATTATAGTTTACATATATGTAAACTATATCATCGGAGAATTCTTGCTTTAAATTTGGCATAGATAGATTCATCAATCATAATACATACACATTACTTGTGTTGGCATATTACCATTGATTGAAAATACATATACGAATTTCATTGGATTATTTTGTGTACTATTTGATGATATATATATATATATATATATATATATATAATTATGTGATAAAAAATAAGTAATACTATAGCATTCACGAGTATGTCTCAATGGCATTTATATCTTTTTGCATGCATGTTATGCTTGGTTGCGTAAAGTAGTGGCTTTTGGGTCAAAATGTTAGAGTATGTGTCCTTTAGTCAATCAATATTTTGTACTTTGTAATTATTTGTAAATTAATTGATTGTTTATTTTCATTAATGGTTATGATTATGTTTGAAAAATCAATATACCTTTAAGATAGTTAAATCAAGATAAGAGAACCAGATGGGCAAGGAAAGGATGAGAAGGAGCATGAGCAACAACCTAAGGAAACTTATTCTCTCTCTAGAAGAAATAAGTGAAAAAAATTCTAAAATGAATAAGTCACGCTTTTATATAGGAGTGGACACATAGGCATGCATGGGCTATGCACAACTGTGCATCTTATGTTCATCCATTCATACAAGATAGTTGTGTCAACGAATAAAAATAAGGACCAATCTCAACCATCTAAGCACACAGTTGTGCATAAACCATAATTCAAATTTTCATTAGATCTAGATTATTCAAATCCAATCCAATAAACATTAAATATATCATCCATGCATAGGTGTGCATGTTATTCGTATAAACGTACACTAGGTTTTTCTTCATATTTCACTTTTAACCTTATCCGAATAGATTACACAAGTCACAGAACAATTGTGTTACATCCTTTCTTCAATATTTGACTCAATTTTGACTTTAAACGATGTTGAGTTCAAACATAATTCAATACTCAAAATCATCTATTTGAAACACAAACCTAATTCATCGTGATTAGTCTAGGTGTTTCTCAGAACAATCAACCTCTGTATGTGTATGACCCAAAAGCTTCTTATTTCTCAATAATATCCTACGATCAGGACAATTGGTTGAATCTTGTGAAACCATTTCACAGAAGTTTATTGATATCTTCTTTTTATAAAGCAAATTGACTTTGATTCTTGAATAATCCATATTGTTTTCGCTTATATTATAACAAGAGATTCCCTTTTTTATGTGGAAAAGACTTGTATCATTAATTTGATTTTATGTATAGACAATTTCTCAATATCTTGTTCATTTGCAACGAAATATTTTCTTTGTATAGTAGTAAAAAAAAAAGCTTTTTTGGAGAGAGATACTATTTTACTAACCCATGAGGTTCCATCATTTGATCCTTAATTGACCTAGGAGTTACTCTTAGGCATCCTTGTAAAAAAGGTTATTATACACCCCAAACTTATCTCTTAAAAAGAAAAATGTAGCACCAAAGAAAAGAAAGAGTAAGATAGTGGTTCTTGTTATTCCCGCCCAAGGAAGCAGGGGTTGTGGTAACTACATAATCTTCTATTGGTACATAGACAATTGTGTGGCTTGATAGGCTTACCAACCTTGATCGTTACAAAGGACAATGCTATTATATTGAGCTTGCATATACAAACTAAAAGCTAGCTCTAGCAAACCATTATGGTCATCCATCTATTAGAGTGTCAATGTTTATACTCACAACTTATCATCACACAATTACTTAAACAATTCATTCCTTTCGTCAACTAATAATTTAAGGCTAAGTCATAAAACTAGTGTCTACCTTAGGCACTCCTTGTAATCATAGTCTAACAATTAGGTCAACAATTGAATAGCAATTGGGCACCAACTTGATTATATTGTGATAACAGATTTTAATTAGTCATTGATTCATGCTAGTATAAACTTATTGTGATATATTCTTTTATTGTCGAAAGTGATGAATCTTTTTTTGGACCACCACAGTCTTCATACAAATCACAATACAACAAATCGTCATCTTTATTATAACTCCATTTATGGTGACACGTTGGAAGACGTTAATGTATCTCGATCCTTGCATAAGAAAGTTTAGTAATCCTTAAGTCTAAGGATCACATCTATCTTTGTCTGATTAAGAAGACATATTTTACAAACATTCGAGCCAACATCTATGTGAAATCCTCTTAGTGGATTATATCTATTAAACATGCTTAGTAAAGAGTATGCACTCATGTATTGCACCAAGTTGTAGCCAATAACTTCGATATGCCCAAATTGTCGTCACCTTTTTATGAGGTCATTCAATATAATAATAATTTTATCACCATTACAAGTACCTTGAGTCAGAGTAATGTTGATATTATAGATGTTTTCTAGAATGATCACTAATGAATATATAAGGAAAACACAATTAGTCATATGAATTATTTGATTCAGTTCTATCATTCTAAAGACATTTATCCTAATATTACTGCTCTTATGGATAAAGTGTGTTGTTAAGAGATATTTTATTTGTTTATAAGGTTAACAATAAACGGGTATTGTCATGACGATTAATTCTAGAATACTAATTCCAACAATTGTATCATTCTATTATTACATTAGTGAAAATACTGTAGACATAAACAATCTAAACATCAGGACGAAATAAATAAAAACTTTAGTATCATATCTCTTTCTTTACCCAATTTTCACTTATCTTTATACTAATTTTTACACACTCACAATCAACTTATACGAGTCTTCTCAAACTTTGATCATTACTACTATAATTTATTTTGTACAAAACTCTATATTACATACATCAATTTGTAATAAAAAGTCGCATTAACAATATTTATTTATTTCATTTAGAAATTTTTAATAATCAGTCTGTGTGTTTATCTAATAACAATGCACATAAATATTAAAATTTTTAAGAAGATATAACTCGTCGCAAGAATTAGTGATTTTTTTATTAACAAAGCAAATCAAATTGTTCTCCATTTACAGGAAGCTAAGTAAAAAAAACGAAAATGCTGAAAGAAATGAAATGTCCGTTTTGCCTAGGAACCAGACCTTATCTGGAATCAACATTCTTGGTTTCAAAAAAGAACCCTAGAATAGGTTTCAGTTTCGATTCCTATTTTTAGAAACTGATCAATTCTGGTTTAGACTCTAATTCTTACTTTTTCAATCGGATACCTGGACCTAGCACCCCTAATTTTGGATATTAAATGATATTCTGATCCAGTGACTCACATAATCCATCAACAATTATTTATGCTCAATAAATGAATGCATTAATACTTTTAATCTGTAGTCACTACATATATAACATCTCCAAAAGAATAGTGTCATAAGCAACTTACAACATACAACACTACAAACAAACATCATGGAACTTCAAGCTTCAAGAACGTATAGATACAGTTGCTAAGACTCTTTTCTTCAACCTCCAACCATAACTTCGTGCGACATAATCTCAGTGTTGTTGATCGGTCCATCACTAGGAGCAGGATGATTCAGGTTTGCATCCTCACATTCAGGATGGACCAAAGATTGGTTCTGGTTTTCTTCAGCTTTTCCATTGCAGCCTTCCGGGTTTTTGTTCCCTGCTGCTTTCACCGTCTTTGGTTTTGACTTAATAGGCTTTGGTTCAGATTTTGCTTGTGCAGTATCATGCGACTGAAATTTAGTTTGAGACTTCCTGATGGGAGTCTTTGAGATGGCAGAGTCTTTGTTGGAATTTGTTGTGATCCCCTTGGTGGAATTGCTTGGTTCTTGATTCACCTTTGGGCTAAGACAAGACTCTCCATTTTCCAAAGAGACATCTTTTGCAGCAATTGAGCCCTTATTCCGCCCCAGCTTTGGGGATTTTGCACGTGTGGTTGGTATCTATAACATAAAGGCACAAAGTAAGTACAATGCTAATAAACAAAAAAAAAGCGGGGTGGGTGCAACCAAATTGAAAATTTACTAGATATGCTTAGACTAGAATGAGTGTTTCTGAGTCAGCATACACTTACATTCCTGTTTGAATCTCCGGACTAATTGTGAATCTAGGCCCATGACATAATGAACAAACAACATTACAATGTCACGCTAGCACAAGTTTCGGCTTTTAAGATATATTCTTAGCTTTCTATCATATCAATTGTTGTATCTTAGTTGTTGGCTGTCTATCCTTCAGCAAGCAACTTTAACTTTCCAGCTAAAAAAAAAGATATGAAAGATGTAAAGTTCTGATATATACATCAAAGCTTTTTAAGTCAAGGTGCAAATGAGTTTGTTTTGGCCAGGTTTTCAATTACAAAGTTCTGGCAATTTTGTAATGCAGAAATCTCACAAGACACTATATGTTCCACGGTTTATCAAATAGATATAGAGAAATGTTAGGTACCTTCTTTAGTTCAACCTTTGGAGGAGGATCCTTGTAAAAGCTAGGCATTGGCGTAGCTTTAAATGTCAAGCTCTTCCTCAGTTGCTTGATCTCTGCCTCCTGGTTTTCCTGAACAATACCAAGCAATTTCAAAGATTAATTGGATTAACATGAACTAAAAACATAAAGGATAGACTATGACAAAAAAATGTTCTTTCAAGCACAAAGCAAGGTTAGTCACACTACCTTTGATTTTGCTTGCAAATTGCTTTTTTCCATTTCCTTGGCATGGATTTTCTCCTCTAGCTTTGAAAAGAACTGGTGAGCAAGGACCATAGTACAATCATTTTAGCATTCAGTATAACAAGGTAAATGCATTGGTATAGAAATTGAAAATATATGGACAACCTCCTTTCGTTTTTCAGCACGTTCATCCAACCTGAAGCTGAATCCTTTGCTGCTTCTTCGCCCAGTGGCACTGCTGTTTGAAGTACAGAAAGCAATAGAATAATAAAAAAATTGAATGCTGTGAAACAGGAAAGCCAACACAAGGAGGTAAGATAAGAACAATACGAGGTAGTGGAATGGGTGTCATCATCTTCTTTGTTCAAAACTGCAGTTGTTATAGGTTCCGGATTTTGATCAACTGATCTGCAATTAAGTAAGATATGATACAATTATAATCAGTTCAGTTGAGGTCTCTTTTTACTTTAGTTTCAACTAGTGTTTCTAAAAATTATTTAGCATATTTCAGCCACTGATAGAAGAAGACTAGCATATCTATGCAATAGATGAAGAATACTCACTGGGAAACTTCAGGTGGAGGGCAATTAGCAGCTGCATTCACCACACCTGATTTCACCGGCTGATAAGCAAAGAAAAAAATAATTAAATAAAACAGAAGTTTATCAAAATCACATGGAAAAGATGAAGGGAAGAAATGAGAACATAAAAGCTTACTGCAGTTTTGTGAATGCTGGCCCGACTGGAAGAAACTCCACTGTTTGTACTCACTTCCTTTGAGTCCACTCCAGTGGATGCCCGTCTGCTGGATTGATTCATATGGGAAACTGAAGTGAGTGTTTGATTGACACAAGGACCCTGAGCTTTTGCCCCATTTGCTCGCGCATTTTTTGTTCCATTCTTCGTTGGATGCCCATCTATGCTCCTTTTCATCCCGTCTGCATGTGCTCCTCTTGCTGGAAACCAAAGACTCTGAGAAAGGACTGGCTTCTGGCTATGACTAAAAGGAGCTCCGCCTTTCAGATCTGTTTTATCCTTGGCCATTTTTCTGGTTTTTGAATTACCACCATTAGTAATGCTAGGTTCCTGAAAACATCCATACACAAAAACAAATTCAAAAGACATACTTTTTATATGACAAAACTGGTCACAATTGAACAGATCAACCAAAGAAAATAAACAAAAGATACAACGTACCTTTAAGGGTTTCGAGATTTTACTTTCTGAAACACCTTCAGCTTTTGTAACATGCTTGGAAGCAGACGCACCATTTTT
Source organism: Anacardium occidentale (assembly GCA_026122585.1). Classification (NCBI taxonomy): domain Eukaryota; kingdom Viridiplantae; phylum Streptophyta; class Magnoliopsida; order Sapindales; family Anacardiaceae; genus Anacardium; species Anacardium occidentale. Next base: position 115,047 of record JAJEJH010000017.1, read on the forward strand.
TGCATTCTGTTTTTCTTTGTGTGTTCCAAGAAAGGATCCTTCAGCATGAATTTTTGCAGTCACGACATTCTCCTCCTCCATCACAACTCCATTTTCAGACTCCATTCTTTAACAGAATGTTACAGGAAAGAAATTTCAAGTCCTGAAAATTTGCAATTGCAATACCATCTTAAAGATTGCCTCAAAGTGAAAATGTCGAGTGACTTGAAACAATCAACCGGAAACACAGTTAATGCGATACTCTTTTCCCATGTGTATCAAATTAATTTCTATTTTTCTGGTTGCTGAAAGATCCAAAAATCAATCGCAAACATCAAGAATCAAAACTAACACAATAAATACCTTAAGATTCAAAACAAGAACTCACATTAGAGATCCAACAACTTGAACGAGAAAACAAAGCAAAAACTTAGTTTTATTCATTAGAACATAATTAAGCAGAATCTAAAGATAAAAATTCAGGCAATTGGAACTCAAGAAAGTTCATGAATTGAAATTTCAACATTTAGCTTAAACTCAATTTCACCCATAATTTGCAAATATCTCCACTTGAATTCTATATCATTCTACATTTCACAAAATGACGAACCCAGTATAAAAAGAATATCGAGATTCTACAGTCATTTCTTTCTCATTTTCTCAAGAATCAATCAATAGGAAAAGCCGTGAATTTAGAAAGATCCAACAGAACTCATCATCTAGAACACTAGTTCAGAAGAAGTGACAAACTAAACTCATCTAAAACCTTCAAAGATTCAAAACTCAACCGATCCCACAACAAAAAACACTCCAAATTACCATCTTGCAGCACAAAACAAAAAAAAAAAAAAATCACCTTGTGAACCGAGTCTAAAGCAATGAACTAAAATAACACAAACTGAAACTCAGAAGGCAATTGTGAAGAGAATGAAAAGATGGAATTTTAAAAACTGGTTTTTTTTTCTGAAGATTAATCAAAACGGGATTGGGAAAGAAGGGTTAATGTGGTGAGCAAGTGGAATCAGAGTGTGTTCTGAGAGCTTGAAGAAGACAATGTCATAGAAGTTAGCCGAAGGGTTGGCAACGAGAGCTTTTCAATGAAGTTGATTTGCATAGTGGATGAAGATGTGAAATGACCAAAATGCTACCAGCATGATTGGGGGTGGTTTAGTAATTTTATTGAAATTATGGATGTTGGGGAGGGGAAATGAAATTTGACATCCATGAATGTTGGGTGAATAACAGGGTGAATAACAGATTAGACATAGTTGACTCAAATATCTTTTTTTTTTTTTTAAAGAAAATTGCTTTGAGTTTGAATTATAATCATATCTGAGAAAATGTTAAGAGTAATTTATCTCAAAATATTTTGAGCCAAACAAATACAACTGATTCGAATTGATCTAGATTCCAATATAAATTAAATAGAGTTTAGTTTGAATCTATTATAACTAGATTAAACCAAATTTAATTAAAATTTAAAATAATTATAAATATAATTAAAACATTATTAATAAAATAAATAATATTATTGGTAGAATGATTAATGTTATTTATAAGGTAAATAATATTATATAACAAAATGAATAATATTACTAACATAATAAATAATTTTATGTGAACTCTCAAATGGCTTTAGGTTTGGGTGAATCCTTGGGCAAAATCTGTTTGAAGGCTGCCTGGGACAGGTTTTTGGCTCATGAAGAGACGATGTTACAAGCTACTCTTTCCTGGGTTTTGGCGTCCTGGTTGCTCGGAACTAGAGTGTGCATTGGCTGTGGAAAAACAAGGAAAAATCAGCTTATCCTTTGCATTTTACAGGCTCACGTAAAGCTTTATCTTACCGAAACTCTTCTGGTTTTTTTCACTCTTTGGTTGCAGCGGCTTCCTCTCAAGAAGGCTGGGTGTTTTCCATTCAAGGTATGCGGCGTGGTTGAGCTTCACACATGCATAAATGGAGGCTGCTCGAAAATTGCGACGATGGAAGTTTGGAGCAGCCTAGAGTGGCATGGCTGCTGTTTCCTCCTCACCTCGGCTTCGTCTGCTCAGCATGTTCTCGGCTAGTTAGAGCTTGCTATGTTCTTGACCTATTGGCGCATTGCATGCAGCGGCATTCCTAGGAAGTGTTGCCTTTGCCTTGTTCTTAGCTTGTTGAAGATATCACATCATGAAGTCATTACTCTTCTGTAAATTGTAAATGGTTTAGGCAATGTTTTGTGTATAGTTTTTTGTAATGTATTTTGGCTAGCTTCTTTTCCTCTTAAGCTCTATAAGAGGCGGCTAAATAGATTGTTCTTGTATATTTGTTAGTTATTTTCTTTCACTGACAGGTTTCCTCGTTGTGTTTAAGTTATATCAAGTTTGCTTGTTTTTAGTTTATAAATTTTTAATTACAAAAAAAATAAAATAAATAAATAGTATCATTGATAAGATAAATAATATCATGAAAGAATTATTTAAAATAAATTAAAATCAAATTATTTAACTAAAACTTTAATTCAAATTCAATTTTAATCAAACTAAAATATCAATTCAAACTAAATTAACTCAATTTAAATTATATTTATATTTTATTTCTCAGACTTTTATTATTGTTGTTAAACATGATTTGATGTTTGGTGAAAAAAATTAATCAGAAAATTTCTCATATTGAAGATCATCAAAAATCTCCATCAATTTCTTTCAAAAAAGAAATTTATATTTAAAATAAAGGTGAGGTGTTCAGGTCATAACATATAAAATTAATCAATAAAGTAGTTGGTAACCTCTCAAAATCAAATCTTAATTACAATCAAAGGCTCCGATTTTCAAAGATTACACCACCCATCAACTTTATTTCTTCTCCATAATTTTATTTCTTAATTTTTGAAATTATAGTCAATAAATAAAATATCAATTTCCTTCATCTCCCTTAAAAAATTCTTTTGACATTTAGAAAATGACCTCAACAAAAAAACAATGAGACAACATATGAGATAAGGGTTCACAGGGAAAAATTACTTGGTGATATGGATTGACAGGTGAAAACAGAAGGAAGGGCAAAATGGTCAATAATAAAAAACAAATGATTGGATACAACAGACAACACTGTTTGAGAACGTGGGTAGAAGGATCTCTAATTATTTCAAGACCCTTTTGAGGGATTGTTTCTGGGGAAAACCCAGACGTTTTGATTGTCCTGAAAAAGCCCCGGAGACACGGACTGACGGATTTTTAAGGATTTCAGGGGGGAATTTGTGTATTTCCAAATTTTAAAAGGGAGCATGAAGATAAACTCTAATCTAAGATCGGTGATGGGTGGGGTTAACGGACACAACGGTCACAGACGAGTCTGTCTCCAGAAGTTTTTAATGCTGATGTGGCAAGACCATCGAACATGATTGGTTTCACGGTATGCCCAACCTTAACTCCTGACCCCACCTTCACCAACCGCGCGTGAGGGTCAACAACGTTCGTTCGAGAATCAAGAGCAAAACAAACCGAAATCCTAGTGGCCTTGACAGATAATCTCAACCGTCCGACTCCACTTCAATCGTTGTCCATATTTTTGTTGACCTCTGGATTTTGTAGCTGTACGTTGTGTTCAAAGGGCAAGGTTGGCCTTGAAATGTCACCTTCATCATGTCTTCGTAACGTCGTCACGCGCTTCCAAGATTTTGATCATATATATATATATTGACGTTATAAATACTTCAATCAACTAGATAGTATCGTGGACACTCATCCGACATCCCATTGTGCCGGTCTTATGTCCTTCTCGACATGGGGAAGAGAGTAATAAGGAGGCTCATTAATGCTGTGAGCCATAATAGGAGATACGTATGGCTGGATGTAAACCAAATTAGTTCGATTTTGGAAATTGGATTAATTTCGTTTTATTTAATTTAAATTTATTTAATTTAAATTTAAATTTAAATTAAGTTTAAGTGAAAAAATCAATTGAATAAAAGAAATTCGATTCAATCTAACTTACAAGTTAAATATTGTTTGATTTAATTTAAATTTAACTTATAACTCAATTCATGTTATATCAAATAATTATTAAAACAATATTGTTTTACTTATTATTGATAAAATAATATCGTTTTATTAATAAATCATAAGTATGAGTCATAAATTTAAGTTATAAATTTAAATTAAACTAAATCAAATCATTTTTTATTTAAATTATTTTTAATTTTGATTCAATGAAGTTAAGTGAAACTATTTTTATTCAAATTGAACCTAAAATAGGGATATTTAAGTTCAACTCAGTTCATATCCAACCCTAAATTAAAAAATCTTTAATATTTTCCCACTAGCTATTAGTTTTATAATGCTTTTACACTTGTTAAATGCATAAATTATATTTTTTTAATAATCTAATTTTGTCAACGAAAAAAAATCTAGACACGATATCGAAAAAGTTAAAGTACTATATTATCTTTAAATATTTCATTTTTTTAAATTATCATATCCCCCAAAATTTAGAAAAGTTAAAACTTCCCTTTAGATATTAAGTTTGTATTAACACCTTTTATTTTTTATTCTAATTTCACTTTCAACCTCTTCTTCTTAGGTGCCCAAGTCAAGCCCATTACTACTATGTTGCCGCCATTTTACCTCGGAATCCACCCCACTCCTAACCCTATAAACCACCTTTTCTTCAACACCCACCATCTCTCACATCGCTATTACATGTTTGGTTGGCCTTACCACCACTACGATAAGTCAGGATGTTGGGAAGGTTTATTATTTGGTCCTGATGGAAACCATGAGAAGATTTATCATTATCACTATGATATTGGCCATGTTACCAACCAATGTCAATATCTCTCAAGAACCATTAATAAATACTCAACAAATTTGTGAGCCAAATTGCCTTAATCAACTTACAACCTCAAACAATAGGGGGGAAATCTTGGAAGGGGGATCATCATCTCAATATCACTTTAGCAAAATTCCTTTGTAGAAATTGGACAGCAGACAATGCCCTCTAAATTTTATATAGTCTTTTCCTTTGGTTTGATGTACAATTACAAGTAGAGCTAGATTTGAGCTGAGTTGAGTTTGAATTCAGATTAACTCAAGTTTGGTTTGACTCTATAGGAGTTAAGCCAAACTTGAGCTCAGGCTCAAACTCGAGCTCAATTTGACTTGATTCATTGAATGTTTTAAATGCTCAAAACGATATAATTTTGATGCATATTGCTCAAAACAATATTGTTTTAGTCAATTTGAATTGAATTTCTTTAGCTTGCAAGTCAAGCTCGATCTCGGATTGACTTGGTTCGAATCCAACCCTAATTACAAATAAATTAAAATTTTAAACTAAAATGCTTCAACAATTTACGTTACTCTTATTAAGTTCCTTGATGATAATCATTTTCGGTTTATGTGATTTTCATGTTCATATAACACCAACATTTTGGATAGTAAAGCCAAATAACCTAACAAAATCAAAAAGTAAAACACATATTGAATATGATAAAAAAATAATATTTTATTAGTAAAATCACAAAAAAAGTCAACCTTGAAAGAGTGTCGACAGATTTGTGACAAAAAGTAGGTACATAGGCTACCCTTCTAACATCTTACTATTTTATCATTATTTGAATAATATGCTGCTATATATGTTATGTGAAAATGATATGCTATAAAACATACTGAAATCATGTATAGGCCTTGGCCTATTTACTGAAAAATAGCTTTTTGAAACTATTTTACTGAAATACTACTATTGGATTAAAAGATCCTAAAATTATCTGAAAAGCTTATATAAAAGCTATTGAAACTGTAACTGAAATCACATTTGAAAATTGTGCTGTGCAGACTGATAAATACATGGATTCGGTACCTTGGTCATGTAAGTTTCTTATGTAAACATGCACTAGAAACTGTTTAAGTCACGTGATGCCTATGAATCTGATAACTGAACTGAGTGTCTAGCACTATAACTGATATCTGATCCTCGGATCAAAATAACCTTAAACTACTAACTAAGCATACTAGCATATGCCGATATATAGTGACTAGTAATGAACATATAGCTTCTGATGCTGGTTGCTGAAACTCACAGGTGCCCCATTGTATTCATTCCTGAAATCAATATTTTTCTACTGATAACATGTATTCAGATCATTGGATCTATTTCTGAAAACTCTGTATGACATGTTATATTATGTTGTGTATATGATGCATCATGTAAGTTTAACTAAGTTTATTTCACTGATTGATATCAATTTGATGGATTTTACTGTGCATTATGCTTATTCATGCTTTATTTTATATTTTATGCCTGACGCACAAGCATACGTGTTTATACACATAGGCGTGCATAAGCTTGCACGAGACCGTGTGCCAATCGTGCGTGCAGTCGTGCTAGGTTCTGTGATTTTTCTGTATTTTCTCATTTTCTGTTGGTGCACGATCGTGACATGAACATGCACAGTTGTGACCCTATATTTCTAAGTTATGCATGGGTATATGAACACGACCATAACCATGCAAAATGCAATATGCACGGGCATGCGTTATGCGTGCACGGTCGTGCATCGCACTCTACATCAACATGGTCAGCCTAATCAGGCTTATTATCATCCAATTTACATACCAAAAGTAAATCAAACACTTTTCACATGCCAAACACTTCATATGCACATACTCTTGCTATTAATAGCATCAATCTTCATCCTCAATCATTTAAATCATCTCAAAGCATGCATATACATACTTATCAACATATATCTCAAACATCTATACATAATCATCACACTCATCATCTGAAGTCATCAAATATGCAAAGTAAACTAACAAGCATGCTAGAATCAAACTTATGCTCAAATACATCAAGCACATCACACAAAGGAAGAGAAGGAAAGAGGTAAGAAACACCTACCTCTAGACATGTTTCTCTCTCAAGCAAACACACTCTCAAGCTAGATTGGATGGTCCTGGTTATTGATCTTCCCTTTTAGAGTCGATATTCTCTGAAAATCAAATGAAAACTTTAGGTGAAAATGGCTGAAAAACTAATAAGCTCAACTTAAAACGAAGGCGGTAGAAACTCATCACATGCACGAGTGTGCGCCTCAAAATGCATGGTCGTGCATGACAGGAAAATTACACTATTGTCATTTTCCCGCGCTCGCATGTGAATCCTCTCAACAGGATCCATGCACAAGCCACCTAACTCTGAAAAATATCTATTTCACCCTCGAACTCTCTTATAACCCTAGTATTCTTACTAAATCTCATTATAACCTCAGATTAGTTGTCTAAAAGACATTTCTAACCATGGGATATTACATGTGGCATAGCCACATGTTTATGATCATGTTTCCTACGGTTGTTTATATGCCTTAACACATAAAATGTAAGTCTCTAGCCTAATGCATAACATCCTATCTTAACATTCCAACATGCTAACATTTTATAAATACATATCAAAATCAAATCTATACATAACATAACATCCTTCATGCATATTGAACAAGATTATTATTTTTCTAATCCACAGATGACATTTAAAAAATGTAAAATAAGTTTCCCAACATGTCATAGTCATTTTATATCAACAAAATAAGATGTTATTGCCAACTTACATATCCAACTAACAATAACTAATTCTTTATGTGGCAAGAATTTTAGGTGATTCTTTTCATTTGTCGGCATCTACATGTGTCCTCTTGACTCTCTAATCTCTCTCTTTTATTATTTGTAAAAGTGAAAATAAAATAGTATATGAAACTTTCTTGACTTCCATTTGTTTCTTTATATAATTTTTCTGAAAATAACACATTTCATAGTCATGTATCTTCTATGCATAGTCATCCAAGTGGTTTAAACCATCCTTGTTGTGTCCCTCAATCTTTGGAGACACAATTTATCTAATAACTGCTCAAATGCACAATTGTGCGTCTCTCATGCACAGTCGTATATCAAAACCAATTACAAATCTATCCTTCCAACTCATGTATAGGCATGCAATCCAACATGCACAATCATACATCATCTCAAACATATAAGTTGAATAATTACATTAAGGAAAATGACCATAATACCCTTGGGACACATCTATGGGTGTGACAATTGGAAGTTACTAGCTTCATTTGAATTTTTGTGATTTTTTGTTTTCTTTTTAAATATACAGGTTAAAAAGAAATTATAAAGAGAATTAACAAGTAAGAACATATTTTTGTCATCACTTTTGCATACTATTGCCTATTGTAATCCCACATTAAAGTTTCATGTGATATGGTTGTTAGTGATTCTAATCAAGGACATCATGTGTAGATAGACATATGGACTATCTTAATTTATCATTGATAGTCAAATTGACCGAATTGTTAAACGAAGTGTAATTGTTAAACTATGTCATTTTCTTAAAAAATATAGGCCACTTTAAAATATAATTTTGTTTAGCTAAAAAACAGAACTTGTTTTCTTTTCTCAAAATAAATTAATTAATTAATGTTTCCCCAATTAAGAAAATCTTAAAAAAAAAAATTGAATGTGAGTAGGCAAACAATGATATTGTTTTAATTTAATGAAACTCAAGTAAACATATAGTCCAATTAATTAAGTTTTATGGGCAAATCATGATAATTTTATCGATGCCCTATACACTTCATTAATAAAATTTGGGTTATGACGATGCAAGTGTAGGCTATAGAAAGACCTAATAAACTATTATAATAAAAGGCTATGTTCCATTTCCTAATACATGTATGATAAATCATCCAATAAAAATATTGTCATTTTGGGAGTATATAAAAAAGGAAGACCAATTTTATCTGATTGAGAATTGATCAAATTCAGAGTTGATTTTGCATCAAATATGACACATCAACTTTGTCTAAATTCCTAAAATTTTTAATTCAAGTATTCTATAACCTCTACGTGTATGAATTACATTTATGTTGTAATTCAACTGATTAATAGTATGAAATATTGTGCATGAATTTGTATAACCCAATTCTCCCACTTTGTATGTTAAAGGAGACATCAAACCCTACCAAAAAGTTTGACCTAACTCATTTACCATGTAACAGTTACATCTAATTGAACAGATATTGTTCAGTTTTTGTATTGAGTTTGTTATTTTAACCCTTATGGTTTTACTTTTGGGCAACAAATTGTTTCAAAGGGTAGGTAACAAGAGACACGACCCTAACCCACAAATCATGAAAAAAAGTTTCATTTATAGTGCGACTGTATGTTATTGGTTTATGAAGGTTAAACGCAAAACATTGATGAAAATAGTATAATTATGCATATACAATTGTTTCTAGTTATATAAGATATGAAAAATGGTCTCAAACAAGGCCCATTTTATGAATCTATCAATTTATGGCTTGACTACATTATCCTTGCAAAAGCATAATGTTTTGATGCTTTCATTGTCCCAGTAGCACTTGTTCACTTTTCAAATCAGAACTAGTACAAACACACCCCCAACATAGACAAAGAATTGCCTTGTCTTCACATATATTATGGAAATTACTTCTTCTCTTCAAACCACAAGTGTCTTATTCTGATCCAATGGGGAAAAAATAAACTATCAGACAACCCATGTGAAGGTTGTGGCCAGAAATTCCTAATCGGAGGGGTCTAAAGTGTGAAGTTTAACAAGGGTGATCTGAGAAAAACTAAAACTTTTAAGGACTATCAAAATTATTTATCAGTTTGAAAATGTTGTGGGACACGACCATCTAGCCACCCAGACTTGAACATGCAAGTCAGACAAAGAAGGAGAAGAGATGCAAATACACTTAATCAGATATTTCACCTACATTTGACATTAGAATTTGTATATACATTAGAGGAAGAATTCTGAATCTATTATTCCCTAGCAACTAAAATTTCTAAACCCTAAATGAGTTGATTATAACCCTGAACAACCAACCCAAAAAAAAAATAATAGGAAAATGAAACCTCACAAAATATGTCAATAAACTTGCAATGCCTCCCTAAATCCAATGCCTAAGCCTCCAGTCTGTTCCTTGTTCAATTCATTGTTGCCCCTTTTCATCATAGCCACAAATTCACTGTAATCTATTCGCCCATCCTGGAAAATGAAGTAAAATCATTTGATTATCGAACAAAGTCAAGACATTGTATCAGAATCCCAAAACTCAGAAGCTCTGTAACTTGAATGAAAAATGCTTACATTATCTTGATCAACCTCTTGGATCATATCTTCTAAGTGAGTATCATCTACTCCGAATTCCTTACAGGCTTGTTGAAGTTCATCTGGAGTGATATAGCCACTGCCATCTTTGTCAAAATATGAGAAGGCTGCAAAGAGATGATCTTCCTGGTTGACTTTAGTTAAATGCAATGTTGCGGCAATGAATTCGCCATAATCAATTGTGCCACTGTTGTCAACATCAGCCTGCAAATTCATCAGATAGAGCAATGTTAAAACTATTTGATCACTTTGGTTTTTGTAGATAATAGTACTATGCAGTTGCTGCAGCTTTTGGAAATGAATCTCAAATTATACTTACAGACTTCATTAGATTATAGATTTCAGACTCATCCAGATTAGCACCATATTTTCTCAGACCAATTTTAAGTTCTTCAAATGTGATTTGACCACTGTTGTCTGTATCAATCATTTTGAACATTTCTTTAAGTCCAGCAATTTCTTCCTCTGAGAGGCTCTCTGCAATTACCTGCAATCCATAAAAAAGAGACTAAGATGATTTGTATATTTACAGTATCAGATTTTGAGATAAATTTTTTATCATACCAGATAGATGTTTGAACTGAGAAGAGATTGCATATGGGTTTTGGCATATGATATATGTGCAGAAACTTACTCTTAGAGCCATTTTCTTTAACTTGTTCATAGCAGAGAACTGCTTCAAGCGCGTTAGGACAGCAGAATCAAGAGGCTTGTCTGGAGCAACTCCATTTTCCATAATCCAAGGATGGCCTACAGGGAGTCCAAGCTTGTTCAATTGTGCATTCGAAAATCAAAATGCAGTAACAAAGAAGGTAAAGGTCAATTTGCCACTGCTTATCTCAACCATATGAAACGAAAACTTTCTCTATTTCATTCCTGAGTGTTGAAAACTAGTCCATTATGTCTCAATGCATAATATAGAAAGCAAATTGTAACTTACACAGAACTTCATGCGCTGTCAACCGTCTTTTGGGGTCTCGAACAAGCATTCTCTTGACTAAATCTTTCGCACCTTCAGAGATATTAGGCCAGGGATCTGATGTGAAGTCAAGGTCACCGTGCAGAACCTCTTCAAATATCTCATGCTCAGCTTCTGGAAAACAAAGAAATCACAGGATGACCAGTTAGTCATAACAGGTATAAAGGATGATCACAATACAATGACTAATTTCATCAAACAACAGAGATCTCAAGGCTCTCACCACCCCAAAATGGAGGTACACCACATAATAGAATATAAATCATGACACCAGCACTCCAAACATCTGCTTCTGGACCATAATGCTTGCGCAACACTTCAGGTGCAACATAATATGGACTTCCAACCACATCGGTAAAAATATCCCCTGAAATTTAAGCCCTTCGATGATGAAATTGACATTACAATCATAAATGACAAGCACTGCATGCATCTGAAACTCTTTTCAGTCTATGCAAACAACATTAACCAGTGTAGTCATCTGAGGGAACACATATAGCTCATAAATTTGATAGAAATTACAGAGAACATTCAAACTTTCCAAACATTTCAAGTTGAAAGGTAAAGTTTCAGAATGACCTCATACCAGGCTTGAAGAATATTGATAATCCGAAGTCTATTGCCTTGAGAGGTGAATCCTCCTCCTGATTGACGAACAGGAAATTTTCAGGCTTGAGATCACGATGCATAACCCCTAAAGAGTGGCAGGTTTCTACAAAACCAACTATAGTCCTAGCTAGTTGAGCTGCTTTCCTTTCAGTATAATGCCCCCTCTGAACAATCCTATCAAATAGCTCTCCACCTCTGCACAACTCCATTACAACATGAACGGCAACAGAGTCCTCATAAGCCCCTTTGATTGTAACCGCATTAGAATGACCTGCTAAATGATGCATGATCTGAATTTCCCTCCTCACATCTTCCACATCATCAACTGTGATCAACTTCCTCTTTGCAATTGACTTGCAAGCATACTCTTTTCCTGTCCCTTTCTCTATGACAAGAAAAGTAGTCCCAAATTGTCCGTTTCCTAGCTTGTGCCCCAAGTTATAGTGCTCCTTCAGGTGACCTGTTCTCGTTTGCAGAACTGAATCTGTGCGAAGCCCTGCACTAGCCATTCTCTTCACATTGTGAGGCCTCTTTGGTTGTGCAGGATCATCAGGTCTAGCATTCCCATAACCATGCTTCTTTATTGAAACCTTTTGCATAGATTTCCTATTCGATTGCTTAATCTCTAAGTTAGCATCTTTTACCATCTTCATTGGAGTTTGAGGCTCTTCTGAATTAACAATATGGCCTTCAGATTCTTTAGTCACAGATTTTACTCCTCTTCTGTTGGGATGAGATATGATTTCAATTGTCGACTTCGTCCACCAAATTGAGTTCGAAAATGTTTGATAAATACAATCCTTAAAAGGCCTTGCAACGCAATGATTTCCCATTTAAAAAACAGCCAATTCTCCACGCTCTATATTCTTTTTGACATTAAATCGAAGAGTTTCAAATCACACAAATAGTACAGCACCGACAACAACAAAAACAAAAACAACCTCATCTCTGATCTCCCAAAAGGGTTCAAATCTACAACATTAAAATGAACCCTCTTTGAGCAAATTCTCGCAAATGTATATGAAAAATATATAAATTAAACCCAATAGGGACACAATTTCTTCCTCAATAATCTCGGACACCTGAAATCATGCAAAATTTTATATAAATAATATTTCCAAAAAGATTATGAAACAAAGATTAATCAGACGAATTCCAAGCCAAATTTAATGATTTAAAAAGCACGAATCCATGAAAAAGAGTGGAAACAATAATAAATAAGAAAAAGAAAGTAGAAAGAACTGAAAAGTTTACCAAAAATCTCCATAAGAGAAAAGATGTTGAAGAGGGTTTTGAGAAGATTAAAATAAAGAAGAAGGGACTTGTCTGGTTTTTGATTTGATGTTCTTCGTAATCTTTTTTCATGCACACACGAAGCGTACGAAAAACCGGTTTTTCTGTTACTTGAATAAAAATAACTTTAAAAAGGCGCTCATAAATTATTTTTTTTTAATTTTTAATTTTTATTTATGAGTTGGTCGAAGCTGTGATAAGCCTGTTTTACTGTTGACGAGTGCCTGCCAGGGCCGCTTCTCCAACAACAAAATATAAATATAAATAAAAACCGATTCATTGCAATTAAAGAATTATGAATTTGCCAACATTTTCTTTTTAAATAAATAAAATTATATTTTAAAAAATATATTAGAAAATTAGAATTGTTTATCCTATAACATTTTTCAGTTATAACTGAGACATTACAGCACACAAAAATAAAAATAAATTTTTTGTCAATTTCCCAAATTATTTTCTGAAATGGAAAATTACTTTTTTTGAGATGAAAAGTGGTTTTAATTTAGTTTTCTTCTCCGAAAAAATTTGAAAACTGTTTGACAGATAGAATTGGAATAAAAAATTTTAAAAGTTCAGTTAATTTCAATCCAAATTTTTTTTTTTTCCAGCTTGAATTATTTTGTAATTGTCAGACATTTTAGAGGTCTTTAATGGAGTTAATTAATATGATTTCAATTAAATTTTAAATTGGTCATTAATTGGTATTTTTTTCTCACGTTCTTCCATTTGTCTTAATTAAAATTGGCCAAAAGGCCATTTTCCACTCAAAGTAGGATAAAATGATAAATTCTGGTTAGGTTTAAAAAAAATCGAATTTTCATCTATTTAATTTTGTTAACAAATTCCCTTAAAATTTGTATAGGATTATTGAAAAAACAAAAATATTCTCAAACTATATAACATTTTACTTCTAAAATTTTTTTAAATATTTTTTACTCTAATTTATATTAATTATAATTAAAAATAATAAAAAAATTTACTTGTACAAATATAAATAGGGGTGTTAATGGTAAATGATTATACATTTGGGTTAAACGTTGGGTTGTTTTTAGAAATTTAAATAAGTTTGGGATATTTTTAAAATTTTTAAAATTTAAATATATCTCTTGATAGTTTAAAAAATGAAAATTGCATTTCAAAAAAACACAATAAGTTAGAAGAATAATATTATATTACAAACTACTGAGATTATAATATATTTTTAAGATATATAAGTGAATATGATAATTTATAAAAGGTCAAATGATCTATTGCCACTCAAAGTTTTGCTTAATAACAGTTGCACCCACAAAACCTTTAAAACTCAAGTACCCACCCTCAGAGGGGTATTTTTGTCTTTTTAAATTAAAATAATATTATTAATAATAATTTTTAAAAATTAAAAAATAAAATAAATATATAAAAAAACAGTCACTGTTGCCAACGGTGGTTGCTACCTTTAACCTCACTAAGTGGTCAGAAATGGTCATCCGGTTCTATTGACAGTCGGATTTAGCCATCATAATAACGAAGACAACCAAATTTGACTATCTCTACCATAAAAAAAGGTCGAAAATGGCTAGAATGAAGCATTTCGACTGTTTTTGACATTCTTTAATGGTAGAGATAACCAGATTCAACCGCGAATAGAATTAGATAGTTAGAAATAGCCACCTGGTGAGGTTAAAGGCAGCCACCGCCACAGGCGACACTATCAACGACAGTGACTGTTTTTTTTATATATTTATTTTATTTTTTAAAATTTTAATAAATTTTTTAATTTGTTATTTTTATTTTAATATTTTTCATTTTAAATTTATTTTTAATATTATTTATATTAAATTTTATTTTAATATTAATATTAGAAAGGGCATTTTGATCTTTTTACAAGAAAATGGTGGATACATAGGTTTTAAAAGTTTTAGAGGTGGCAACTTGTTATTAAGCGAAACCTTAAGTGAATATGTCGTTTGACCTTTATAAAATAAGATAGAAAATTTATTATTTACCCTTAATAAGTTTAAAAATAACATTTATAATTTAAATACTTGTCTATCATTGTATTTGGATAAAATATCATTTGTTTGGGGTAAGCTATAATTTTTAAAAATTTTATGGGGTTTTTGAATTTTGAAAAAAGTTTGGGTTAGTTTAAGAGGCTATTGAATTTTGTAAAAAATTTTGAGGTATTTTTAAAATTTTTAAATTTTCAATATGTCTCTCAATAGTTTCAAAAATTACAAATATGTTTTTAAAAAACACAATAAGTTAGAAATATATATATCATATTACAAATTATTAAAATTATAATATATTTTTAAAATATATTAGTAAATATGATAATTTTTAAAATAAGATAAAAAAATTATTTATTTACTCTTAATAAGTTAAAAAAATAATATTTATATCTTAAATACATATTCATCATAATATTTAGATAAAATAACATCAATAATTTTTAACCGTTAAAACTAATAATTAACTTAAAGAATTTGATTTTTTCTAAACTTAATAGGTGAGAATTCATCATTTCTTCAAACCTTGGGCGAGGAATAGTTTTCTGGCCAATTAAAATTTAATCAATCATTAGTTAAGCAAATGATGTTTAACAATTAATCATTTATGATTTATTTTAAAGAAATTGATCAATGTGAGTTGTAGCAATCATGCCTTATCATGTTAAAACATTCTCTTACATATACCACAAGACTTGTCATTTTATACCTTAATTTCATCCTATTATATAGTAATGATTTATTAGATCTTTTCCTATTACCATTAAACAATAATTTAAATATAATATATGTTGATCAAATTAGACTGAGTTATAGGTTCAACATTGTGGTCATATGTCTTAATCTCTCATGCTATCTTTGTCTTATCTTGTTCTGTTACGATCACTAATTGACAAACTCTCGATCTTAGTCAATCCTCTTGCAAACGTCAATCGATTGACTTTTCATGTCTTGGCATGTCCTACTTCAAACATAAGTTGAAAAACCCTTAGTCTTAGCCTACTTAACACTGAAAGTCAATCAATTGACTCTCTTATAACCCTTTTTGTAGGTATATAAACCATGTGTTCCACATATGCACTCTAAGAGTATCCAGACCCCACGTGTTTTATCAGATCTCTATGTCCCAACTCATCACCCTATTTATCAAAAAACATGTAATATCAATTTCTCACAATTAATTTTATAATCATGCATCTATACTATGTTTTCAAAATTTGTGTTATCGTGCTCATGAAAGTTTCATATTAGGCTCAATCTAGCTTCCACTTATCATTTACAAGTTCATGATAATCATGTCTTATCATGTATTCTCTCTCAAGTAAGTGTTTACTTACCTCTTTCACCTTGTTTCACAATATGTTTATTTGGTTTTCTCAGTTCTGAGAATATCTGTTGTATGTGGAGGATTGTTGAGCTTGTTTGAGTACTTAAATGATGATTTAAAAGTTGATTAAGTGTATTATTTCATGAAAATGTGCGTATATATTTGTATACATGTGTTTCATGCTTTTTGGTGTGAAATATGACATATTTAGCAAGATTTCAGTGTGGTTTAATGATTATATACGTTATTGTGGATGCTTTGAGCTTATAGTAATGTTTAATGGAGATTTGGATACGTTTGGATGGTGAATTGCTGGGATTTTTGGGTTTTTATTAAAATAAAAAATAATAGAATAATTTTTAAAAAAATCAAACATAATTCAATAATAGAATAATTTTTTTACCGTGAAAATTTTATTTTTGCTACAAACTACCCTGGAATTTTATTTTCTCTGCTACTCATTGTCTCTCTTGGGTGAAATTGGGTTATAATAGAATAGGGACGGAGATGTTCGTCAACATTCTTCTTTTTCAAAGAATTTATGCGGCGGGAATGAACGTTGGTTTATAAACAGCGGGTAAATGAAGCATTGAAAAGTCACCAAACAATGCGATACGTAACCACATTCAAACTCTTGTTTTCAAATTCAAGCTGTAAACTCAGAAAATCTCAACTGTCTAGACCTAGGATTTCTTATCTTTCAAGCTTTGCCAAATCATCTAAATCTTCTCAACCTAAAAACGCCCAGCCGCACCATCACCCTCTAAACAGCCAACCAGATAAACTTTCTTCACTTTTCAACGAAATAACTGAAATTTTAGGTGCTAAAAATGTAGCACCAGATGAAACCACAAGTGGGTTTTCGATATTGCAGGAAACGGAGGAGAAAGCGACTGGGGCCAGTGAAAATTATGCTTCTTGCTCACCAACTGTTTGCGGAAATGCCGAAGAGGAGAAAAATTCAGTCTTGGGAGATGCCCTGATGAAGAATTTGGGTAATATTGATGTCAGCCCTATGGTTCATGAGATCACAGAAATTGTTAGGGCTGAAAATTATGTCATTTCAATGGAGGAGAGGTTGGAGACTTTGGGTTTTCAGTTTCATCCTGAGGTTGTTGAGAAGGTTTTGAAACGATGCTTTAAAGTGCCCCATTTGGCCTTACGGTTTTTCAGTTGGGTGAAGGTAAGAGAAGGGTTTCATGGTACAACTGAGACTTATAATACCATCTTGTCGATAGCCGGGGAAGCAAAAGAGTTTGGGCTGATGGAGGAGTTGGCAAAAGAAATGGAGATGAACTCATGTGAGAAGAGTATCAAGACTTGGACAATTCTTGTATCACAGTATGGAAAGGCGAAGTTGATAGGGAAAGCTCTGGTGGTCTTTGATAATATGAAGAAATGTGGTTGTGAACCTGATGCAGCAGCTTACAAAATGATGATACAATCTCTTTGTAATGGCGGAAAAAGAGACATAGCTTTGGAGTTCTATAAAGAGGCAGCGCAGAAGAACATTGTGCTTGATTTGAATTTGTACAAGACGGTGATGAATTCAGCAGCGAGATTGGGAGATGTTGATGTGGTCCACTCTGTTGCTGATGATATGATAAAAAACTCTCAGATTCCAGAGCATGATGTTTATGTTTACATGCTGAAGGGTTTTTGTGCTGCTGAGAGAATTAAGGAAGCTTTGGAATTGATTCGAAACCTAAAGAATAAGGAGGTATCAATTGACAATGATTATTTCGAGACTTTGGTGAAAGGACTGTGCAGGGCTGGTAGGATTTCTGATGCTTTAGAAATTCTCAACATTATGAAGAAAAAAAATTTGGTTGATGGGAAGGTATATGGGTTTATTGTCAGTGGATACTTGAGGAAAAATGATCTTTCTAAAGCTCTCGTTTTGTTTCAAGAAATGAAAGAATCCGGGTATTTGGCATTGGCATCTACCTATACAGAACTGATGCAATGCCTCTTCAAATTAGATGAGTATCAGAAAGGCTGTGAACTATATGATGAGATGCTGCAAAGCGGAGTCCAGCCAGATAGCGTGGTGATCACAGCAATGGTTGCAGGTCATGTTCGCCAAAATCATATATCCAAAGCTTGGAAAACATTTGAGAGCATGAAAGATTACGGTATCAAACCCACTTGGAAATCTTATTCTGTGTTCATCAAGGAGCTTTGTAGAGTTTACAGGACGGACGACATTTTAAAGGTTCTGAACAAAATGCAGGATTCCAAAATAGTTATTGGGGATGAAATATTTCATTGGGTTATATCTTGTATGGAGAAAAAGGGAGAGATGGATAAGGCTGAAAAAGTAAAGCAGATGCAAAGAATCTCTAAACTTCCTTCTCAAGGTGAGATGCTTAATAATGATGCATCTAGGAGACAAGAGTTCCATCCAGAGTTGAAATATAACCAAATGGAGCAGGAGAAGGTGAATTCTGACTTGGTGAAGCAACATTCAAAGGCTTACAGCGAGCAGGATTTACAAGAAATTTGTGGGATTTTATCGTCCCCAAATAACTGGTGCTTCATTCAAGAAGCTTTAGAGAAATGCATAATCCAGTTCACACCAGAACTTGTTCTGGAAATTTTGCGTAACTGTGAAACAAATGGTAACATAGCTCAGCAATTTTTCTCATGGGTAGGTAAACAAGCTGGTTATCAACACAGTACAGAAACTTACAACATGGCGATCAAGATTGCAGGACATGGGAAAGATTTTAAGCACATGAGAAACTTATTTTTTGAAATGAGAAGAAACCGTTTCATAATCACACCAGACACATGGACAATCATTATAATGCAATATGGTCGAGCAGGTTTAACAGAGATTGCTCTGAGGATGTTTGAGGAGATGAAAGCTAATGGCTGCAATCCAACAGGTAGTACCTACAAGTATTTAGTCATATTGCTTTGTGGGAGAAAAGGTAGGAAGGTAGACAGCGCCATAAAAGTATTTCAAGAGATGAGTAATGCGGGATATACTCCAGATAAGGAGTTGATCGAAACATACCTTGGTTGTTTATGCGAAGTTAGTAAGCTGCAGGCAGCTAGAAGTTGCATGGAATCACTCTGCAAAGTTGGTTTTGCACGGCCCCTGAGTTATTCCTTGTACATTCGAGCTCTTTGCCGAGCAGGAAAATTGGAAGAAGCTCTAGCATTAGCTAATGAGGTTGAAGAAGATCGATCTAAGCTGGATCAGTATATCTACGGCAGCATTGTTCATGGACTATTGCGAAGGGGACAAACAGAACAGGCATTGGCAAAGATAGAGTCAATGAAGCTGGTAGGCGTTTATCCAACTGTCCATGTTTACACATCCTTAATAGTCCATTTCTTCAGAGAAAAGCAAATAGGAAGAGCTTTGGAAACCTTTAAAGAAATGCAAGAAAAGGGTTGTAAACCAACAGTTGTCACTTATTCTGCATTGATTCGTGGATACATGGACATGAGCAAGATTACCGAAGCTTGGAATGTCTTTAACCACATGAAAGTCAAAGGACCTTATCCTGATTTTAAGACTTATTCAATGTTCATCAAATGTCTGTGTAAGGTAGGCAAGTCTGAAGAAGCCCTGCAACTTATATCAGAAATGTTAGACAAAGGAATTGTTCCTAGTAATATTAATTTTCGAACAATATTTTTTGGGCTCAACAGGGAGGGTAAGCAAGATTTAGCCGGCACTGTCTTACACAAAAAGCATGCTTTAAGACGCAGACGAACATTCATAAACTGATTTGTGTTAGTTTAGGCCTCAGTTATATTGTATATTTCTTTTCTTAATCAGTTATAATATAGATTCATTCTAGCTTACATTGTATGCAACTTGAATTAATTTCCGTAAAATGCCTTAGTAAGATCTACAATTTTTACTTACTGGTGAGATATCATTAATTTAAATGAGAATCTCAATCAATATCCACTTAATTAGGCTTGAATGTGAGCTTGCAAGTCAAGCAAAGCTCAATCAATATCTACTTGGACTAATTCCTTAAGTCTACAAGAAAATTAATAGGTAGTTGATATTATTATAGTCATATTAAAGGTTAAATTACAAACAGTTGCCATGCACGGCCTGACTGCTCAATGGTTCAAAGTAGTACTAAGAGGGACTTTATTTCCTATTATCTCTGGGAGAAAAAAAACAAAGGGATAATCTTAGAGGAATGTATAAAGAATCACAGATAGCAAAGAACAATAACCACCATGGGATCTTAAGGTTACTATTTCAGATTTCTTCCTTTGTGTAAACATTTGTAGCAACCGGGCCATCAGAAATTCTACCTGAAACAGAGGTAAAATGAAAGGATCAAACTTGAAGCTTATTTAACTAGCAGAAATGAAGTGTGTGATAAGGGCGGCAACTCAGAGTTGTAATCTAATGTATAGTAATTGAAATAAGCTGAAGCTGAAATGAAAAATCCAACATTCACAAGCTTTGCACTAAGAAGAGGAAGTATAAATACCTATA
Organism: Anacardium occidentale; assembly: GCA_026122585.1. Lineage (NCBI taxonomy): Eukaryota > Viridiplantae > Streptophyta > Magnoliopsida > Sapindales > Anacardiaceae > Anacardium > Anacardium occidentale. Next base: position 135,879 of record JAJEJH010000017.1, read on the forward strand.
ACAAATGAAAGTCATCAGCTTCTGAATCTTGAAGTTAACCGTTGTCTGACTCCATAAGGAAATTGCTGATCACAGCAGAAAAAGAGCATTAAATTATCAAAACCCAGAAAATATTTAGGTAAACCGTAAGTATGAGGAAATAGAAGGGTGTGGCAGAGACTTATGTGAATTAGAGAAATTTGGATTGTATTTTGAGTATTGTGACTCTTAGGAGAGGATTGGCCTCTCAAAAGCCAAGAGTGCTTGGTTTAGATTTTATTTTTCAATTGTGATTTTGAAATGGAATGTAGTTGTGTAGACTGAATTTCCAAAAATACAAATACTCTCCATCTTCTTCATTTCTCTTACAATTCCTAGTTACAGTTTCATTGCCAATTAATCTGAGGTATGGTTTCTACGAGGGTGGAAGAGAGAGTTGATCATTTGGAACAGGGTTACCGTGGGTTAGCCAATAGAATATCATCCATGGATTCCCGATTGGAGGAACTAACATTGAAAATTGCCAAGAGCGACGCCCGTTTCGACGCTTCGAATGATTACATGTATAAGATTCGACAGTTTATGGCGAGAGAGGTGAAAGGAAAATTTGACGAGTCACTCACCCACTGTCACACGACAATGATTGTCGATACACCAAAGGACGAGACTGTTGACTCGCGAATCTGAATACAACAATTACCCATGAAGAGCCTATTACAGTTGTCCATGTTTGCCGGTGATGATCCTCACGGATGGTTAGAGAAAGCAGAGATGGTAATAGATTAGAAGAAACGGAACAACTGTCAGCAGCGTTATTGTGTTAGTTACAGTTCCAAGAGGTACATCAACCTTCCCGAGATTGGGGAGAATTGAGAGAGGTTCTCCTGTTTGGATATTGCAGTTTCCATCTCCATAGGAGGAGAATGGTTGACAAGGGAACATGGCCTCCTGTGCAATTGCTATTGTCTATTAAACTTGAATAGAAATCGGGTCACAATTAGACAAAGGTATTGGAGTCTGACGTCGAAAAGATGTCTTTTGTACACATAATAATCAATTAGATAAACACCTACCACTTTACAAGCCCTAATGAATGAAGTTTTTCGTGATTATTTGCAATGCTTTAAATTGATTTTCTTTGATGACATTTTAAATTATAGTAAGACCTTTAATAGAACACTTAGTGCACTTCGAAAAGGCACTCAGACTCTTACCTGAGCATCAACTGGTGTTGAATAAAAAGAAATGTTCTTTTTCCATAAAAAATTTTGACTATATGGGCTACATAATTTCAACTGATGGTGTAACGACAACCTGAAGAAAATTCAGGTGCATGGTAGAATAGCCCCAGCCAAGGGATATTAGCGAGTTTGAGAGATTTTCTAGGCCTAACAAGGTGTTATTGGAGGCCTACAAGAGGATATGACAGCATTGCAGCTCCCTTAACTCAGTTATTGAAAAACAATTCATTTGTTTGGAGTGATAAAGCGATGAATGCCTTCCAACCCTCAAAAGAGCAATGACAACAGTCCCGGACTTGTACACCAATTTTACCAAGAAATTCATTGTCAAGATGGATGCTTCTGGGACGGGTAGAGGGACAATGTTGATGCAAGAGGGGCAGCCCATTACATTTATGAGGCCAAACAAAATCAATGTAAGAAAAGGATTTAATGGCGATTGTTTTCCCCTTGCAAAATGAAGACATTATTAACTGGGCAAGCACTTTTCAATTCATACTAACCAGGAGATTTTAAACACCCAATGGGACAAAAAATAATCACTACTGATCAATAGAAATGGGTAATGAAACTGCTGAGTTACAATTTCAAATTTTAGTATAGATTGGGGGTGGACAATAAAAGTTATTAATACATGCCTGACAATTCAACAACTCTAGCAAACATTTTAGCCAACAATTTAAGGACGGGTTGGTTTCAATTGCGTGTTTCGCTCTCATCCTCTCTATATCAATTGACATCCATTCTACCCCTTTTTGGTGGGCATTTGGCATTCTTTTAGACATACAAATTAGTTGTTGTGGTATTATATTAGATAACGATGAAGGTTGTCATTTGTGATCATGTTGCTTACTATAAGGTTTGTTGACACAGTAAGCATCAAAATATGAGTCCATCTGGATTGTTACAACCACTCCCAATCCAGGAGAAAGTATGAGAGAATATTTCTATGGGCTTTACAAGGTATTTCCTCTAAAAACAACATAATTTTGGTTGTGGTGGATCAATTAACTAAGTAAAGTCACTTATCATGCTCTATCTTTCGTACAAGACAAAGGAGGTTGATGAGGTTTCCAATAGAGAGGTGATTAAGCTTCATGACTATTCCTAATCGATTGTCTACGATCATGACCATAATTTTATAAGTCAATTTTGGGCTAAGTTGTTTCAAAATACAAGTGCTACACTTAAATTCAATAGTTTTTACCACTTCCAAACAAACAACCAAATTGAGGTGGTTAACCGAAAATTAGAGACTTACCCAAGATGTTTTTGGGCACGACGACCCAAAGAATGAACACATTGGCTTTTTTGGGCAAAATATTAGTATAACACAATTTTTCACGACTCCAGGGGAATGACACTATTTAAAGCTTCATATGGTAGGAAACCTCCAACTCTACTTCGTTGGAGCCCAAATAAACTCAAAGATTGATGATGTTGAAAATTTTCTACAAAGTCGAGATCAAACATTGTCTGAACTAAAAAAACACTTAACTAGTGCCCAAGAAAGAATGAAGAAATTTGTAGATTTGAAAACAAGGGAAGTCTATTTGCTCCTAGTGATATGGTAATTCTAAAATTACAGCCTTACAAATTCAGAGCCTAATGCGAAGACAAGCCCCAAATTCTATGGCCCATACAAGATCTTGGAGAAATTTGGTTAGACCTGCCCTCAAATTCCAATGTATATCCTTTTTTCCATGTCTCCCAACTTAAAAAGATGATAGAAACTTAGGAAGCACGGAAACACACCCTGGGGTGTGTTTCTGCATTGCTGAAATGCCCCGAACTGGGTATGAAATTTTTCAAGGGCATTCAAAAATTTTAATAAAATTCGAAACACAATTCGAAGTTGATTCATTCTTCTCCTTTTACACTTCACGCTTTACTTTACAATATCACTTCTAAAAAAAAGAAAGAACTAACCCACCGATTGCATCTTCTATCCTCTCAAATTTCCGAAAGATTCATGTCCTCTTAAAGTTTGATAAGTTAAAATCTCCTCTCAGATTTTGACAAGTTAAACTCATCACCCCTCAAATTCTGGCTTCTCCAACTAACAGCGAAGCTTGAAAAATCATCTGGCTTCTCATTTCAGATCAGCTTCTCTGTGCATCCTTGTCAGTGCATCAACAACAGAAAACATCTCCTCTCCGACAGCTCAAACAATCGCTCCAGTTTGTCCAGGTATCATTCTAATTTCTAATTCTAACTTGTATTTCGTTTTGACTTTGTTCTGTTTCACTTTCCAGTCCAAGCATATATATCACTTGATTTTTTTCTCTATCGTCAATGTCACCAATGTATGCTTTTTCTGTATGTAGATGAACATGTGTAAGCTTATGGATTCAATGATTTGATTGCGATTTAATGATTCGATAAGGTTTGTGCAATATTTAGAATTGTTTGTTTTGCCTGCCACTACTGGTAGGCGGCCATTTCCACCACTCCTCATAAATTGAACTTGTTGAAATATTTTATTTCCATCTATTCATAATTATAGGCAATGGTTGTCATCTAATGAGTTGAGAGAGTTTTGTCTGATGGAATCATTCCTTCTAGAAGAATTGTAAGAGCTTTATGGAATTCTTTGGGAGGATTTATGAAGTTGCAGAAAAGGAAATAGTAGTGGAGTTCCTAGTTGGGTTGTTGTATTTTTTATAAATTAAATAAAACCCTATATTTTTCCTATTTATACATTTCCCCTCGTTTTCGTTTCCTATATTTTCAAGAAAATACACTTCTGCATTTACATTTCCGTGTTAATTAGATAGAAACAAATATCCATCAACAACCTATCTGTTCTTGTTTAACCAAAGACCTCAAATTGCAATTACAAACTGAGCAATTGATTAGCACCAGATTTTCCTTAGCAGTACTCTGTAAAGTTGATTGAGATTCACTCTTTCTTGGTTGTTGAGGTGTGGAAGTTTTGTTGGTGGTTGATTGTCAGCTAAGTGGGGCATTGGAAGGTTGTTGGCTATTGACTTGTAATCAAACAGCTAAATAACGTCATGCTTCAACTGCAATTTTTGCAGTCTAGTTGGTCAGTGCTAGATTACTAGCATTAACTCTAGAATTAATATCATCAGTCAGACCAATAATAGTATTGCATATGAGCAACTTCATTCATCAACATTAACCGTTTGTCTACAGAAGCACTTAATGATAACTTTTCTTTTTATTTTTTTTTATTTCAATTGTAAACAATAAGATTTGTAATCTTCTTGCCTATAAATTAAATATATGATAAAGAAAAAACTTAGATGGAGTACCTGCATCAGAGCTTCTTTTCAATTTCTTCATTTACGCGACCATAGTAGGTCATTCTTCTGATACATATTAGAGCTTCATCAAATTTCTGATTTTGAAATGCATTAGCAAAGGACTTAGACCAATGTATCAACTTCTCTTGCACCTGAATAAACAAGGAAAATCAAATAAAGTTAAAATCAAAATGCGAAAACAACAATAGTGGTTACATCATATATGTCTGCTGATTTCCGTTGAAGTAGCACTTAAATTCAACAAACATCCAAGCTTTTCTTACATAAACTGATCCCAGGCAGAGTTGCAAAAGACATGGCCACCAATCTAGACCATGTTCCTACACCACCATCCCATTCAAGATCCTTGATCTAGCAATTAGGTTGCTGAGTATGGGCTTATCTTCCGTGCTTTCAAACAGCCTATAAATGTGATGTAAAAGCTTCAGACCATGGAATAGAAGATTGCACAGCTAGGTTCCATCAGTGCTCTCTTAAGCCCGCACTCAGCAACTGATAAATGCATATTACATATAGGAAAATTTTGATGCAACCATTATGTACAACTGACTCTACCCACACATAATAGCTCTAGATCAAGAGTTTATCATACCATAGACTTTATTTGATTTAAAACCTGAGAATCAGTTGCATCTTCTACAGCTTCCCTGATTTCCATAATCTGTGATTAAATTCAGAAACCATCAGTCCATATTTTTAATAACAAAGGAGATTCAACACAAGGTTCAAGCAGAAAAAAATGTTTCCTCCCCTTTTTTATCAGAAGCATCAGAAATTTATCAACAAACTAAGTGAGAAGAAACAGTAGCATTGTCTGTAAGTAAGAAAGTGCTAAATACTGTTCCCCATTTTTCTATGTCTTCTAATAAATCTTCTAATTGTGAGAGAAAAGAAAAATTCTCTCAAGGGAACTCCAGATAAATCTATAAAGACTTGAAGCTTCAAATTATATCAAAAAAGGCACCAACACATACCTCAGTGAGCAACTGTGGCTCTGAAACTGTCTCTTCTTCATTAACATCTACACCTTCAAGCCTCGTCTGCAAAGCAAATTGTTATTTTTTTAATTCATAAGCAATTAGAGGAAAACTTAAAAAAAGGTATATATGAAAGACAAAAGAAGCATTGTTCGAAAGTGTAATGAAAGAAACTAAATAGATGTTTTAAATCACTCCTAAACACATCAATAACCTCTCAACAACATTCATTAAATCCAAAAAAAGTCAATCATACTCCTGTAAGCAGTAAGCTAAACCATTGCTCATGCACACTCAAGTCTCAGTTTCCCTTACAATTATACTAACACATATATCTGCTAATTATTTAGAAAAAGAAAGTGCAAATATTTTTATATCTTAGATAGCCCTGACAGTTTTCTGTAAGTGTGATAAAATCAACAAGAAGCTCATCCTAATGATGCTTAAAATAGTCTTACAATGTATATTGCCCGAGATAATGGATTCCTAAGTGTGCGGTAGGCTTCAATTACCCGAGCAGACTGTTCAGCTGCATACTCTCTCTCCCTCTAATAAAAAAGAAAGAACATTTAAACAGATAATCATAAGATATGAAAACCTATTATTTTTTTTCACAAGCTTCAAAAGTATTTGAACAGACCTCAGATTTTGAATGAACCAGATCAGGATGTAACTTTTTCTGCCAGTCTTTGTACTTTCCCTCCAGATTCCCATCCTCAATTTCATACCTTTTCCCTCTGTTATGAATTAACCAAATAATAACAGCGGTTTCTGAATTCAAAATAGAACTAAAGAAACAATAACAACCTGCCTGTAACTGACTTAATATAAAGCTAGCTACTAAAATTGATGTTAGTGTTACACTAATTTTGTAAACTAACTTTAGGGTCCAGTTGTGAGCAATAGAGCTTAGTGAAGCTGAGAAAAGCTACAAACTTTTACATAGTTTGAATGCTTAAGTGAAAATAGAAATAGAAAGAAGAGAAGATAGATTATAACAATTTCTCTCAGAACTTTTACAATACAAAAGGTATTGACATAATGTTTTTTATATTGAACATAACACATGCAACAAAATATCACTTGTAAATGTTACTAGTGTGACATTCATGGAAGCAAGTATCATGTTTCACAATGGCAAAAATTTCATAACTTACAATGATACATTGAGATAAGCGTACCCTTCTTGTAATCATCTTCCATATAGTAGCTAGAAAATCTTTAGTGAAACATAAACATAACTTTTCAATACGCTCCAGTCCAACCATGACTCCCATGTCAACATATGCAAGAGCGTGTCTATATGGCAAATTTCAAATTTCAAGGAAACGTAAAATAATGAGAAAAGTTGGCGTCATTGTAAAATTACCAAATCCCCAAACTCTCTTCAGTTTCCTTTACTTATTTCTTACCCAAACTAGAAACGAAAGATCATGTCTCTCCTTGCTTATACTCTCAAACACACTAAAGCAACTAGACAACAGAGCTCATTTTTTCGGTTTCTTTAACATTAATCCTTCCAGCAATCCAACAATCACTTGAAATAAAAACAGCAACAGAAACAGAAGAAAATTTATAAAATTACAGAAACTTATCGAAACGAAACTTTGTGTTGAATTTCCAATACTCACAATCCAAATATTTGAAAATAATCCACGGAGCAATCAACAGGCTGGACACTCCGACAGGACTCACAAAACAGAAACGGCACCGTTCCAGGCACCGCATCGCAGTTCCAGCACGTGACGTAGTGACCTCTCTCGGCGGATTCCGAGCAGAAAGTTTTGTACCAAAATGTAAGGTTTGGAACAGCACAACCCCATTCGGACGGCGGAGAGAAAGAAGATGAATTGAGAAGGCGATTTCGCAGGGTTGAAGAGCAATTGCAATTTGAAAGCTCAAAACGACACGTCGTACGAAGCGCTCGGCGGCGAAGGCCAGAGAGAGGATTCCAAAGCTTGTGTGTTCTATTCATCTTTCCGTTTGTTTCCCGAAAGATTTGAGAACATGAAAGGAAAATGAATAGGGACTATTTATAGATATGCTGATATAGAATCACTAATACAAGAAACAATGAATAAACTAATGCATTGGCTTGTCATCATGTGAGATCGGATTTTAAATACAAAATAATGTAACATATATTCCAGGCATGGAACAGATAAAATATATGGTATTATTTTATAAAATATAAAAATAAAAAGACAAAATCAAGATAAATTTAAATCGATTTTAAATAAAAATTAATTCAAATTAATAAATAATGATTTAGAATTCAAATCGACGTTAAAAAGGAAAAATACTATTGAAAGAGAAATAATCAATAGAAAAAAAAAAGTTTTGATGAAAATTAAACTATCTAATTAAAGATTTAATTTGAATTTGAATTTGAATTTGATTCATTGAAATCAAATTTTAAATTTGATTTAAATTCAATTTTAAATAATATAAATATTGTAAAGGTTGACGTGATATTTTGTTTGATTTTTATAACTCAAAACTGAAAAAATCAACAGGTCGAATCGAGTCTGGTTTTGTTGGACCCATCAGGCCTAAGGGTTGGACTGAGCCAACGTCATGTCTTGGTGGGTCTTCTAACAAGTCAATCCATGAACCTTAGTGAACTGGTCTTTGTTTTTCACTTGAGATTTAAGAACAGTAGGATACATGATTAAAAGCTTACAGTAATTATTTTTAATAGTTCATAATAAGATACTAATAAGGTGCTAAATGATATTATTGTAAAGTTGTATATTACTAAGATAATATTAAATTTTAAAATAAAATAAAATTGGGTCAATAACATTAACTGAATTTACAAAGCATCATAACCATCATGGCAGAGTGGAATTCATTGTTTAAAGCAAAATGGGAACAGCTTTCATATAAAATTATTTCTCAAATTACAAATTTATTGAACTAAGAAAAAAAAAAAGTATATATGTAACTATAAATAAATCCCCAACTGGGAATGTATAAAAGAAAGTGTAGTCTGTAACCAAGATTTTGGGTAACATGTTACAGATTCATTCTCAAGCATCTGCAGTCATTTTTATTGATGCTCAAAAGCTTCTCCTTCCAAGGCATCATTTCAAGGGGAAGAAGCAACAGATCCCCTGCTTTTTTCGCCGGCTTAATTTCTTCGATGCATTTAGATTGTTTTGATGGATGCCATTTGCTTCTATGTTGGCTTGCTTATTATTAGCATGCATGATTTGGTCTGAAATAGGTGTTGTTACCACCGTCCCATTCTGGGTGGGACTTAAAGAAACCCGGTTGGTCTTACTGCAAATTGGAAGATCAACTTCTGGTGATGCCGGCCTTAACCTGTTATGGTTCACTTCCCCTATGTAAGAATTTGAGCCAGCTTGCCTGCAAAGAATGACCAAATCAGTTTGAGTTCATAATTATAATCTGCTTATGTTTAACTGGGTAAACCGATACTGAAATGTACCTGACATCTTGAATTCCAGGGCTATTTCTGGATTCATCACCGGTTTTCTCTATCAATTCTTTCTCAGATACTGTACAGACTTCATCTTCGGAAGAATTTGTATCTTTTACATCACGGTTTTCCATGTTCACAGGTTGTTTATAGGTAAGACTGGGTGATGGACTGCTTTGGCCATTAAACCCATTTTCACGAACAACATGTATGGCCTTCTCTAATGTTTCTAGAGCTTGCTGCACAAGAGGACTGATAGAAACATTTGTTTTGCCATTCATATGACTCTTTTCTAGGGTCTTAATGGTAAAGGTTTGCTGCATATACCTGTCATTCTCTTCTAAGATCACACTTTCATCACTCTCTTCTTCCTCTATCTCATTAACAACATTGATCTCTGTAACTTGTGCATTATTTGGCAAAGATTCACTGGCATGATTAACATCATGAAAATTCTGCCCAACATCACTCAGGCCATCCTGCAAACCTCCAATAAGATGTTCTTCTGGCAGATTACAGGAATCATTCCTGAATTCCTTTGTTTTCAGAGACTCCTCAGTCTGACAGAAAACTTTTTTCTCTGTAACTAAAGCACTGTTTGGCAAAGATTCATGGGCATGGTTAATATTTACAGCATTCTGTTCCATATTAGTTTGGCCATTTGGACTAACTTCAATCAGATGTTCTTCAGGCAGAATAGAAATATCATTCTTCAGCTCTTCTGCTTCCAAAGTTTCCTTGGATTTGTTCATGGGATAAAAAACTTCACGTATTCGAGCATAAAGTGGCTCCTTCAAGGCCTTGCTGTAATCTTTGCTATCATTAAGTGCAGAAGCCACTGCCTGGAAATGAAAATTAAACAGCCGAATTAGCAGGTAACATCAGTAGCATGGCACATAGCAAACAAGATGCTCACATGCTCAAAATAAAACATTGCTGAATAAATTGAATTACCTTTTGATAAAGTCTGAAGCCACTTCCAATGAGCTGCCTTGAAATAAAATTTATGAGAGAAGGAGGGACAAAGTCAAACTTCACATCCATATGTGCTATTGTCCTACAAAATTTGGCAGAAATTCAAATTTTGTGACAAAAGAGCACCAAAAACAGAACATTGCTGTGCAGTAACAGACAAGTTCTTTTTCTCCTCCGGTGCCCTTCCTATTAGTAATTAGAAGCAGTCTACCAGCTTAAGTATGATTTTGTTTCATTTTAAGCACAAAGGAACTGCATATTTCACCTTCATTTTATCTCAATATTTAGGCAAACTTCATTGATTCATTTTGTTCTCTGCTCCAGATAGATTATCAAGCAACACAAAGTTTGGTTTTATGTACCCTTAACTATATCCTTTGGTATTTCTCTGTGTTTGAAAAAAAAAATGATGCAGCTCAACCCATTATCTAATGTGTCCACAAAGGTATATATCTGTTTAAAGACGAACTCACCTAAAGTAGCTTCTTTCCTGGGTCACCTTTTGCATAGCAACCCCTCCCACCAACTCAATCCTTACCACATCCTTTGCTTCAGGAATGAGATCATTACTAAACCCATGAGTATTTTTATCAATGCTCTTCACATCATCAATCTGAAAGTAAAAATGATAATGAAATTCTTTGGTTTAGCCATTAGTCTGACAGTAGTAGAAAAAAATTGAGAATCTCATGAAAATAAATTCCATTATATATAAAAAACTTACTGTGTTAAATAAAACGACAATGAGATCATCTTGAATATACTCAAACATAAAATAGTGCACAACAGCCTCTCTGGCGGACAGTGGCCAAGTAACCTTCACCCTTTCTTCCGAAAACATAAGGAAAAATCAGCATCTTGAAGTTACAGAATTAAGGGAAGTTAAAGGAAGCAAATAATAAAATTTCAAAGAAATTATGCATTTTTGTGGCAGACAAACCTCACTAAAGATATCTGTTCACAAATCCGGACCTTTTGCAAACATTGTAAAGAAATGATTTTGAAGGGTGGAAAATTATACTGAGGCCACCTGGGAGAAAGTCAGGAAAAAGAGAAGAGTAAATTATATTCAGGTTACAATCACTGCAATTCACATCAAAGGTTCTCTCAGAAACCATCTTGACTTCAACTATATAAATCATGTTAGCTCTTAAACTTTCTTGGTTGTACCAAACATTGTTTTAATGCAAGAGCATCTATAATTGTCTACAGAAGTCGAACAGGAAGAATATGTCGAATATGAAAAGCAACAACTATTTATTTTGTAATCATTATCCATAACCAACAAACTTTTCAGAGTGGGAATAGAAATAAGTTTCACATCATGGCACAATCAAGCACATGAGAGGCAAATAGTAGACTAGCTCACTCAAGCAAGAGTATATGGCAAAATTCAGCACAAAAATTCCAGAGATACAAATTCATACTTTCTGACATCCAGGAAAATGATAACAGCTATAGATATATTAGTATCATAAGATGTTACATCCGGAACTCATGGTTATGCCAATAAGAAAAGTTGACGAAGGAAAAAGGTCAATTATGCTCATAGACGTGGTCAGACAGGCAATATATAAATCATAAGCACAAATTTTTTTTAAACTAAGGGAGGAAGAAAAAGAACACAAATTAAATTTTTTTAACCAAGTATAGAAGTTATAACCACATTATGTTGGAAAAGAAAAATGAAAATACAAAGAAAAGAGACATTGTTATTCACATGCTTCATCAACTAATAACAGAATTCCCATGCATAAGAAAGATATTATATAAAGGGCAAAAGCAACAATGATGGAAACAAGTCTCACCAATTTTTGTAAAGAGTTGACTCCCAAGAGACACATAAACCTGCAAGTAGGTACAGATCATAAATAAAGCTCCAAAAATGATAAATAAAAGAGTGACTTAACCTCATGATTAACTATAATTTACCTACGTCATCAACGTTAAACAACATTAACAATAAACATAAAGGTTATAACATAGGGCAATAACTAATTACCAGAAAAAAAAAAAAAAAAGAGTGACTTAACCCTTTTTTTTTTTCATTCATCAATTTAGAATTCTAAGGTGAAGCCCAAATTTTTCTGAAGTATATCAATGAAACTCACAAGCATCTAAGGGCCCCTCTACATAGCCTTCAACAAGTAATGAGTGAAGAGGAGTGCCCTCAGGTCCTTCACGATACATAACACGGAACTCTTCATTATCTTGTTTTAACTGTCACAAGCGGTAGGCATCAACAGTGTCAACATCTAGAATCCACTTTAATAATTTTAATGACCAATAATCTAGATCAAAGACAAAACACGCAAGAAATTTAATGAAATAACGCATTTTATTCACATGGTCAACAAACAGGGAACTCCAGATCATTTGAAAGGCAGTAAAATTTAAAACCCAAGAGAAGGAAAATTAATAGCAATGGTTCTCTGGCACATGAGGTCCAACTGAACATTGAAAGAAAATCATCAAGGTGATGATATATATTGCTCATCTGCCATGATTTCTCTCTTTCCAGATAGAAAAGTATTCAAGGATAGGAAAAAGGTATAATTATCCAGCACTCCAGCTGAGTGAGCATACTTTCCATTCACCATGTGCTCTCTCGCTAGTTTTTGAAACCTCATCATCATCTACGGAAGCACTCCTCAGCATGTAAAGAAACTTGGAGACTTCCACAGTCTTCTTTTCTACTACACTTTCACTACATCCTGCACAACCCAAAGTCATGAATTACAAACTACGTTTTGATCAGATTACAAAACAGTTCACCAATAGATTACATCAACCATAATTACATAAATTCAAATGAAGGTCTGAGGAGATACTAACCTCCATATCCATCGCAGGAAGAATTTAGGAGCTGATTTTTCACCAAATTTCTAAGGGTCTCCTCATTTGTCAATTCCGGAGATGCCAATGTCCTGTCAAGCCTCTCTCTATACTGAGAAATTTTCCCCTTCTTGGCCATCCCAGTATCCTCGAGAAAACCACAAAGACTTTACATCGTAGGCAGCATATTCATTTAGCTACAATTCCCCATACAATTTCAATCACATAATAATAATGTTCAGGCTCTTTAATTAGCAAAAGCTTAACCAAACATATAATTTTCTTGACATTAAAAACACCAAACGATAAATTTTAATGAATTATTGTCTTCTGCATTAAACACCTGCAAATTTATCAGAAATAGCAGACAAGCAAGTGAATGGGAAAGTTATCATCAAAATCTGATTCTCCTGATGGAGATAAGTTCACTAGTTCAGTAGGATCTTTAAGAATCTATGCATGAAAAAATATTGAAATTTCAGTAACATAAAAAGCATTAAATTTTCAAACTTCATAACTTCAAATTCCATAAAATCTCTTCCCAGCATAAAATAACTTTAAAAAAAAAATCAAAACCCAGAAAGAAATGAAAAAGAATATTAAAGTATGAAAATTTTCATCCAACTCACAAGGAGCTATGGAAGAGACAAACCCAGTTGGAGTTATGGACTTCTGAAGCCAACCCAGAATCAAAAATCAAAAATCCTCGCAATCAAAATGCGGATCTCGATATAATCCAGTAAAAGTCACCGCCAAAAATGAACGCGGAAATGAACTCTCTTCTGGTACCAAACCAATTCCAGACATAAAACAGAACCAGATTCGGTAAAATATTATAACTTTACCAATTTAAAAAAAAAAAAAGCTGTTATTTATTTATTTATTTATTTCTTATAAACACCATTAAATAGTTGCCGGTAATAATTTTTTTTTTTTTTTGTTTGGAATATTATATTTTGAAGGAGAAATCAATTTTGTACTGTTCGTCCATGCTAGCATTTAAAATCCAAAGCCAAAGATTTGGTCCAATTATAAAGGCATAATTACAACCGATCATCTATAATTAATATTAAAACATCTTTGATCATAATGTAAACTGCTTTCAGATCAAAAATCCCAAATTCCAAGCCGGGGTGCGAGACAGGGAATTACAAGGCAACTTGAAATGAAAGAAGAAAAGTAACTGGAATTAGATTCAGTGCGTGGAAAAGTAAAAACATAAAAAGAAAGAAACAGCTTTAGCTTTATCGGACATCACTCGTGGGGCTCCTCACCATGACATCATATTACGTAATAGCTTAGCTTCCTTTGCGTTTCTCGCTTTGTCTTTAAGCCATTTTTATCGCGCTTCCTAGATTCTCGATCACGCCGCTTATGCAGTTGCGAAAACGTCCCTCAATGGGCAATGAAACAAAATATCGGCCTTATAAATGCCTTATTTTATTTATTAAATTATTATCAAAATAATAATTGAATAAAACAGTAAAATCCAACTCAATTTAATCTTTTTTTTTTTTCTCCACATTTTATCACTTCATCCGTAATTTAAGAGTCATCATTTAAATTATTTTAATGATATAAACATATTAAACAAATTTAATATAAATTTTTTTTTGTGTTATAAACTTTTTTTTTAACAAACTTATACTTGAATTAGTCTTATACAATCGCGTCTTGAAAAAGTTCTCTTTTATGATTGATTTTTTTAATTAAAATAATTCTTATTTTTATATTTTTTTAGAAAAAATTTCATTTAAAGTATATTTTTTTTTAGAAGATTTCGAAATTTATTTTTTCTATACATAATTTCTTTCTTTTTTTTGTTTGATAAAGTCAAAACAGGGGTTAAGAGTATTGTTCATAAAAGAACGGGTTTCAGAGTCTAAATCTAAATAAATACAACTAATTCGTTCACCATTCATTGGTTTAGGCCTTCAACTTGTTAAAAAAACAAAGTCTAATCTGAAAACTTAATGAATATCATCATTGGGAACTACTTGATTAAGACCTAATTGAAACGAAATGAAATGTCTACACATATGCTAAGATGAAATTAAACTAAACCAACCTAAAGTCTTTTATAGATATGATTTATTATTATAATAAAATAAATTTTTGTAATACAAACGGTTCCTTAAGTATATTAGGGTTATTAATTGCCTCTATTAAACTTGGTTTGACTTGTTTGAGATCGAATTCATAAAAAAATTTCGGGTTTGAATATTTAAGTTTATCTATTCAAGTTTAAGATTTTTTATTTAAATTTGACTCATTAAAAGTTGTTAGACTTCAAATTTGTTCGACCCTATTTTGGGTTCATTAGATAATTTCAAAAACATACAAAACCACCCCTATAATTTTCTAATAAATTTAAAAACTTAACAAATACATGTTTACTCATAATGAATTTTCGAATCTATCAAGCTTTAGATTTAAATAACTTTTATTTAAGTTTGAGCCCAATAACTTTATCGACAAATTTTTTGTTCAAACTCTCTCAAGAACTACGTTTTGTTTGATTCAAAACTAAATATTTTTAGTCAAACAATCAAATTTTGAGATTATCATCCCCAATTGACAATCCTAATATATATATGTGTGTGTGTGTGCGTGCGCGTGCGTGCGTGTGTGCACGAGAAAGTCCAAAAGAGTAAACATTTTAAAATCAAATATGTCAATTAAATGCCTATATAATATGTAACGACTTAATTCATATGTTTATTGTTAGTATATTTTAATTTCTAAATTTATAAGCTTATATTAATCAATCATATGAATAGCAAATTCAATTATAAATTTATATTTATTATTTAAATTCATAAAAACAACAAGATTTTATAATTATTATTAAAATGATACTGACAATTTTGTTAGGGTGCGTTTGGTTTGAATCCAAAAATGAAAATTTTGATATGTTTAAATAATTATTATCTCTGAAAGATTACTAATCATTTATTTTACTTAAATATCTTTAAAAACTTATTGAATATAAATTAATATTGCAATTACTTAAATTAACATGTTTTATCTTAAAGTATTTATTTTGTATATTTTCTAAAATATTCTTCATATTAATAAGATATTAGATTTTATTTCATATTACTAAATTATTAAATTAATTAATTAAATTATTTTTGTCGAATTGTAATCTTATTTCCATTTTTTTCTAAAACATTTTTATGTTATTTGTTATTTTAATTGATATTTTTGCTTTAAAAAATTTGTAAGTAAAAAACTATAACGAACCAAATAAAGTAAATTAACCTTTGGTTATCATGAACCAAATGCCCTATCTAATGTAATATATATGTTTAATTATAATTTTTATTATATTGAAATGTAAATTTTTTTGGTTTGATCACTTGAAAACTAATGAATTATTGATATTTATTTATTTTTGGAGAAATTGTATTCAAGGATACTATTTGAATTGTTAAATGACACTTTTAACCTTCTCTTTCAACCAACGACACTTCTCCAATTTCAAATGTACTTAAAGATATATATATAAATATATCATTGACTTATTTTGCCTACACTTAAACTTATATATATATACTTCATTTTCACTCATTTTTCCATATCTTCACTTCCACCTTATATTTACCGAATCTCTTCATCTTCATTGGATCTGTTGTAGGACCCGTCGCCACGAGTACCCCTGCTGCCGAATAATAACAATATCTGGGGAGCTTTTTATTAATCATCTAAAAATCTGGGTACCCGCGACGGGAATCCTACGGAAAAATAAAATAACTGAAACTGTCCAATGCTTTATATTTTTGCACACGCGGAAGCTCATCTGAATATACATCATCACAGAAATATATACAATATCTGTTCTGTACAATGGGCCCACTGGCCTATATCATATACAAACATACATACAGTTCCGATACATCTGAAACATACAAAAGATGCATATAAACGACCACACAGGTCCAAAACTGATATATATGCTGATCGAAATGTGTGTGCGTGCCCTCTCCGTCAGCCTCGATCCAACCACTCCTCGAACCCAGCACGAACACCTGCAAAACTGGAAGAATGAGGGGGATGAGTGATAAAGATCACCCAGTAAGCACTCCTTACTTCCCTCAATACCCAAGCAAGCACGAACAATCATATAAACAAACACATACCTGGGCCTCGGCCCTAATCATACATCTATGCGCTTGCTGGAATCTGGAAACTGTTCGTCTGGATCTCATTCATTTATTAATATCATATGTATGCACGTCATGATGTGTATGTCATGTCATGCTAACTGAAAACTGGATGCATGCATCTGAATACCTCTCTCTGTACCCTCGGGTACCTGCTGTGCTGATCAGACTGGGTAATACAGGGATTCGGCATCCTGGCCATGTGGGTTAACCATTCTAGCGACTGGCTAGAAAGCTGAATCTGAATACTGTACTGCTACGATCTGACTGGTGTCAGAGAGCTGAAACTGAAATGCTGCTGAATCATCTGACTGGTGTCAGGAACTGAATCTGAAATACTGCTGAGCGTTCTGACTGGTGTCAGAAGGCTGATTCCCACAGATGCCCCCTCGTATTCACCCTATACTCTTACCCGTACATCGGGTTCTGAATACTGCTGGATTCGGATCCCCTGATCCTCTCTGAAACTACATGTCATGTCATGATATGCACATGCAGTTTATTAACTGATTACATGCTCATCTGATGCTTATCTGAAGCCAATTAGCCTTTATTCTGAATTCGCATGCTTAATTTCTCATTTAATAATCATTTTTCTGAAATTCTGCTGATGCACGGGCGTGCATGAAACGTGTACGGGCGTGCACCCTGACGCACGGGACCGTGCGCTGGTCGTGCGCCTGGTCGTGCAAGCTACTGGAATTCACTATTCATCTTCACTGAAAATGCCTACGCACGGGCGTGCGTATGCGAACACACGGGCGTGCATGTACATTTTCTGGCCGTGCATGAGTCGTGCACCCGGGCGTGCATCTGGAGAAACACAGGCTCACGGCCGTGCCATACTGGCGCACGGTCGTGCGTCTGGTTCTTCAATAAAGCACCGCTCGGAAAATGCATGAAATGGCCAACCAAAACACATCCAATTACAATCACACTTCAAGTACATGTTCTCAACATCCAAATTAACACAATTCAAGCCTCAACCTGCACATGCATCATCAATCATGGAATCTACCATGCGAACATCTTATTTCTCTCACTAAAGCCATACATACACACATGCATGCTTCAAAGGTGAGAATTTGCCATCAAACTCGACATGCAAGGCCATAAAAGCATCCCAAACATTCATCAACATGCATATAATTCATCCATGGCAGCAAAAGGCACAAAGCAAGCCGGGAAAACTCAAGAAAAGGTAAGGAAACACTTACCTCTCTCCATGCTTTGAAATCAAGCTTGAAATCACTAATCTCTTGGCTCTCTAATCGGATTGGGAGCTTCTTGCAGCTGGATTCCCTCTCTAGGAACAGGAGGAGCTGAAATTGAAGAGAGAAAATGGCTAAAAGAAACTTGGGTGAGAAAAGAAATGACATTTCTCTCGGCTCTCGCTTAAATACCATGCCACGCACGGGCGTGCACCAATGCTGCACGGGCGTGCACCAGGGAAAATGAGCTTAATTCATTTCCCGCTCACTCGCCTAATCGAATCCTTCCGAAAGGATTCCAACGGAAGCCGCATGGCTCCGAAAACTTACCAACTCACCCCTGAACTTAACCAGACTCCCAATCTCTCTCTGAATCTCAATTCTAACCCCGAAACTCTAACCGAAAAGGTTTTCGGATCTAGGATGCTACATCTGTCTACCTTCAAGCAATCTCCTATTGAAATCTTTTCAATTTAAAGTTTGTAATATTGTTTTACTCTTGATTATTGTTGTGTTGAAGATGGATTGTTATCGGATTAATTATTGTTGAGTGAGTATGATAGGGATAACGAGTATATGAACATAAAGTTTTTATATTACTTTCATGTTTAGGGTTTGTGTACTAAGCCAACATTTTCCAGTTGAAACTTATCCATTTGATAAGATGAATAGGGTTTTAGCAAAAAATGTAAAGGAGTGGGAAAATAGTTGGCTAATAGGGTGATGTCAACTTAATCACTAGGTTTTGGTCAGATTCATCTAAATTGGATAAATATTCTATTCGTCTAAACTTGTTACTTTTGGTCTATAACCCCCGTCGACCAAATTTTGAAAATGCAATGCATTCTTAATGTGTCATTTTATTGAAGATTGATTATTGTTATGTTGGTTACTATTGATTGAGTATTGTAAGCGAAGTTTTTAAATTAGATTTAAATTTAGGGTTTGCATAGTAAACTCATGTTTCAATTAGAAACCCATGAATTTTGCAAGATTTCATGTTACAATTAGAAGAACATAGGGAAGTTGAAAGAAGGTTAGTTGATAGGGCAGTTTTGACTGAATTATTAGGTTTAGGTCAAATTCATCGAAATTGGATGAATAATGTGTTATTTGAAACCTACATATTTTGACCAATGCCCTTACATATTTTGACCAATACCCTCTATCAAACAAAATTTGAAAATGCGATGTAATTATATTATGGTTGAATTTGATCACATATTTTGACCAATGCCCTCACATATTTTATTTTAATTTTTAATTTTTATAGAGAATAATAAATTTATATTGTCGAAATAAAATACTAAACAAGTGTAAGCTAAAAAAATAAGTTGAACACTAGTATTTCATTTTAGTGCTTATAAATACTCTATTTTGATAAAATATATTACCATATTATCTCCTATTAAATTTTAAAATTCTACCGTATTTTAGGCTTATAAGTTGAATTTACTTTGATTAACTTTTCACTTATATTATTTTAATAAATATAAAAATTATTCATATAAATTTTTAATAAAATATTTATCTACAAAATTTTGTTTATTTAATTTGAAAATTAAATAATATATAATATGATAAAATATATTTTTATAATATTATACTAAAAAATTAAGTTAACATAATTTATTATTTTAAAAAAAATAATTTAGTATCATTTTTAGTTATCTTAATAATAAAATATACTTATAAATCATATATTTTATTAAACATATTAACTATTTATCAAGGGTTTATAAATACTTTAATTAAACATATAATTATTTAAACTTTAAATACTTTTAACTTTAATTTAAGGTTGAATGACATATTGTCATCCAAAGTTTCATTTAATGACAAATTGTCATATGTAAAACTTTTAAAAGTCAAATATCCACCCTCAGAGGGGTATTTTTGTCCTTTTGTATTAAAATTAAAAAAATTGTAAATAATATTAAAATAATAATAAAAATATAAGAAATTAATTAAAAATAAGTATTTAATATTATTTTATTAATAAATTATTATTATTTTAATATTATTTATATTAATTTTATTTTAATATTAATATTATTTAATTTTATAAAATGTATTTTGATCGTTTTATAGTAAAATGGTGAATATTTGGTTTTTAAAAGTTTTGCAGGTGGTAACTTATTATTGAGCAAAACTTTGGGTGGCAGGATGTTATTCGGCCTTAATTTAACTTATAAACACAACTATTTATAAGCAAAACCTAATAGACTTTAATCATATGTTACTCAAACACCCAATTTGAATTTGGGGTGGTGGTTGTTGATGTGACTCTGAGAATGAATTTATAAAAGCTTCACATGTAGATGAATCAAATTGTGTTTTGAATGTTCAGCTAACTATGATGTGACTGCCTGCAAAATCTGGGAACATGACAAATTCACAAGTCCAATATCCAATTAGAAGAAAATTGAGTGAAAAGAGAACAATGGAGTTATCTAAGCAATTGACATTTTGATCCTCTCCACTGCATCTAAAAAAGCCAAATTCAGCTAACCAAAATGAAAAGAAATTAGTAGAATCTGACTGAATATATTGTTTTGAAAAAGAAGATATCTTGAGCTGAAGATGGAAGTCAGAGAAGATCAGTTATTTGTGAAGTGTGGATCTTATTCCTACTGTTCTCGCCCATGGCTTGTGTGAGCACGAGATATTCATTGGTAGATCTCTAGTATGGACATTATGTCATTTCTGGTTCAATTCTGCTGTGTTAGGTAACTGCGTATATATTTACTTGGTCTTTTTATTCACCATTTGAGTAGCTTTAGTTCACTTTCCTTTTCAGAGTCCAAAAAAGGTCATGTTTTGCTGCAGCTTATGTAATCAAGTCTTAGCCAAGGACCATGTAAGCAAACACCATACCGTTCAAACAAATTACCAGAATTAATTCAAGCATCATCACCCACTTTCGAACTCAAACCTTCCATGTAATTCATTAATGTAAAGACCAAGTAAATTTAACTATAACAAAATTTAACTTTGAACCATCACACTTGGGGTTTTCAGCAGTCTGGGGAAGAAAAAATAAGACCGCAAGATAATACAACAAGAATACTGGATGTTCATGTAAATTCCGAGTCCTTAGCAGTTTGGTCCATCAATATTTCTGTATCTGAGGATCTCAACCCCAAGGTAGTCAAGAGGACCATGAACAGCAACATGAGGCTTCCCAACCTTTACTCTTACAGCAGAAATTTGGGAGTGTTTTGACAGAGTGTTTGAAGCAATGAGTTGTGCCACTGACTCGAGAAGATTCTGAGGCTGTCCTTCCACAACTTCCTCAACTATTCTGTTAGTTCACCAGTTCAAACAATCAAAAGGAACTCATGTCAAAGAAAGCATACTCTTACTAATCCAAGTGAGCAAAAGACAAACATGTCAAAGAAGAAGATCCCATTGAAATTAACCCCTTGGGGAAAAAAGCATCCTTTCTGATAGTAGATTTAAGAAGTACAGGAATATATGTAACATTAAAAATAGATAATGTTCCATTGGCACCACTTATTTGATAAAAATTATGGCATAAAATTTTGAGTTGTTATGTCAGTGCAATTAGTTGATTGAGATTCAATCTAAAATACATACTAAATACACCTTTTGAAAGATGTAATTTAGAACCAATCGTAACCATTCTAAATAAATTGTTCTAATGGCTAAAATTTCTGTGTTAAAATTTGTAGAGTAAAAAGGGCATGATGATTCTTACCCAAGCAGAATTTACCAAAGTCATATGCACTATTTCTGAAACTCAAAAGCACCTTTGAAAGCAAAATTTGTCGATGGCTCAACTACTTTTCTTCACCACAACTAATATAACTACTTTGTAATGTTAACAATCACTCCAACAAGTCCTAGGACTATCCTAGTATTGATTGTTCACATAAAGAGCAGAAACAGACTGAGCTCCTTTCAATGTCCCCCAAACACAAAAATTGAAATGTTGACAACCAAATGTAATATTTAGAGAAAACATCATCATCATAATTTAAACAATTTCAAGAAATATAGATGAGGGTGTCAAAAATTTTCACTTACCGGTAAATGTCAGTATAACTAACTGTATCTGACAGGCAATCAGTTTTGCCAGCAGTACGAAGATCCATCCAAGCATCTACATCAATCAAAAACTTCTGCCCTAGTTTTCTTTCTTCAGGCTTCACTCCATGAAAGCCATGAAACTTCAACCCCCTTAATATGAGTTTGTCACCTCTCAGTAAGTCAGCTTGTTCCATCAATGCTCCTAATCAATCTCATTAATATTACAATCAGTTAAAAACTCAATACATAATACTTTAATTTCTCAATTGCATTTCATCAAACACTTGTTTACATAAATTAGTACTATAATTTTACACAGTGAAAAAATAAATTCACATGATTCTGGCTAATGCGGATAATTTACGAGAGAAAAGCTGAAATGGAAACGCAATGACGCAGTACTTTGAGTTCTTATAGGCATTTCAACAAGCACTGAGGGTATAAACTAAGTACTCTAATTTTACACACAATGTAACCGTAAATTCAAATGAAACAGATAATTTTGGAGGATTACAACAAAACAAAGACTAAAATTGAAAAAGACAAACAAACAAACAAACAAACAAACAGAGTACCCACAACCCATAATTCATTTAAAAGACAATAATAAAATAACCCAGAAAATCATTGAAGTTGAAACTTGAGAAAAAAAAAAAACTTTTAGATAGCATAGAAAAAATTAAATACCTTACAATTAGGTTGCAGAGTTGTGTTTAGAGCTAAAAAATGAGATATTGGCTTGCGAAATTAAGTGGGGATGAGAGGTGATATCTCTGTTCTCGTAGAATTAAGAGACAAGGATGTCGTTGATAGTTTTAAAACTATAAGACGCACTTTAATAAGTTCTTGAAGTTGAAGGTTTTAAGTGTAAAAATCTTAATTCTGACACGTGCGACCGGTTTAGCTGAGCTGCTTCATGTTTATATGAACTGCTACACCCCTTTGCATCGAGTGAGGAGAAAAAACATTTCTGAGTCTTTGTATTCTTAATTTTGGGTCATCCCTCGTGTTCGCAGAAGTCATAGAAGTTCTGTGAGGTTGCTTATTCTATTCACTATACATTTTCAGTTTTAAATGTGGGGGAGGTTTTTTTTTTTTTAACGATGATACCCAACAGATTTCAAGAATGGATTTTCTGTTTATACCAGCTGCGACACGAGGCTAGTAAACAGTAAATAAACTATGTGTATTTATTTAGATTCGAACGTTTGAACCTATAAAACACTAACTATGTGTCTTGAGTCTTATTTTGACCCGTTTTGATTTTTACGAGTAAGAAAGAAAATTATTCATAGAATAAATAAAATTTTCAAATCATTCATTAAGAAAAATTCTTTTAAGAAAATTATTTATAGAAAAATTAAAAATTTCAAATCATTTGTAAAGAAAAATTTAAAAAAAAAATTATTCATAGAAAAAATGAATTCTTTAAAATCATTTATAAAGAAAATTCTTTGAAGGAAATTATTCATAAAGGAAAATTTTCTAAAAGAAATCATTAATAAAGGAAAATTCTTTAAAGTAAATCATTCATGAAAGAAAATTATTCATAAAAGAAAATATTTTAGAGAAATTATTCATAAAAAAAAGGTTCCTTAGGAAAATTGTTTATATAGGAAGATCTTTTAAAGAAATTATTCCTAAAAGGAAATATCATGTTAAGGGATTAGAATTCCACAAAAAAAGGGGACTTTTGGAGGGAGAAAAATTATATTTGAGAAAATAATCTAATAGAAAATTACATATTGACAGAAAAGAAAATCATATTATTCTCTGCATACAACACTCCAAAATTTGAACGTTATTTAGAAACCATTCAACCCAAAAGAAATTTCAATCCATTCGTAAGGTCTCGAGGTTTCGTTTCGTCAAAAGAAGATTTTCGAAGGGACCATCTCAACAAATATGTATTCTTGAGGGAAATGCTTATATTGCATTTTGGTGTGCTTGACTATTTTTAGTATAATTCTTGATTCTTCTTTTATTTTTATTCATTAAAATTACATTTTAAGTTGGTTATTTAACTTTACTTCAATTAGAATTGCCTTTCTATGTTTTTCAAAATTTTTTGTGGGTAATTATGAAATAACTCATATTTTTATTGTTAAATATAAGACTGTTCGTATGTTATTACTATACAATTTTATGATAATTATGGATTGTATTATTTGATGATAATAGACATTATGTTTGTCGAAATCATATTGATTAGAATAATTGTAGGATTATAATTCTACTACAAATCATATGCATGGATGGTATTGTATTTATTGTTGAAATTAACATATATTTATTGAGGTTGTGCATATGGGTTGTAAGTTGATTGTGCTTGTTGAGATTATATGGTGGACTATATTATATATGTTGTTAATTAAGTTTGATTGATTTTCTCCATATTTTATTTATTGATTATTGATGTTGGAAAGTCTTATGTTTGAAAGGATACACCACTCTCCCTGAACTACGTGATTTATTTTCAATGCTTTACGGATGAATTAATTATCATCAATCTGACAATACCACCATCACTAATGGAAACCACAAACATTAAATCTACAACACCACCGTTCAATTGACTCTTCCTTTACTTAAAAACTGACATCAACACCACCATCGCCACCAACATGTTATCTTGTCAGTGCTAATAATTGACAACACCATTATCACCACCATTTGACACCACCATTCAATTAACACCACTCTTACCCACACCAATAACACCACCACACCTTGCCACCATCGCCACCAATGTCTTATCATTACAACTACCATTGAAGCTAATCATTTTGGTTGTGGTAACTAAATAAGCACTGCATCTATCTTTTTTTTTTTTGTGGTGGCTAAAGATGTTAAGGGTTTAGGTCAACATAGGCCCCCTTTTGTGGCAAATCTTGTGTGGGGGCCTTGAAGGTTGGCCTGTAGGATGACTCAATACTATAAAAATTAAAAATTTTAAATTATTAAATATTAAATATTAAAATTTTGTTTTTTTCTAAAATAAAACATAAAAATTTGTAGCATGATAAGAAAAAAAAATGCATTTATTTGTAACAAATGAATTTTGTTGTTAGAATTAATCTCATATATATAAAAGAATTGAAAATTTGAGATTTAATAGAAACTTGAGATTTAATAGAAGCTTGAGCTCTTATTTATAGTGAATGAACGAAATTGTTAGAATATAATTTTCAGATATAGGATTCTTACACTTAACATAAAGTTCTATGGTAAGTGCAAAAGTCTCATATATGAAAAATACACCTTAACAATTTCTTTTGCCCTAACATGGAGTTTTAGTAGACACGACTTGCTAAGGGCTCGTAGGACCTTGGATCTTGCCTTTTGACTAGGTTGGCATGAAGACTTGTCAATAGTGAGGCCTCGACATGCCCCAATATGAAGATATAGTGGATCGCATCAATGCCAACCTGATATGACAAGGCATGACTTGCCACTATGCCTACTGGTGGCAATGAATGAAGCAAAGCCACCATTATAATTGGTTTTGGTAAGCTTTTATAATGACCAACCTTAATGTCAACCAAAAAGCACAAAGCCACTAAGAAACAAAAACATCAAGAATTGATGTCTTACACAATGATACTGACAACACAATTGAGCATCAAAGTTATGCGAGAACATAAAAAAGGAAGCAACCATCGTCATTGTAACATCCATTATCGAAAGGTTGTCAGTTAGAGAGATAGAACAACTATGAAGATATCTTTTAGGAAAGGATTCTAAGGGGTATCATGGTTGTGAAGTTATGGTGATTGTTGATAGCTTATGGGTGGCTATGAAAAGGAATAAAGGGAGAGAGAAAAAAGAAAGAAAGAAAGAACAATAATTGGTGAAAGGAACATAAAAAGAGGAAGAAGAAATAAAAGATTAAAAAGTTTTTTAAATTATCTTAATATCTTTTAAAGTTAAAAATGAAAGAAAAATTTTGGACAGAAGAGAATACATTATTTTTTTACTTTTAAAGTTACGAATTGTATTTTATACAAAATTTTGATAAAAAATCGTCATTGTAAAAATCACTATCAATGATGATAATTGATCTAAGGGAGCATTTAGTTATTGATAATATGTGATTACTATGATAATCTATCTTCTTATTATTATTACTTTATTTGATTCGTTATGTAATAAAAATTTCGGTAATCTTTTATTACTAGGTTGATGTGACAAGTAATATAAGAGTTAATCTAATTACCACTTCCATCTTAAATATTAAAAGATTACGAAGGTAATCTTAATTTTTATTATAATTTTATTTTTACTTAATGGGTATTTTTGGATAGAATTATCCTTATTTTTAATATGTCCCTAATGATTTCAAAACTAACAATTACACCTCCAAAAAACAAAAAAAATTAAGAGTGTAAATTTCATATAATCATATATTTAGAGGTAAATAACACTTTAAAAATTTTGGGGGTTTTAAGGAAATTTTAAGAGTTTTTAAAATTTGAAAAAAGTTTGGGGTGTTTAAAATTTTTTTTAAAAATTTAACATGTCTTCAATAAATTAAAAATTGATAATTAAACCCTAAAAAAAGTAAGACTGTAAATACATATAATCACATATTTGAGTGGTAAATTATAAATTTTTAATAATTTTAGGAGTTTTAATAAAATTTTTAAAGGTTTTTTAAAATTTAAAAAAAAATTATGGGTATTTTTAAAAATTTCAGTATTCCACTAATAGTTTATAAAATGACAAAACACAAAATAATTTAGAGGTTCAAATATTATATAATTATATATTTGAGCCACGAAAATTTTAGGAATTTTAATGAAATTTTTAAGGGTTTCTTACTAATTTGAAAAAACACTTGGGTGTTTTGAAAATTTTAAAATTTTAATATGTTACCGATAATGGTATCTAAAAAACATATAAATACATATAATCATAAGTTTGAAGTTATATATAAATCTTAAAAAATTTGAAGATGTTAACAAAATATTTTTAAGTGATTTTTTAAAATTTAATTTTCATAATCACCTCAGTAATTTAAAAATTGACAATTACATCATAAAAAACACAATAAATTAAAAGTATAAATATCATTTTATAAACTATTAAGAAAATTGGTGTTAACTAAATACAACACTAATTTATAAAAAAAAATTTATTAAAGATATTGAAATAAAATAAAATTTTAATATTCTTTTTTTTTTTTTTTTAACTATCAACCAAAACAATTATGATTTTTACATATTAATTTTATCAAACATAAAATTAATTCATATTCAATAATCTTTTATATAATTTCTTTTATGAGTAATTTTTTATTTTATAATAAATTATTACTCAAATCAAACCATCCCTAATCAAATGCATCATCAACGATCAAGTATAAAAAATTTTTCCAAATCAAACGCATCATAAACATTAAAAACATTAGAGGGTCGTGCTTAAAAAATTAAGTATAAATTCACTACAATTTACGTGTAAAATATTGGGTCAACCACAAGGCCCATCTAACCCATCATCTATTTCAACCTAATTTCGGTAAGGCTGAAATTATGAATTATGCCTCGTTATTCGTGAATGGCAAAGCTCAGACGAGAATGTCTTGACAGAGCAAAACAAAATAAAGAATTTAAGCAATTATAAGTCAACTTATTTTCAATTGATCAAATGCAAAGCAGGCCCGATTGCTGATTGTGCAAGCAAGTTCACTGTCAAGCCTTTTCATGGCCTTTTTCCATGTGGGAACATTCTAAAATGAGATAAAATTTTCAGCTGCGTCAGAAACTTCTCTTCAAAATGCACAATAATATATTGTTATGCATCACCCGTCATACTTGGTGTATTATGAGGTATGCATTGACAATTATAGCATTTTATATTTATTTCCATCTACGAAAGTTGTGCTTTGTATGGTACGTATGATGATGAACTTATTTCATTATTCTTTTACATCAATTATGTATGTCATGCCAAGTATGACTTGTGCTTTTGTATTCATTTCTCAAGCTTTTTTCATCAAGCAATGTATAAGTAATCATAATTTATCTTCTACCAAGTTTGAATGAATCTAAAATGTCAATGAACATGTTCCCCCTCCATTGATTTTCTTTCACTTTGACATTGAAGCAAGGGCCCTTTGCCTTGCCTCACTTCTCACCATCACCAATAATCTCACCTTTGGTTATCCAGTAAGTTTTATGACTACAAGTAAGCATATGGGTTTGTCTGTGATGCTTCGAAAATATCCATAAGATTTTTATGTGTTTATCATTGAATTTATAGTTTCGCAAATATGGGCTTATAATCAAGAGTGTTAGAATTTTAAGTAATTTTAATATTCATAGGAGGGTAAAGTGGTTTTTATCTTTATAACAATTAAAATTGTTATTGGATAGTTGACAATTAATTTATATTTGTTTTTTGCATCTGATGAAACACACATACAATAAGCTACACGCAAAAAACACCTAGTCTCTAATATTCTTTGAAAACTCTTCATTGATTACTTTCAGATGAAGGATATTGGAAGCTTTAGATCTTCTAGGTTTAGACTTCACAATCTGTTGGGAGATCGAACATCAATAGTTGCCCTTTAGAAATCAGAATTTATCCATGACAGGAGGTTATCGTGTTTATTCCACATTAAATATGTTGTTATTATATTATGATAACAATTGAGATGTATTTTACAAAAAGTGCATGAATTTTAAACTTTTTTGATACATTTATATACACAGTTAATAATGAGTTCATCCATCGAATGTTGATTAACATTAAGCTACTAAATATTAAGAACAAGTTTACATAATAGACTTGGAAGAAAAAAGTTTAATGTGGACTATTAAACAAGATTTTCAAAACATAACCATGCTAAATTATCCTAACCTATTCCTAAAACTTGTTCTTTTGACTTCACACAAACATGTTCATTTTGTACACATTTACTCAACAAAGCTTATAAACCATACTCAATGGCTTATCATGTACGCTTTTGCTGTTATGAGATGAAACATAACACTTAAATTAAAAAGTTATTATCTCTGACCTCCCTGAGGATCCAAAAAAATATGATATAGCATTAGATGTTTTAGAAACAAATTAAAGATCCCTAATAATTTTGCATAATGCATGTCTCATTCATGCAAGTTCCCAAATCTCAAATGCATTTTCACTTGTTTGCTAAAATAAATAAAAGATATATGTGTTACTTTAATCTTTCCCTTTGTGAGACAAATGGGTGCCCAGCAATTGACCTCTAAATGTAGCCCGAAAGCAATTGTCTTCTGATCTGACAGCACCAAGTTTTGATACTCATAAGCCTCCACTACCGCCTTTTGTAATCATGTTTTTCAATTTATGGTTCAAAATGTTTCAAACTCAACACAAATTTTTGTCAGGAAGGTGATTTACACATCAATTACCCACCAGAAAATGTCGCCAAAAACAACTAAAAGTAACCAATCTTGGAACCTTTACATCGGCTGGTTTTCTTCACCACTTTCTTCGATTTTATTTATTGATTTGTAATGGATACTGCATTTTAATCTCACCTTTCGACTGCTTTCTTATTATGCTTTTGGGATTTTTCTACGTCTTATAGTTTCCTTGCATGCGTGTGGAATTTGTGCTTAGATCCTTTGGGATCACCTTCTCGGATTTATTTATAAAGGGTTGTAAGTTTTGAAATAGCCTTGATTGAATTAGAACTTGGCGAATATGTCAAGAAATTTCATCTTACTATGTTTGTCTTTGAATGGCTTTAAAACTCTTGATGATAGGTCGGCACATTTAGGGCTTTTTCATGCAATAACGTTATGAAGTAACCTCGATAAACACGTGCCAGTTATATATATATATATATATATAGTAATAATAAGTTTGGTTTCTTGTTGGTTAGGGCAATGTGAAACAACTTTTATTCTTTCGAATAGAAGAAATTTGTGATGAACACATTTCAATTCACAAATAGTTAAAAATCATGATACATTCCACATTGTGGGGTTGGAAAGTTGTTTGGGACCATTTTTTTTTTTTTTTTTAAGTTTCTAGTGTGTTTTCAATTTGTTTCATAATGACAAGAAGATGCTCAAGCCAATTTATCTATGGAAAAGAAATTTAAAAAATATAAAAAAATTAACGTGTCTTTGATTGAAATTCCTTTATATATTTACGTGAATTAATTAAGAGATTAATTAGGTTTACAAATTCATGAATAAATTGTGATTAATGAGGTTATCAAATTAATTAATGAAAAGGTTAATAATGAAATAGAACCCAATCCCCCAAAATAATAAGAAGAAGAACTTGGATGAGTTCTAATATTTTGCATCTCGTAGAAGCTCTTCTTCAACAAATTAACATGCATATTGTTTATATTTTTTTTAATATGAACGTCTTAAAATATTCAACTTACATACCAAAATCCTTAATCTTGATTAAAAAGTAAAAACTATAAACTTATTTTGATATTTTTTTTGGTATATATATAAATAATAATCATAATAATATCCCTTATTGATATTTTAGTCAATGCTTAAAATTAAAGTTGTGATTGTGTTGGATTGTTAGTTTGCTTTTGAATTTTTGGCTTCAAATCTACATCAATTATTATTGCTTTGTTTTGTGGTTGCTCTTCAACGTTGTCCCTTTCCTTCCTGGTTTCTATGCTGTGCTCTCTTCTTGTATTATTTGTCTTTGCTTTCTCAATGACATTACTTTCAATGCCTCTAAATTTAATTTACGTCAATAAATTTACTTCTTTATCGAGCTAATTTGATCAACTATTCCAACCATACTTAAAAACTATAAATACAAATTTATATTTTACCATATAAAAATTAGACTAATCTCTAGATTTTTGTTATGTATTTCCTATAACTTCTCTATTATGTAA
Organism: Anacardium occidentale; assembly: GCA_026122585.1. Taxonomy (NCBI): domain Eukaryota; kingdom Viridiplantae; phylum Streptophyta; class Magnoliopsida; order Sapindales; family Anacardiaceae; genus Anacardium; species Anacardium occidentale. The sequence goes on from JAJEJH010000017.1 coordinate 166,923, forward strand.
AATATCGGTTTAAAATTCTTTTAAACAAAATTATATTTATTGATGTTAAAACGCCGCTTCTTTTTATTTGTTAAGTGTATCCCGTTCATTTAAATTCTAAGTTTTGTTTAATTGAAATTCACATAAATTATCTTTTATCATTGTTCATGACTTCCATGCTTAGCCCAAAGAAGAATGAAACTTCAAACTTTCAATTTAAAAAATCTTTCCTATAAAAAACACAACAACAAATCAATTTTAGTTAGATTTTTATTCTATATGTGTTCTGTGTTTTTCTTGAAATAAATTTGGGAATAAATATAATTTAAAATTTTTATGAGTTACAAATGATAGTTTGATACTTTCAATGAAAACTCGTAAAGCTTGATCTCTTTACAAAAAAAAAAAAAAATTTTAAAAGTTTTCTCCTTCTACGTAAAATGTAAATAAAATTAATGTCATGTTCTCATGTGTGTATATGGTTCGGTTCCTCATATATTTGATGAAAATTAAGTGGAGAACTTAGGATTTCATTTTAATTTATTGGATATGTTTATATTAAAAAATAAAATTTAAATTAAAGAATAATACTTTCAAAGAAACAAAATAGAAGCAATATTTAAAATAATGAAGTAGATAGTGGCCCGTGTTGGTTCAAAATGTAGAGCATTATAGGTTAATTAATTTACTAGGGAAGATGTATTAGAAGAAGTAAACATGAAGAGGAGCATGCACTGCTAGGAGGTTTTTAATAATAAAATTTATATGAAACAATTTAATAATTAATAAAATTGCCATGGGATCATCACTACACTACTAACAGACAAAGACAATATTTAGTTACAAGCTTAGACCTAGAATATACTTATTTAAAATTTAACCAAAGTTTCAAACTTAATATTTAATGTATTAATATATAGTTGTTGGGATAATTATATTATATAGTTGCAACTTTATTAGGGCTCTCACCTGCACTTTTTTGACTAAATATTTATGAAATTAGCTCTTTAATTTTTTAAAATTTAATATAGGCTAGGGAAGAATAAGAATGTTTCCTGTGACAACTCGCAAGCATAAACTCGACCTTTAAAAAAATAAAAAAAGAAAAGAAAAGAAAAGATTTTTAAGTGGAGTCAGCTCTTTTCTTGTTTGTATATATAAAGCACAAGGACAGAGCTAGAATATAACCCAATAAGAAATTTATATTTATTTAATATTGAATGAATCAGTCAACAAAAGATTGAATGTATAGCCCATCTGTCATTTGGATTTTTTAATTTTACATATAATAATTTTATTTTTAAAATTTTGCCTGATTAGTAAATACTTCCAAGCAATTATAACACAAATTTTAATTAATTAACTAATTATACTGTAAGGACGTTAATTTGTTTTGGTGGATTATTAATAATAAAATTATACGTATATATTTTCTAGAAAAATTAATTAATTTAACTAAATTTTAAAATTAAAAAGTACAAATATCCCAAAAAATTTTATTTTTACGAATCTATCTAAATTTTCATATATGGTAAGATGTGCGGACCACATGTGATACATGTAAAAACAAATCGTTATTAAATTCAAATTAATCACGCATGTGCATAGCATGTAGCATGTGTCGAACACGTGGAGGCAAAATGCCTAAGATACCCTTGGCATATGAAGAAAATCAAAAGCAGTTAATGCGTATTACACGTAAAATATGCATTTGAAATCTTTGGCGAACAACAATAGCTTTTTCTCAATTTCAAGCATATTTTGATAATTTTCGACGGTAAAAATGAAGAGAAAGGTAAGCAAAATACTTTCATTGTGGATTTCATCCAAATTTCATATATTTTTTTTTGGATAGATTTAGAAGATTTTAGTATAGGAAAAAAAAATCAAACTTTCAATGTTGTTTGTGTTGAGTTAGTACCTAATTTTGGATTGCATTTGTGTTATATTAGTTGTAGATTGCATATGGATGATTATAGGAAAGATTTGGTGTAGAAAAGTGGTGATTTTGTTGTTGCATAATGACCATGCATGGTATGCATACATTATGTAATAATGTGTACTAACCAAGGTTGGGGACAGGGGATAGTTTGCCAGTCTCTTAAATTATAGTTGCAAGTTTTTAAAATTTAGGGGGTATGAGGGTGCATGGAATGCACAAATTACACATAAAGGGGAAGAGGGGAGAGAAGGGTGTGGGGATTTACTAGTCTTTAAAGTTTGGGGATTTTAGTTCCCTTTTTTATTGGCAAAAGGGATGTGGATGAAGTAGTTTGTAATATTATCCCCATGGATGCTTGCAATTTGTTACTTGGGAGACCATGACAATTTGATGGAAAGGTGATGCACAATGGGAGGTTAAACACCTATTCCTTTAAATTTAACAAGAAAACCATAATTCTTACATCACAAAAGTCTTTTTCTCAATGCCAACCAACTAGACAAAGCCTTCCAAAGACATAAGCCCATCCTTGCCTTATTGGTGACCGAAAGAAATATGCCATGCAATGAAACCACTACCCACTTATACCTTAAACCTTTGATCAATGAGTTTCATGATGTTTTCCCTAATGAGCTACCACATGGATTGCCACCATTAAGAGGAATTGAGTGCCAAATTGACCTAGAATCCAATGCCCTATTACTAAATAGACTTACTTATAAATGCAACTCTCAAGAATCTAATAAGTTGCAAAAGGCAAGTTGAAGAATTGATTGCTATAGGGTTTATGAAGGAAAACATGAGTCCTTGTTCTATACTGGCTCTTCTTACATCCAAGAAGGATAGAACTTATAAGATGTGTATCGATCATAGAGTCATCAATCAAATTACAATCAAGTATAGGCATTCTATACCCTAGTTGGATGACATTCTACATGAGCTTTATAGTGTAAATTTTTTTTTTTTAAATCGATTTGAGGAATGAGTACCACCAAATCAAGATAAAAGAGGGGGATGAGTGTAAGACAACTTTCAAGATCAAATGAGTGTTGTATGAATGGATAGTAGTGCATTTTGGACTATCCAATGCTGTAAGTACCTTCGTGAGGTTAATAAATGAGGTACTTAAACCTTTTATTGACAAATTTATTATGGTGTATTTTGATGACATTCTTCTATATAGTAAGAGTGAGAAGGATCATGAAGACCATCTTAGACAAGTGTTTGAAGTGTTGAGGAAATAAAAATTATTTGCCAAGATAGAAAAGTAGGAGTTTTTTGTGAAGTAAGTAGTCTTCTTAGGCTATGTTGTGTCAGAAAAAGGAATTCAAATGGATTAATCTAAGGTTTAAGCTATCCAAAGTTGGCCAACTCTATCAAACATCACAAAGATGAGGAGTTTTCATGGGTTTGCATCCTTTTATAGGAGACTTGTGCCCAATTTTAATTCTTTAATGGCTCTTATGACCGAGTGTATGAAGAAGGATAGTTTTGAATGGACTAATGCTACTAATGAAGCCTTTTAATTGATAAAAAAAAAAAAAATTGTGTGAAGCTTTCATCCTTGCCCTTATGGATTTTTCTTAAATTTTTAAGTTAGAGTGTGGTAGGCACTAGTGCGGTCTTGACTCAAAACAAGAAGCCTATTGTTTATTTTAGCGAGAAGCTTAATGAGTCTAAAAGAAGATATAACATCTATTATAAAAATTTTTTATGTTATTATGAAGGCTTTAGACCATTGGATTCATTACCTTAGGCCAAAACAATTTATGCTCCATTCCAACCATCAAGCTTTAAAGTTCATAAAAAGCTAACACAAGCTATAACCTTGACATGCAAAATAGGTGGAGTTCATATGATGTAGAGTATTAAGTTTGTTTCAAATATTATTAAATAGTATTAAAATATGACTTTTCCTTCATGATACTGTACATAGTTTTCAACAATAGCTTCCCCTTGCATTACATGTTTTTGTGTATATGTTTTAGTATAGTTTATGTGTATAACATGTATAATATTATTTTACAAAATAATAATAATAATATATAATGTTTTCAGTATACTATATAATATTTTCACTATAATTATGTTATAAGCTTTTGTATAGCGCATGTTTTCAGATAAACAATTTTAGTTTTTGTAGGACCTCTACTATACATTAAAGAAAATGATATAACTAGTATAACAATAATAATAAATAATAATAATAATAGTAAACAGTAATATGTAACAGGGAACCTTACAAAGCACAAGTTACACATTCTTGGTTGACATCATAATGTAAATCAACACACGTTGTGGAATGGTGTGTAAAGAGAGAGAGCAAGCTACTTGAAGTTGAAATACCTTTTCACTTCAAAAATCAGAAACATGTCGTAAAGGGCCACATCTATAGTTAAGTTATCTTCCCTTGGTGGGTTAAACTCCATGTCTTGAAAGATAACTATATGTTGAGTTTCAACCTCTTAATTACATGAGTTATTTGTAGTTTATGTAAAAAATATGTAAGAGGATACGGTCGTTTAAGGTCTTTTTTACCATATTTTCATAGAGAGTCCAAAAAAAAAAAAATTTATTTAAAATTAACGAGTCATGAACTTTATTTATTTTCTAGAACACATTTGAAAGAGCAATATGTCAAAATTCGATGATACTCCAATAGTTTTCATGAAGCCCTCATTTTAGCACTAAATTGTTGCTGAGTTTTCTTATAATAATTGATGTACATAATTTAGAGTTTTGTATAAAGCAAACCATGATAATGATAGTTATAATTGGTTAATCAACTTTAAATTTAAATTTTTTTTACTATGTTACATGAAAATAGGATAATGATCATGCTTCGATATAATAGGAAATTACCACTTTTTGTTATAAGCATATTATACGAATGAAATGTTGAGTAATAAATTGCTTTCAACCCCAAAAGCTTGGCTTAATAGTAAAACAAATATCATTTAAGACAATGGTTAAATTTTAAACTGTATTAAGCTAATTATAACTGTTGATTTAATTGATCTGTAATTATAAGTTTAGGTTATCATATGCCTCTAAATTTAATTTGTTCGATCAGCTAAAATTGATTGATCGATATGAAAAGGTTTTAGATCATAAAAAAAAAATTACTTCCATAAAAAAGAGTAATTTTTTTCATAAAAAAAATACTATGAAAAGATCGTCGCACTCATTTATATACACTATGAAACCTTTTATAAGCCTGTTAATATTGTCAAAGCATATTATTGAATTAATTATTTTAATTAAATTGTGATAAATATTTAAATTGAATAATTAAATGATTGAAAGAGAAACCCTTTATTAAAGTTTATTTAAAAAATAAATAAAATAATAGATGAAATGTCAGAGTTTTCACAGGGTACAGTGCAGTCAAGAAGCAGTCGCTATCTTCTCGAGGTGGAAGTTGTCTTTATTTTCCACGTGGCATCTTGTTATTCGTCGGTCTTCTCAAAGCGGTTTTTTGGTCTTGATATGTAATTTTCTTTGGTAGATTTCTCATTTACGTGGACCCACTTTGCGCCTTACTGGAATTGTGGTCACTTTTTCCTCCCTTTTCCGTCATTTCAAAATTAATTTTTTACACCATAATTATATTATTATTAAGGAATTTGATATATCCAATAATGTATAAAAATTAATGATTTAATTTTTTATTATAATTATTGGGGGAAATCGAATGAGATATTCTTTTAAAAAAGATTTAAATATAAACAAGAATTCCCCACTTCAAATTAAAATAAGTTAAAAAAGAAAAAAAGAAATAATTTCAATTATGCAAATCGAGGCCCTTGAACAAAGAGTTGCCACCTTTACCAAACAAATTCTTTTTTTTTTTTTTTTTTACAAACATGGTGATAATTATTATTTGGCTCCGACATTTCATGTAATCTAATATTATAGCATTTAATTGGTAAGATAAAAACTATAGAATATGATATTTTTTATTTAATATTAGTATTTTATATGGGTGGTTGACATTAATTATTCTATAGCCAAATTTGCCAATTCAATCCAAGTTGTTGGCTTGTGATAGATATGGCTAAACGGAGGAGATCCAGAGCACTTACATGGATGCATTCTGGGTGGGATAAAGAAGTCTGATTGAATTTCAAAAGCACCCATTCCATTTGATCGAAAATAAACGATATCTATTGATTAAAAATTGAGAATAATATTGTTTTATTTATGAGATAAAAATAAAAAAAATAAGCTAAATAAAAAATATCCCACTTTTATGTGAAAATATAATCAAATATAATTTTAATTATATTCAATTAAAAGACATATAATATAATTTTACTGAACAATTGCATGGTCGGAATGGTATAAATAATTTCGATTTCGATACATTTGAAACTTATATTATATATGAGATACATTCATTTCATTGTAGTGAATGCTATTTAGACATGATATTTTATGTTATCACATTGTGTTTATATCATGTCAACTCAGATTCTAGATTGAAAATTTTTAATAGTAACTTAATCTAAAACAGAATAAGATAAAAAATTTTCAACTCTAGATCGAATTAAAATATTTTTGGATTGATTTAATAGAATCTAAATAAACTCACACTATATAATAAGTAATGTTGTGTCAAAACATGATATGCAATGACAAGATTTATTATCAAATAAAACACTTTATCAAATATTAAAAAATAATATAATTTATTACAAAATAACATACGAAAAAACTTAGTGTATAGTAATCACAAAATAAAAGCAATTATTTATACAAAAACACAACAATAAGTCATGTCAGACTAAATCCGATGTGGTTCATAGTGTATACAAGTTATGTTGTGTCAAGACTCGCTAATTAGTAGATCTTATAAGTCAAGTCGACCCACCAGTATGCCAAGGCCCAAAACATGACCTAAGACTTTTTATGTCATGCCTTCATGAGTCGACCTACATGACTTTGCATGTTGACAAACAATTTTATGTTATATATATTTTAATTATTTTTTATTTTTTAGGGGTTGTTTTGGGTCAACTTATAAGTCTTGCCCTAAGGTCTCCAACATAGCCCACGACCCTCGTACGATCTACAAGTTTGTGGATCATGCCAAAAATAGAGGATTTGGATCAAGTTATAGTCTGACTTGACCTTTCTATTATGTCTATTTTTGCAAGTTGAAATGACTACAAAACAAAATTAAGTAACATATAAAAAAAGAATTAAAATTATAAAATAGGTGTATGACAAAACTAACTTAATTTGACAATGACGATTGTCGAAATAGTGGGTGGGCAATGCAAGTTTTGTGTCTAATGAAGCTATTGAACCCCAAATGCTTAATGGCTAAATAATCATAGAAAGGGTGAATAGGATTTTCGAAAACTTTTACTCACTTAAAAGCTTTTCACCTAAAAAGCAATTCTAATGCAATCAAAGATTAATAATGAATTAATTTAACACAATCAATAAACAATCAAGCACCACATACAAATAAATCCATTATAAACAAAACAAATAAAGATTTAAGAAATAGAAGATACTTAACCAATTTTAGAGTGGTTTAGAGCTTTAACCCCAAACCTTTTACGTCAACTTCTTTAAGCAAACCTACTTAAAAATTTCTACTAGTTGATCTAGGATTACGCCTATTCACTTATGCTAGTTATCTAGAATTATGCCCATATAATAGTTGACTTGAGATTTTGCCATTTACACTAGTTATACGAGATTATGCCTAAAGTTTTTATAAGCAAATACATAAGAGATAAAATGCCTTTCAAAGACATATAAACAAATTTGATACATAGAATTCTCTCAAAGATATACAATAGGAATAGTGGGAGAAAGAGTAATAGAAATGTAAACTTGGCTACACAACGTAATTTTCAACTTTTCTCACTTTAAATAAGCTCCTTTCTATATTTGAAATTATGCTAGAAATGAAAATCAGTCATTACAATGAATTTGTATCCATTAGGTAGGTGAGGAAAACATTGTTGCAATAAATTTTTTAAGTGTGCAGTCGTATCACTTGAGTGCACGATTATGCTTATTTCATTTATTATCGATCAGACTACTAACAGTTAAATTTATAACACTCATCAATCATGCACAACCTTGTTCTCCACCCATACGATCGTGCTTCACTGTTTCATGCTTATCTTTTTAAATTCTAAAACCTCGTAAGGGATCCCAACGCTATCAACTCACGAGATACACATGATGACCAATAAACATATGCATGGTTATGTGTCAAAGTTGTAAGGTTGTGTATGAAAGATGTCTATATTGCCTTTGTGTGATCAGCTTTGCATGACAAGGTTGGTGGTGTTTGTCTATTCTTCATAATGCATGATCGTGCATCATATTCGTGCATAGTCATGCATTGCCTAACTTATCTTCGTCAAGGATTGGCATTGCATAATGCATTTACACGATTAGCTTGGTGGTGCACGTCTTCATTCTTCAACTGCACAATCATGTTGAAATTTTATACACGGTCATGTTAAAACTTTATGCATGGTCGTGCATTAACTTGAGTTTCTTGACCATCACAAACAATAAGGCTACATGTCCTTAGAGGTTGTGTTTCTTCTTTAGATATTACGCATGATTGTGTGTCATTGTTAGACACGATTATGCTTTTGTCTTTTGAACTTTTAGCATAACACGAGAAGGCTATATGACCGAAGAGTTCATGTTGTTTTATAGATGCTTCTACACGATCATATGTCTAATTTGGACACAGTCATATTGTTGACTTAAACTCGTTTGACTCAACACAACATAGTTGCACAAGTGTGACTTGATCATGTTGGTCCTGAATTGTGCATGCATGGTCGTATTCTATCGCAACATGGTTGTGTTAGACCTAAAAGTTTTTCTAGAAAAACACAGACCTTAACATAGACAAGGACATGATTCCATATTTGCAATTCACGTGTTAAGTTATAACAACACATAGTCATGCTCAATAGACATACAATCATGTGTTACTCGAAACTTGTGAAAAATAAAGGTTGTGCCTTTTTTGGTCATGAATCAAACCATATCAAGGGTAAATTAGTCCTTTTAATATATTCTTATTATCATCAAAATGTGAAGGGTCCAATGGAAGCATTGTTGATTGTTGCTTTGAATTAGATAATAACAATTTTGTGGATTGAAACTCCTTTATTGAATGAAGATGATAATTGGTATTAAAATTATTTTTATTATTATCATGTTATGTAACATTTTTTGGAACAATTGGAATTAATTTCATATCAATCTTAATTTAGTTTGATCTAATTTTTATTCGAATTATAACCCTAAGTCAATTTTTTCCTTGTCATATCAAATTTTGTATGAGTTTTACATTTGATTCCTAAGGGTGTCCATCCAACAGACTTGGTCAAAAGAAGAAGTCAAACGATGGGGGAATATTCCTTCATGCAAATGCCAACAATTATTCCACATTACAGTAATTTCAAATCCAATGGTTATTAAATAATCTGATGTAAACTTTTATAATAAGAAAATCAAATCAAATATAATGTCATAGTTGAGTATGATATTACTACTTTCCACAGGGGAAATATTTCCCAAAAAAATTAAAGAAAAAAATAAAAATTATAAAATAAATTGAAATTTTAACTTGATTACTTGAAATATGATATTGATGGACCATATATAATTAATAATTGACAAACCCCAGAATTAATTAATAATTAGTTTAACGATCATATTAACCAACAGTATGAATTTGTCTCAACTTGTAAGGCCAACAGTCAAATCAAATCAAATCATCTATAATACCCCCAATTTCTATGGCTCAAAATCTTCTAAAATTTCTCAAGTCTGGCTGTAAAGCAAGAGTGGTTTTGTGTAATTAATTTAATTTAATTTAATTTTTTTTCTATCGATGGAAAAAAAAAAAAAGACTTGGGGGCATCTGCCATGGTGCACATGCAACTGTCACCAAATGTTCAAGTTTATACATATGATTTGAATTATAGTAAATCAAAGAACAAAAGACACGAAACTTTTGAACAATCCAAGTATCTATGTTCATGACATAATAATCAATTTATATGTATTCTAAATTATGAATATGATTTTTCAAAATTATTTTTAGTGTTTTTCTTTATATTTTTTTTCATGATTCCTTCTCTTTCGAATAATTTTTCATATTTATAAGATTAATGAATTGAAATTTTATTTAAATTAGTATAATTAATGGTTTCAACCAAATTTTTTTTATTTGAATTGAATTAAAAGAGAATATCAATAATATTAAAAATATATTGTTTAAGAATATAAAGATAACTTCCTATTGTTATGAATATAGAATAGAAAAATATGTAATAGATTTTGAACAAATCCCTTATTTGATGGATGTTTTCTCGTTGTTTTGAACAAAAGAATTTACATCTATCCATTATTAACTATTAAATAGGAAAGTGACAAAATGTTATTTACTCGTTAATTAACATCTAATCATTGGTTTTAGTAGTTTAAATTCCTATAAAAGTGTTTTAATAAAAATTTTATAGACTAAAAATTATTGAATAACAATTATAAATATGTTTTAAAATATATATTTAATAAATTTAGTCATATTCATAACCATGCAACCTAAACCAACATTATTATAAAAATAAAATAAAAATACACTATAATCAAACATGCATTTTTTATATTGTGGCTTGCATAATATATATATATATATATATATATATATATATATATATATATATATATATATATATATATATATATATATATATATATATATAAAAATGTCTTATACATGGAATTTTTAATCTTATTATGACTATAAAAAATCTTGAAAAATTAAAAATCATACATAATGATGAATCCTAACGTGGGTTTCAAAAGCTATATAATAAAATTATTGAATTTTTGACTATAGAGGTAAGACTATATAATTTATGCATGCGTCCATTTATTAAATATCATGAGAGTGACAAGCATATTAGAAGGGTCATGGAGTAAAGTTCAACATTTTTATTTCATTTATAATTCCCTGACCTCCTACGTAACAATCAAATAAATTAACTAAATGAATTTTTTAGTACCTATAAACACATTATGGCCAAAAGACTTGTCTCCCGCTTAGGGATTATTAGGATAAAAAATTCTTATCATTTAAGTTTTAAAGAGTTCTGGTTATTGGATATATGCAGTGAACATGACCTTTAAGCCATGCACCTTTGTATTTTACCAAGTTGTAAACAACAGTTTTGATACGTGTAAATTGTCATCACCTTTTGATAGAGTTGTTCAATTTTAATATAATCTCATCACTATTGCTCAAGCCCTTGGTCATAATAATATTAGGATTATAGATATTTATAGAATAACTACCAATGAGTTTACTGATTCTCTTATTTGAGTTATATTATTCTTAAGACATATTGATTATATGTATCAAATATTAAATAATATCAATAAAGTACCTCATTACTAATAATCAATAATGTATAAATACCTAATATTAAAAACATAACAAAATACATGGCTATAGGGCATTTACCTTAACATGTACCTACAAAAACATATAGAGAAATGAGTGAGTGATAATCACTTAGTAAGTAGGAACAACTAGCTTTGAACAAGTCTTTCATACTAGGCTTATTCCCACTAACTATGTTATTAAGGGAATCTCTACTAGCTCTCTTAACTATAATGATTGGGAATCTATTATGCTCAATCATGTAGGATACATTAAGACCTTATCTATGATGACCTCTTACCTATGTAACTAGCTATGTGGTGAAAGCATGTAACTAAAATTGTATAGACTAACTAATATTAAGCAAGCTAGGTTAGTCACAAAGATTTGACACTTAGGCTTTATGAGTTGCTATTATGTAGTCCCTTTTCCCTATCCACATATATTAGAATACAATGTTAACTATGCCTTACTGTAGACATATGCAAGGACAATCTCATAGATGTAACCTCGTATCTACCATCATGAGGACATATCTAAATATCAAAAGAAGGCACGCCCTATTAGTGTATTTGTAAAACTGAATTATAGGATGACTCCACACCTATTTTAGGTTAACCTAAACCCTTATGTGAAACTATGAGAATCAGTCCCTCATAAGTTTGTGAGCTACTAGGTATCCAAGTGTGTTTACAGGATGTCCCTACTAAATCTCCATACCTTAAATTGGGGATATGCAATTAATTGGTCTCATGTGTGAAACTGATGTTGTGATATGCTCTCAAGCTTAATTGAATATCAACTTTATTATGCTTTCAACTATCTCTATTTACTCATATGCCAAACTGGTGTGTACTCTTACCATGACATATTTGGTCCTATTGTATACCCTAGGTTTGTCTTTTGAAATTGTCGGGATAGCTCTATGATCGAAACTTCCAAAATGAAGGGGTTAATCTCATTCTCTTCTTTTTTTGATGTATAACTAGACATGGTCTATATACGAGCATACTTCCACTTGATGTATGACATCTTTATCTTACTCTTGTCATGGTGTGCCCTTTTTTAAGGGTACTACTAGCTTTCTATTCTACTAATGCACGAGTGTGCACACTTACGTGACGTGACTTATACACTAGTCATGATCATGTGTGTTGTATTGGAATTTTTTCACCAAAGTTTGCAAGCCCTAACGATTCAAAATCATTCATTAGGGTCTCTAATATGAAAATATCATTAACAACTTATATAGTGACATCATTACTATGGATCATGATTATACAGTCTTTATTCTTAAATCTTGCAACCAAAACACACGTAATCCTTTTTAGTGATTTTTCAATATGTTTTTATAATAAATTCAATTAACTATAAATCATACATACACCGGTACAGGACACTAAACCACCACAATATCATAGAATCATCCAAGATCCATGAAAACATGCAAACTTCAACGAAAATTTCTACTTACCTTCCAAGCTTAAGACTTATGGCTTGAAATCTTTACTCTCTAGTCATTAGAATATAGCTTAGAAAGGCTGGACTAGGGTTTGGTGTAGCTAGGAATCACAAAAGCATATTAGGGTTTTTAAAGAATTATGTTTTAATGAAGGAACATGTTGTTTATACAGGTTTCGCTTGTGATGCATGAACGTGCATCCATAAGGTGTGTGTGTGTGTATATATAGTTAGAGAAATCTCGTAATCTCATCATGTGTATGTATATATGTGTGTGTATATATATATATGTATAAAAGTCAATTTGAAAAATGAAAAAAATAATTTTAATCACGCCTATGTATATAGCGTTTAAAATTTCTTTTATTTCAAATTTAAAACAAATTAATAAATATTACTTAAATATAACATTAATATAAATTAATAAATACTACATTTTTTAGGTTTATCATACCTTAAGTTTAAATAACCTTTATTCAATTCCGAAATCGATAATTTAATAAATAAAAAATTTTGTCTAGACACACCCGCGTCTTGAATTCTATTTGTTTCGAAACTAATTTTGTTGTAGTGAAGAATTGTGCATGAGGCTTGCCCAATCCAATTAAGAGGCGTACTTACATCATGAAGCACACCATAAAATCACCAAGACGTGATTAATGAGTAAATTAGTCATAAAATTGTAGATTTAGCTTTTTAATTTACATCATACTTTGTGACCCCAATTCGGTTTCCTAGAAATCTTAGCGAATTGGATCGGAAGTTGCCTTGAACATGGACATTGCTTAATCAGTGCGAATGCTTATCGAGCAGTCAGTGTTTCGTTTTGGGTTAAGCATTTGAACACAATAAAATAAATGACTATGACCAGGTCCAGGTGTGTTCACATTAGAAATATCACTTAAAAAGAAAAAAATATATATATTTTCATTCTGTGTTAACAAATAATTTCTTTATTTTGTAAGATGAAAAATAGGAAAATATTTAATTCATAGAAATTGCACGGTTAAAAAGATATTCTATCATCTTAATAAACATTTGCTTAAATATAATAAAAATATAAAATATTATTTAAATATTAAAAATATGAAAAGAAACAAATATTTTTAAAAATATAAAAAAAGGAAAAAGAAATAAATAAGAGTTTTATTTGCTTTACCCACAAAAAAAATTGGTCTGTCAAATTTATTTATTTATTTTTTTGGGGTTATATATATATATATATATTTTTTATAAATTTTAAAAAAAATCACATGGCTTTTATTCTAATTTAATTGGTTATTTGGGAAATTCATTTACCTTATCTCTCTTAAAAATAAATTTATATAAATATAATTAACCAATTTAATTCTCGATAAATTTTTTTTTTTTGCCCAATTGTGAAGTTTTTGTTAAATTGAATAACTGCAAAGTAAATGCCGAAAACGGACAGTGTTTTGGACGTAAGGCTGCATTTCCGAAAATGCCCTCCGCAACGGATATTACAGATAAAACAAATATTGAAGAACGGAAGCGAAGTCAACTACCTAATGATCGTTAAAACGCCGTTAAGGTCGCTGTCTTAGATCCTAACGCCACCAAATTACATTATAATTAGGAGTTTAAGACTTTATTTATTAATTTTCGTATTTATTAAAAAATCTCAAAATTTATTCAAATTGACTATCAAAACATTAATAAATTTTAATTAATATCTGTTTGATTCTAAACTCAATTAGGCTTCAAAATTTTAATTATTTTTCCAAAATTTCAAAAGATATATTTTGTTGAATTCCCAAATTCTATTAAATTCACTCTGCTCTTTCAACACCTTCAGTGCTTCAACGATCACGACTCCCTCTCTCTCTCTCTCTCTTCTTCTTCGTTAGCTTCTCTCTTCAAATTTAACAGCATATTCTTTCTTCTGTTAGTTCATTTCACAGCCCCTTTTTTCCTGCAATATCTTTCGCAATCTCAGCTCAATCCTCTTCTCCATCACACTAATTTTCTTCCTACTAGAGTTTAGAACAGCCCATTCGTTTTTTGTTCTCCTTTCTCAAGAATTCGGAGTTTTTAAGGATTTTTCATCTTTTGGGTTTTCAGTTATGGGAAGAATGAAAAACACTGTGTGATTCTCGAAATAAGTTTTGTTTCTGTTTTTCTTTTTTAAGGATTTGAGGTTTTTTGTTCTGGTTTTGGGTTTGGGTTTTGTCTGAAAAATGGTGGTGAAGATGATGAGATGGCGGCCGTGGCCGCCTCTTGTGACGAAGAAGTGCGAGGTGAAACTGGTGGTTCGGAGGATGGAGGGTTGGGATCTGGTGCGGGAGGGTGTTGAGAAGGAGGAAGAAAGATTAGCGGTTGAGATTCGTTGGAAGGGTCCCAAAGTGGCCTTGAGTACTTTGAGAAGAAGGGTCAAGAGGAACTTCACCAGAGAAGCTCAGCTAAATCAAAACGAAAACGAAAGCAAAAACGGTGTCGTTTTATGGGACGAAGAGTTTCAGTCTCTTTGTACTTTTTCAGCTTACAAAGAGAAATTTTTTCATCCTTGGGAGATCGGTTTCACTGTCTTCAACGTGAGTTTTTCTTTCTTCTTCTGGTTTTTTTTTGGTCTTCTGTTTTTTAAAATTTGTTTATTATTTTCTATGATCTTGGATGGGTCGTTGGCCATTTCTTGATTTATGTATAATTTCTGACTATATATATTTTTTAAATTAACATTAGTGGGTTTAAATTTTTAGTGAAGATTTGAGATAATTTGATGTGGGTTTAAATTGGAGATTGAAATTGGTAATTTTTTTAGCGATCGAATTGGTAAAAAAGATCTGCAGGAATGGTGTTTTTGAAACTTGGTCATTTTAGAATTTTATGTTATTTATTTTCATTTTTACTTTTTCTGAATATCAGGAGATTTGATCATTTGACTTGTGGAACTGAATATCTGTGATAGGAATATGTGTGTTTGTTGATTGTAAGAATTGCCTAGCTAATATATGAGGGTATGTGTTAATCCAGGGCTTGATTCAGGGGCCTAGAAGCAAGGTTTCCGTTGTTGCAACTGCAAACCTGAACCTTGCAGAGTTTGCTGCTTCTGCTGAAGAAAGGGAGATTGAGTTAAACTTGCCTCTTATGCTCTCTCCTGGTGTTGCTGAGTCACGGCCCTCGCTCTGTGTATGTGCCTTATAGTTTTTTTTTTTTTTACTTGTGGGAAAGTGTAATTGGTGGCTTTGCATTTTATTGATGTTGACTTTGCAACCATGCAGATATCTCTTAGCTTGCTGGAGCTGAGAACAGCTCAAGACACCACTGAGCCATTGCAGACAGCAATTGTGCCTGTTGCATCACCACCTCTGCAGTCGGGAGAGTCTTCTTCAACTGAGAAGGATGAGCTTTCTGCAATTAAAGCTGGTCTGAGAAAAGTTAAAATTTTTACTGAGTATGTCTCTACCAGGAGAGCGAAGAAGGCCTGCCGAGAGGAAGAGGGTAGTGAGGGGAGGTGCTCTGCACGAAGTGAGGACGGAGAATATAACTACCCATTTGACTCTGACTCACTTGAAGATTTTGAGGAAGGAGAATCGGATGAGGGCAAGGAGGAAGCCAGTGTTAGGAAGTCATTTAGTTATGGCACACTGGCTTATGCCAATTGTGCCAGAGGATCATTTTTCTCCAGTATGAGGATATATGGTGAAGATGAGGATTGGGTGTATTATAGCAATCGCAAGTCTGATGGCCGTTGCTCTCATCCTGAAGATCTGATAGCATTTGTCTCGGAGCCATCTCTGTTGCAAAGTTCAAAGCGCAGCCTACTGTCTTGGAGGAAGAGAAAACTAAGCTTCAGATCTCCTAAATCCAAAGGGGAGCCATTGTTAAAGAAGGGTAATGGGGAAGAAGGTGGGGATGACATTGATTTTGATCGTCGACAGCTTAGCTCTGATGAATCTCTTTCTCAAGGGGTAAGAATCAACTCTTGATTTTTCTCTTTTTAATAGTTTATGCTAATGTTTTTCTAGAGTACTTTTCCAGTGAAGTAGAAAAGAAAAAGAAATAAAACTGAAATTGCAGCGATTATATTTTAAAATGATAATGATTAGGATATAAAACACGTAATGTTAGGGTGACATTCAGTATCTTAATATTTTATCTTCTGCCACAGTTTATTACAGACTACATTATTTTACTTTTTGTGTACTGATTGTGGCAATTATTTGGCAGATGCTCAAAACAGATGATGATTTATCTGCAAATCGATCTTCAATTTCTGAATTTGGAGATGACAATTTTGCCATTGGAAGCTGGGAGCACAAAGAAGTAATAAGCCGAGATGGTCACATGAAGCTTCAAAGTGAGGTCTTCTTTGCTTCAATTGATCAGCGGAGTGAAAGAGCAGCAGGTGAGAGTGCCTGTACAGCCCTTGTTGCTGTAATAGCTGATTGGTTCCAGAACAACTGTGGTCTTATGCCTATCAAGTCCCAATTTGATAGTCTAATCAGAGATGGTTCTTTGGAATGGAGGAACCTTTGTGAGAATCAAACCTATAGGGAGAGGTTTCCTGACAAGCACTTTGATCTTGAAACCGTCCTCCAAGCAAAAATGCGCCCTCTTGGTGTGATACAAGAAAAGTCATTCATTGGGTTTTTTCATCCAGAGGGAATGGATGAGGAAAGGTTTGACTTTTTGCATGGTGCAATGTCTTTTGATAGCATTTGGGATGAGATTAGCCATGCAGGATCAGAAAGTCCGAGAAAGGATGAACCTCAGGTTTATATTGTCAGCTGGAACGATCATTTTTTTGTACTCAAGATTGAACCAGAAGCTTACTACATAATTGACACGTTAGGGGAGAGGCTTTATGAGGGATGCACTCAGGCTTATATTTTGAAATTTGATTGCAATAGTGTAATTCATAAACTACCAAATGTTGCTCGATCAACTGATGAAAAACCAGCTGATGATCAGCAGATTGTCATGCCAATGTTAGAGCCAAAAAACCAGCCAGTCCAGCAGGTCAGTGCAAAGGAGGAGGATTCTGTTTCTAGTGAACTGGTAACGGGGGCCGAGGAACCTGTAAAAAATGATGAGGTAGAGGAGGTTGTGTGCCGTGGTAAAGAGGCTTGCAAGGAGTACATAAAGAGCTTCCTAGCTGCAATTCCAATTCGTGAATTGCAGGCAGACGTCAAGAAAGGTTTAATGGCATCGACACCTCTTCATCGCCTGCTACAAATTGAATTCCACTACACGCAGTTCCTGCAACCCCTACTGGAAGCTTCTGCACTAGAGCAGATCACAGTTGCACCGGAATCAGTTGGAGCTCCAATAACAGTTGCGGCTGAGTAGAGACATAATGTATATAGGAAGTGTTATTACTCTAACTACTTTCCTTGTTCTTTTTCCAGTTTTTTCTAGGTACCTAAGAGATGTGAATGGGGTTAACAAAGAAGAACCTGTTTAAGCCTTCCCTTTTTTAACCATAGGGATATTATCTTATGATGTGAATGTGTTTAACAGAGAGTAAAAGAGTTGTTTTTCTTGTAAACAGTGTGGTAATGTTACAAAAGCTTTTATCATCCTCATTTCTAGAACTTTGGTCTCATTTTGTAGTGGTATCAAAATTTCATATAAAAAGATAATCCGAAACTGAAACTGCCCCAACGGCCTCATGATTTGAATGTGTTAGCAGAGAGTGAAAGAGGCTTTTTTCTCTTTTTTTTACCTTGTTGGAATGTTTTGTTGCAGTGTCGCCAAAGTTTAAAACAAAAGAGGACTTTAAATTATGAAAAAAAGCAAAACATTCCTTTCCTTCTCTGCTGTAGAGCAACTTTTCACATGGCAAAAATCTTCACCAATATTCTGAACTTCCTTTTTGAAGAAAGATTTCATTCATTCTAAAGTTTCCCTTGTTATACCAGAAGTGCAAGTTCAGGATATCCTAGCCCCTGTTTACTTGCCATTTGTTCCATCAAAAGGTTCCTGGAATCAGTTTCTTTCAACACTTTTCAGCAAACTCCACCATTTCCAGTGAATGGCCAAAAAACTCTATTTTACTTACAACAGTTATTTATATTTATTAAATATTTTTTGAGTCTGAGTTTTTCATATAAACTCATTTATTCATTTTTTGACACATCAATTTGTATAATTGGATTTATTTTGTTTTATTGAGTTTGTTGTACATCCTGTATTATATTTTAAATTTATTTGGTAATATGAATGATTTCCTTTATCCATTAGGATCTAAAATTCATTGAGTTTTATTGTTTTGGAAAATTCCAAAAGGGAACCCCTGCCATTATTATTATTATTATTATTTATTATTATTAATATTAGTAATAATAATAATAATAATAATAATAATAATAATAATTATTATTATTATACACGTTGACGTGAAAAAATAAGGTTGGATTCAAACTGAATATATTTGAATTTGTTTTTAAATTCGGTTTGAATAAGTTTGAAACAAACTGTACAAACTCCAACATGAATACGAACTTGAACAGTATTTTTAAAAATCAGCGAACACAGCCAGAACCCAAACTATATGAACCGAACACGAACATAAATTCGAACTTAAATTAAAATTTTTTTAATTATATTTTTTTAATTATTTATATTAACTATAATTGTTAATAAATATAAATACGAATTATACGAATTGAATACGAATATGAATACGAACTGAATACAAACTAAATTATATAAATCAAATACGAATACGAACTTTGCTATAAAAATATTTGACGAACATGAATACGAATCCAAACCCAAACAGTACGAACGAGCCCGAAAATGAACATATGTCTGTTTGTATTTAATTCGATTCGAATTAAACCCTATGCAAAAAGAAGGAAATTGCAACCTTCTTTGATTTTCAAATGGGCTCAAAGGCCCACAAAATTTCCTCTGAGCTATATACCTTTGCGATTCTAAAATTGTGTCAAATTCCATATACTACTTATAATCTGGACGCACAGGTGTTTGTGATTTCAAGAATATTACGAAAATTTATTTATAAAATATTATTTCTCTTTGATAATAATAAATTTAATAATTTTTTAATATGTGTATATATATATAAATAAAATAAAATATAATCAATCCCTAATTTATCATATCTAAACTATTTTCATACCAAATAAGTAATGCATATTAAAGAACTTTTAAATCTGTAAGATATATGACTAAAAGAATTTAAGTTCTTTCAAATATAATATTATCAAAAGTGAAAAATTATAAAAAAGATAGATAATTTGAAATATTATTGCATATAAATACTTACTATGTTGGTTAAAATTGGTATTTATATTATATGAGTAATAAAAAAAAATTAAAATATTATTTGACTTAAGTGCTCTTAAAAGAATTTTGAATATAAATTAATATTGTGTTTAACTAAATTAATATGTATTTGGTTAAAGTATTTACTCTGTGTGTTTTCTAAAATATTCTCCATGTTAATAATATCTTAGGATTATTTTTTATGTTGTCAAATTATTAAATTAATTAATTAAATTATCTTTTCTAAAACATTCTCCATGTTACTTATTATTTTAATTAAAAATGAGGGTATCTTTATTAAAAAAAAAAAAAAAGAAAAGGATAAAGTTATAATAAAATTAAGATTAATTAGTAATTTTTAATACTTAAGATATACGTGGTAATGAAATTAACTCCATATTATCTGTCATACGACCATGGTAATAACAAATATCTTTTATATTTGACAAACTAAATGATATGTTTGCGAGTCCCAAATCTCTTGCAAACATAGGAGTGACAATCACAGAGAAGGAATTGAGGGTTCTAATTCAACTACAATTTTAGATGGCTTAGAAAACTTTCATATTGATCCTAAAATGAATGGTTTGAGTGAGGTTACAATCAATGAAGAGCTTGGAAACAATTGCATAACCCAAGCTGGCATCATGAATCAAGTCTCAACAATGACCAACAACTTGGGAGCAACTTCATCATTCAACTACTTAGCTCATTCTTCTTGTCACTTAAGCATGATTAATGGTCTTTAATCAATCCAAGCATAACAAGGAATCACTAAGACCATCCAAGCTAGGCATGGAAGGGCCAACCATAGTCATGGAAGGCTCAGTTTAGCCAGACCCTTTAAAACCTCAAGGATGAAGACTATGACAAGCACAATCTCTTAATTTCATGTGCAATGAGGGTACTTGATCCAAGTTCATGTTTTGGCTATACCATGCTTCAAAGAAGGTCTGAAAACATTTATAAAAAGCCTTGATTTGGATAAGCATTTAAGAGCACCAAGTATGGAAACCATGGGAGCAATCAAGGTAAATGTGTATGATCTCAACCAATTTAAACATTTTGTGTCCAAGCTTTTTGATTCCAATGCATGGCATAACAAGGAGTCTAAGATCATGAAATGGTTACATAACATATTCAAGGGAAGAGGGAGAAGCCAATCCAAGCAATCTAAGAAGACGAAATGTAAGACATTGAAGAAGGCAAAGTTGCCTCCAAGGCTAGTGCCGCAACAACCATCTTCTGTCCAAGGTTTTGCTTCTCGACATTGTAATCCCTAATTCTACCTAACTTTAGATTTTCCTTGCTTCCAAGCTTCCCAATCATGATTTTTTTTAATCCTAAGTTCATCCAATGCATCTACAATGAAGTTTATGAATATCTAATTCCTTAATACATGATTTGAATGTAGAAAATCTCCAAGTCAAAGGCACTTATGCACATTGAAGATCAACAGCAAAGACATTCTAATCAAGGAGGATTAGCATGGAATAGAGCCAAGCATACAAGTTAGCATATTTTATATTTGTTTTATTTTCAATCATAAATTGTCATTAAAATTTAAGTGTTCTAGTGTTCAACCTTTTGGTCATTTCCTTTTATTTTCTTTCACATGTAAATCGTAAAATAATTTACCTAGGTTAAGTTTAGGGACTTGTAATCATAGTTGTTGATTGCCTACATAAGGGCAAATGTTTTCTTTGTAAAGTCTGTTTTTTTGGAAATGAAGATTTAAGGAAAAATTCTTTGAACTAAGAGCTAGTGCCCTTGTGTTCTTATTCTCATTTTTATCCAATATTTTGTGATCAATAATGAAAGGCTTGTAAGTTCCTAAAATTGATAATAAGATGGCCGAACGACATATGGCCACCCAAGGTTTAGCTTAATGACAAAGTCCTATCCTCAAAAGTTTAAATAGCCAAGCTGCCACCCTTTTATTATAGAAAAGACCAAAATACCTTTTATATAATTACTATTAAAATTTTTTAATATAATTAATATTAAAAAAATTAAAATAATAATAAAAATTTTAAAAATTATTAAAAAATTAAAAAAGTAGCTATCATCGCTAGTAGCGGTGGTTGCATCTAACCTTGGGCCACCTAGTTTTATTGACGACCGAATTTGGCTACTATGATGGTAGAGGCGACTAGATCTAGCAGAGATGACCAGATCCAGCAGAGATGACCAGATCCAGTTGTCTCCACTATTAGAGAAGGCCAGAAAGATTAATTCTAGCCATTTTCGATCATTTTGGATGACGGAGACAATTAAATCTTGCTGCCTCCGCTATTATGACAACCAAATCTGATAACCAATAGAACCAGGTGGCTGTTTCCAGCCACCTGATGAGGTTAGACGCGACTATCGCCATCGACGACGCTGTCGACGACGATGGCTGTTTTTATACTTTTTTAATTTTTTAAATAAATTTTAAAATTTTTTAATTTAATTTTGTTTTTAATATTATTTATATTAAAATTTATTATAATATTAATATTATAAATGGTATTTTGGTCTTTTTCACAGTAAAAAGGTGATAACTTGACTTTTTTTAACTTTTGAGGATGAGACTTTGTCATTAAGCCAAACCTTGGGTGGCAATATGTCGTTTGGCCTTCTAAGATCTCATAATTTCACCCTTAAAATTCCAACCTCAAAAAAACATCAAAGTCTTCAAATTCATGAAAATTTTCCATCCAAATCCAACACTAATTCAGTTCCAATCCAGTGCCACTTCATGCAAGCTTTAAGAGGTCAACTTCCATCATCAAACATCAACTAAAGAATGGTAGGAGAAGGAGAATCAAATCCATAACAACATGTGATAATTTGTAAAGTAAGAAGGATTCAATTCAAGCCTAAAGGAACTTGCCACTAACTTGAATAAAAGTCTAACTTACTTGACAAGTATTGCAAGATTATGAAGCCTCAAACATAAAGGATTGCTCTACCAATTTTGAGGGTAAACCAAGGATAAAAGGAAGATTCCATCATTAGGGTTCTTCCACCACTAAATTCCTTTTTGCAAGGGATATTTAGATAAAGGAAAATATGAGTTCACATGAATCACCAAAGCATCAGGGAAATCAAAGAAAAACACAAAGCTTGTTCAAGTTTTTCATTTCAACCAAAAAAAAAAAAAAGCCTTTTACAATGAAATTGTTGCCTTTTATAGGCATGATACAAACCATGGTTAACTTAAGCTAAACTAGTTACTTAGAATACAACTCAAGTTAAATAAAAGAAAACATAATAAAGACAGATTACATAAGTTCCCCAAATTTAATTACAATGTATAATTCAAATATAAAAATATTTAAAAAACTTTACAACTTGCATGCTTGCAATTCTTTATGTATCTTTTCCTTGATTGAATTGCTTAATCTTCAACTTGATTATTTGGTCTTGAATTTTGAAATTAAATTGCACTTGGATGTTGTTAAAAATCATCAAAATCTCAAATACATCAAAAAGGTTGTATTGGGGGAAGTTTAGAGGTCAATTGCATGTAAAAATGACTTGACCATGTAGAAAAGTCAGATATAAGGTAGAATTAGGGCATTAGGGGTGTCATGCTACAATGAAAAACTATAAGGAAAAACATATATAAGTGTGGGGACTGAAGTATAAGCATGTGAAAAATTTGTGCACAGGACATGGGCCAAGCATTGCGACATGCGCACGAGCAAGTACACTTGCTTGTACAACAAGGCAGTGTATTGCAACGTGCAACACTAGACCTTTTGTGTGTACTTCTTTCCTCGCTTATTTTTGACCCGATTCTCATCTAATTTGAATTTCACTTTTTCTATTGGCTTTGTATACAACCATTTGATAAAATTATACTTTTTGATGTGCCATTTTCGATTGTTGACAAGATTAAGCATGGTTTAAAGGCTTTGGAGAAAGATGCATGAGCTAGTCTGAAACTTTTTTTAAACACTTTGTTCAAAGTTGAATAGACTTATTTTTCTTGTCTTGATGCTTGAAAAAGTTGTGATTAGCTTGAGAGGCAATTTGGCAGTAGCACAACATGGATGGGTGATGACATTTTTGAAATCTTACTTGGATTTAGTTTTAAATTCATATCATACTCCCTTTGTTGGAGATTGTAAAACCCCAAAAACAATATGGCAAACAACCTAGAGGGGGGGGGGGGGAATAGGTTATTTAAAAATATTTTGTAATTTTAAATCTTTTCCTATTCTACCAACTCAATTAAGCATATAATTCAAATTAAACACAACCAAGCAAATTAATAATATAAACACAATTTAAAGAGAGTAAGGGAAAAGAAATGCTCAGCCGATTTTTAGAGTGGTTCGGAGCTTCTCCACGCCTCCTACGTCCACTACTCCAAGCGCTCGCTCGAAGATTTTTCCTTCCACTAACTTCAACCCCGAAGTTACAATAGTTTTTTTCGACAAGGGATTTCGCCCTTAACACTAGTTTTGATACAAGGGATTGCGCCCTTAACTTAGTTTTAACAGGGATTACGCCCCACACTAGTTTCACGGGATTGCGCCCAAGGGTTTGTGGAATATTACAAAAATATACCTCACAAGGCTGATTTACAATGTGCTCTCAATGTTTCTCTCTAATGAAAATACAAATAAGTTTTGTGAGAGAAATTTGGAGAAGAATTAGAGAATGACAAATTGTGAGTGTTTTGCTTGATTCTCTCTAACCCTTCAATTTTCAAACCATCTCCAATTTATAGGAATTGGAAGAATAGAGCCGTTGGGATGATTTGAGAGCCGTTGGAGCCTTTCTGGAAAGTTGCACGGGCGTGTCCTCTTGTTGCACGGTCGTGCTTCCCTTTTTCTGCATTTCCAACGGTCAATTTTGTGCTAGCACGGGCGTGCGTATTTGCAACACACGGGTGTGTGTTATTTTTCTTCAGATGCCTTCAGATTCCAGAAGCTAGCACGGGCACACGCACGATCAACGCACGGGAAACACACGGCTGAATTTTTTCTTTGCACACGGGCGTGTGTTTCTATTACACGGCCACGTGTGTTATTAATGCTCTTGTTTTGTCTTTATTTGGCACGGCAGCATAACACGGGCGTGTAGAAAATTTTCTTCATGGCACATGGGAGTGCACCTCATGTGCATGGTCATGCACCCCATACACACGGGTGTGTGCCTTAAAACACACGGGTGTGTGTCTCATGCACATGGCTGTGTGCCTCTTGTGCATGGTCATGTGCCTTTACACATGGTCGTGTGCCTCATGTGCATGGTCATGTGCCTCATGCACATGGTCATGTGCCTTCTTTAAGCAAATCTGAATTGCAATAAAAGATAACACGATTGTGCGGTCTGATTACACACGATCATGTATTAGATAATTTCTGTAAAAAATAAACCCTTTGATCCTTTTGTCATATTCGATATATGCATGGATCGGTTAGATATTTTAACATATGTTTTGCATCAATTCAAAATCCACAAGGGTTTAACAATCTCCCCCTTTTTGATTTGATGACAAAACTTATGTTAAAATGCATTTAAGCACAAAATATAAAATTTTATCAAAAATATTCATATTCATATTAAACACAAAAAATATTCAATATCATTTTAACATACCTAACATGTCTCCCCCTTTTTGTTATAAATCAAAAAGGTATGTTAAAAGAAAATTTTCAATTTAGTACAAAAAAAAAAAAAAAAATTTCTTCCCCTTAAAAAATATATTTATCAATTTATGCACACATATGAAATTTTCTCCCCTTATGAAAAGACAACTTTTACTCCCATTTTTTCAAAGATTATGATACCAATAGTTGATAGAAAATAAATACTACTACTGATACCAATTAAAAAAATATAAATACTCCCCCTCACAATAACACACATTTTCAATTAAGGAGCATTCAATTTTTTTTTATTTCTCCCCCTTTTTGAATAATCATATGCATTAAATTCATCATTTTCATCTAAAAGAATTTGATCATTAAATCACATAGGAAGGATATTTACAGAAAATTGAAAGATTATGAAACTGAAGCATTTTCTGTAATTTGTGTCAAGCACCGTTGTGTTGATGCTTTACACGGGCGTGTATGTCTGATTTCGTGACATGCACGGTCGTGTATCATTTAAGCACGGAACCGTAACTGGGCAAATGTATCATGCACGATCGTGCAACTCACATGCACGGTCGTGTATGACCTATAAAAATACTGCAATTTGACACAGGGAGCTTTTTCAAAACATTTTTCAAATCTTTTAAAAATAATTTTTGTTCAATTTAAATCATTGAAAGTGAACTAAAAACATGTTTCAAACATGTCTAAACACAATTTAAACATAATTGACATATTTGAAACATTTTGCAAATTCTTGGGGAACAATGGGGAATTAAAACATTTAATGCAAACTTTGATCAAAACACATCAAATATATCAATTTTGTATGTTTTGATCATGGGGAACTTTTACTGTACAAATTCATGTCATTTGCACTCAACACAAGCGAATTTGATCCAATTTGACATGAATTCCAACATTGCACATGTTATATCCTAAGCATATATACATATCATTCTTGCATCAATTCAACTCAACCAATCATACAAGACAAGTAAAAATATGCATCTCAATTCAGAACAGTTATAACATGACAAAATTATTCTCATCATTAACCAAGTATTAAAATTTATCAAGTTAGAAATACTTACTTGGAATAATGAGCTTTCAAGAGCCTTGCACAACCATTTTCGATCTTCATTGCTTCCATTGGCTCAAGGCTTCTATCAACGGCTTCCATAAAATATGCCCTTTCTCTCAACCAGAAAAATTTTTCAAAAAAAATTTGAACCGCCCCTCTCTTAACAAAAAAGTTTTGGAAATAGATTTGCCATAAATATTTCAAAAATGGATCTCGAACTCTAAAAATCGTTAGATTTTCGAAAACTAGAGCCCAAGCTCTGATACCAATTGAAAAACCCCAAAAACAATATGACAAACAACCTAGAGGGGCGGTGAATAGGTTATTTAAAAATATTTTGTAATTTTAAATCTTTTCCTATTCTACCAACTCAATTAAGCATATAATTCAAATTAAACACAACCAAGCAAATTAATAATATAAACACGAATTTAAAGAGAGTAAGGGAAAAGAAATGCTCAGCCGATTTTTAGAGTGGTTCGGAGCTTCTCCACGCCTCCTACGTCCACTACTCCAAGCAATCCCGCTCGAAGATTTTTCCTTCCACTAACTTCAACCCCGAAGTTACAATAGTTTTTTTCGACAAGGGATTTCGCCCTTAACACTAGTTTTGATACAAGGGATTGCGCCCTTAACTTAGTTTTAACAGGGATTACGCCCCACACTAGTTTCACGGGATTGCGCCCAAGGGTTTGTGGAATATTACAAAAATATACCTCACAAGGCTGATTTACAATGTGCTCTCAATGTTTCTCTCTAATGAAAATACAAATAAGTTTTGTGAGAGAAATTTGGAGAAGAATTAGAGAATGACAAATTGTGAGTGTTTTGCTTGATTCTCTCTAACCCTTCAATCTTCAAACCATCTCCAATTTATAGGAATTGGAAGAATAGAGTCGTTGGGATGATTTGAGAGCCGTTAGAGCCTTTCTGGAAAGTTACACGAGCGTGTCCTCTTGTTGCACAGTCGTGCTTCCCTTTTTTCTGCATTTCCAACGGTCAATTTTGTGCTAGCACGGGCGTGCGTATTTGCAACACACGGGTGTGTGTTATTTTTCTTCAGATGCCTTCAGATTCCAGAAGCTAGCACGGGCACACGCACGATCAACGCACGGCTGAATTTTTTCTTTGCACACGGGCGTGTGTTTTTATTACACGGCCGTGTGTTATTAATGCTCTTGTTTTGTCTTTATTTGGCACGGCAGCATAACACGGGCGTGTAGAAAATTTTCTTCATGGCACATGGGAGTGCACCTCATGTGCATGGTCATGCACCCCATACACACGGGTGTGTGCCTTAAAACACACGAGTGTGTGTCTCATGCACATGGCCGTGTGCCTCTTGTGCATGGTCATGTGCCTTTACACATGGTCGTGTGCCTCATGTGCATGGTCATATGCCTCATGCACATGGTCATGTGCCTTCTTTAAGCAAATCTGAATTGCAATAAAAGATAACACGATTGTGCGGTCTGATTACACACGATCATGTATTAGATAATTTCTGTAAAAAATAAACCCTTTGATCCTTTTGTCATATTCGATATATGCATGGATCGGTTAGATATTTTAACATATGTTTTGCATCAATTCAAAATCCACAAGGGTTTAACAGAGATGATTTGATCTCAAATTTGAACCTTCCGCTTTACTCACCAAGCACATGTTATCAACTTCTTGGAAAGTTTTCTCTTCATCAATCTCATGTTCATCCTTATGCAAGGTAATTTCTTAGACTTTACTCATCTTTTTTTCAATCTCAACTAATACAACAATTGGTTGGTGCTCACTTATACCTTTTATTGCTTCATCATGTGTAATACAACCTTTACTTGAGACTTATCCTTTTTGTCATTCATATTTTCATTCTCACATAAGATATTTTCTTTGGCTACAATTGATGCATTTTTGGGTAAGAATTCTCTAGTCATCAATCTTTTCATTTTCTCCAAGATTTAATTCTTTCTTTTCCTTCCCATTCTCTTTTCCTCCGCAAAATTTTCCACCATAAAGATAAAGAAAGATGATCTTTAAATTTCATAATGGTAATTTTACATTTTTACTCATTCAACCAACTTATTAGCTCACTTATTATCTCAAAGTCATTCAACCAATGTAAAAATATTTTTGGCTTTAATTTCTCAACTTTGGGGACATCCATATTCAAATATCTTTCACTTTTTTCAAATTGGCTTTCGACTACTTGCGAAATTTGTTTAGACACTACATGCATAAGTCTCTCAAGATCATTAAACCTCTCATTCATCTCAATTCTAAGATCTTAGATTTGCTTCTTCCATCTTTTCATTGACCAAGGATGTATTTAGATAATAAGAGAATAAACAAGAAAAAATGGATGGAAACAAAATTTTAAAAACAGTATTTTCGAATGGTGAATAGTAAATTGGAATAGGGTCTTGGGCTAAGGCTAGGTGTTTGGGCTAGGGTATGTAGTTGGGTTAAGGTGGTAATTGGGCTTGGGTGTAGTAATTCAAATTTGGGCTTAACAACCAAATTTACGTTTGGGTTGGATGATAAGGGTAATTTGGTAACTTTGAAAAATGGTAATTGGATAATTTAAGATGAGGGTTAGATGGCAATTAAGAGTGAAAATGAATTAAGAATTAATAAAGGTAATTATGGTAATGGTAAGAGTGAAAGAGATTAAAGGTGAGATTAGTGGTTAAAGATAGTGATATGGAAAATGAAAATATTTGGAAGAAGACAATAAAGTCAATATATTTATGCTTAATAAATGTCAAGGTGGATGTATAAGTTTACTGGGCATAATGCAATATATTGATGAGGGTGAGGACAAAAGCAATTAATGGACACAAAACTGAAATTTGAACCAATTTCTTCTTTACGGTTTTCTTCTTCCTTTTTTCATACAAAATTTGCTTCTCTCCTAACTCATTTAAAACCCAACCCACTCAATGAAAATTTCCAACTTACTCAACACAAAAATGTCCAATAACAAAGTTTCTTTTCCTTCAAGTGCAATCACAATCTTATAACATTTCAACACAAGCTTATAACTATAATAACTCTAATTTTCCAACCAATGCTTTGATACCAAATTTGATCAATAATGAGAGGCTTGTAAGCTCCCAAAATTGATGCTAAGGTCTCACAATTTCACTCTTAAAATTCTAGCCTTAAACAAACATCAAAGTCCTCAAATTCATGAAAATTTCCCACCCAAATCTAATACTAATTTAGCTCTAATCTAAGCTGACCACGGTAAGTATTTCTCACCTGTATTGAGATTTGCTTTATATCTTCAAAAGTTTTGGTGTGAAATTTTAGGATTCGTAAGTATCACGTTGACTGTTATAACAGGAGATAATATTTTGCATTCATGCATAAGTACATCATAGCATACTTGTTCGTTCCTCGTGGCATATAGAAAAAATGACTGTATATCATGGAGGGAAAAGAATTGATAAATGCATTCATGCATCATGCAAAATAGAAAGCATTTTTTTAGAACATGGTATACATTTATAAATAGCTTACCCCATAAGGGCAACAAGAGTCTAGTTTGCTCTGAGGGGTAATGCATGTCAAGTTCACCCTATAAGGGGCATTAAGTTTCTAGCTTGCCCCACAAGGGCAATAGGATTCTAGTTTACCATACAGGGGATAGTAAGTCTCTAGCTTGCTAGCTCACACACACAGGGAAAATTATTATGTGAGCTTGCTAGACATATGTTTCTAGCCTATGTTCAATAATATTGATTTTAGGAATTTGACAATTGTGCACCACCTCTTAGATTAAAGATCCTAAGGGATAATTTAGGGTTTATTGATGTAGATTGAGGATCATTAGTATGAATTACTTGGGGATCATTAGTGAAATAAACTATTTAGGGATCAATAGTATAGACTATTTAAGGATCATTGATATAGACTATACAAGGATCATTAATACAAATTACCTGAAGTTCATTGATATATAAATATAGGGCTCATTATGTAGAATAAGGTTCATCGACATAAATTAAGGATCATTGATATAGATTGGAAATTATTGCTATTGACTATGATTCATTATATAAATTATAGGGATCATCAATATAGATTGGGATCCATTGACATAGATTAACAATCATTGATGTTGATATTAGGGTTCATCGATATGAAATATGAGGTTTATTGACATAGATTAAAAATCATTGATGTGGATATTACGGTTTATTAATGTGGAATATGGTAATCATTGACACAAATTAAAAATCATTAATGTGAATATTAGGGTTCATTGATATAGAATATGGGGATCATTGACATAAATTGGGGATAACTGATTATGAGGATCATTAATATAGATTAGGGTTCATTAACATAGATTAGAGATCATTGATATAAAGTGGGATTTGTTGACATAGATTAGGGTTCGTTGATATGAAATATGATGATCACTGACATAAATTAGGGCTTATTGATATAGATATTAGGGTTCATTGATATAGATTGTGGGAATTATCAATATCGATTAGGGTTCATTGATATGGAACATATGGATCATTGACATAGATTGGGATTTATTGATATAGATACTAGGATTCATAGATACAAATAATGGGTATCATCAATATATAGGCTAAAGGATTATTTCCCACCCATAGTTTGAGGCGGGGACAAAGTCCCACCCTCCAAGTTTCAAAAGCCTAGTCTCCCATCCATGGAAACATTTTTTATAATTTTTATACTCAAATGACTAAAATACCCTTTTAAAAAAATAAATATTTATAATAAAACTATAAAATAATTTTTAAAAATATTTAAAAAAATTTAAAAATATATTAAAATAATTTTGAAAAATTTTTAAAATTTGCAGCAGCCATCACCGCCAATGCCGCGGCGGTGGCCGCCGCTGAAGGGGCCAGATGGCCGTTTTCGACCACCTGGTTTGTGGAGGCGGCCAGATCTGGCAGTCTCTACCAAAAATAAAGGCAAAAAACAGTCGTTGGGACTAAGGCTGGCCATTTACGGTAATTTTCAACAGATTTTTTCGACGGAGATGGCCAGATCTGGCCCCTTCTCCAAAATTCTGGCCGCCTCCACCGAACAGGGAGGCCAGATCTGGCCTCCCCTGAAACCAAGTGGCCGAAAAAGGCCACCTGGCTCCTTCAGCGGCGGCCACCGCCGAGACACTGGCGACAGTGGCTGCTGCAAATTTTTAAAATTTTTTAAAATTATTTTAATATATTTTTTAATTTTTTTAAATGTTAAATTTTTTATAAAATATATTTTATTTTTTATAAAATTTTAATCTTAAAATGACAATATTACCCTCCTAAATGTTACTGTTTTTTATTTTATTTAATATTAAATTGTTTCAAGGGTGGGAGACTGGGCTTTTAAAACTTGGAGGGTGGGATGTTCCCCTCAAACTATGGGTGGGAAAAGGTCTTTGGCCCACTCAGAACCCACTCGCAAAAGATGGGCTATTAAATGGTCAATTGTGACCGCCCCGTGTCCTTCATAATCGAAGGGCATGATTGTCATTACATATATAATATAAAATTCAATTGGTAATTATTTAAACAACATCTTAAAAATTTATAAGGAAAATATAATTTAATTTTTAAGTGCGGAGTGAAAACCCTAAACTACTGTTTCCTCGATTTTTCACCATTTCCAATCGCCATAGTCGACAAGCCTATTACTCTCCATTCTCCGGTGCCCCGGTCAACTACTTTCCAATTTTCGTCGTCAACAAGACCCACTCCCACTTCAATCGCTTTTGTCGACGACTCATACACTTTCAGGTCTGAGTGAAGTGGTAGGTGATCTGTAGTTTCTGATTTTTTTTTTTTTTTTTTCTTGATGTTCCTTTATAACATTTGTGGATTTTATTTCCGAAATTTGTGATGTTTGTTTAAAGCTTTACTTTTGGAGGCGATGAGGAATCGATGAATTTTTGTGTGTGGTAATGGGAAAGGGATGAATATATATAATTAAGTATTTTATTTGACATTATTTTTTGTTACAATTATGGGTTATCTTGTATTTATTTTGCCTTTTTTTTCACTTGAAAATTTTGTTTCACATTGTATTTTTTTATTAATCATGTGTTATCTTGTGTTTGTGATCAATTGTTCAGTTCAGAACCTCAAGACCATGCTTTCCTTCTAATATTCAAGCTGATTCCGAAGTAGAGAAGACAGTATTTTGATTAATTTTGGAAATCCCTGTGTGTTTTTTTTTATTTTAATTTCAATTGAGATTGTATTTTGTGATTGTCTCTGTGGTGTTTTGATTTTGTGACTTCGAGTGCAAAATTTTGTTTTGGTTTGAGTTTTGGGCTTGTTTTGTTAAATATTCAGTTATTTTTCTTTTTCTGGAGTTCCGTTTAAGTTTTTATATTATTCTTTATAATATCAAATTTTAAACGGGGAATGTATTTGTCTCTTTACCGGATAGAACCAATTGCAAATTACAGGAGTATTAAACAGCAGTTAGTTCGTTTTTTTGGTATAAAAAACTGCTTAAGAACTCTGCAGTACATCATTAATCCCTTTCTGATCCACAACTGAGAATGGGAATCCTTAGCGGTCTTATTTTCTTAGTTTAGCTCACGAAGCAATCACGAAGTGGTGTCTCTAACTAAAGCTCACCTTTCTGCTTTCCAGAATTTTCACATTTTTGTTTGTTTCTCAATTATATGACTATTTTTTTTGGCTTATTTATGAATCAGTATCAGCTAATGAGTTATATTTTGGTTAAATTTTTATAATTTTTTAAAAATTTTGGTTCAATTGGCGGAGGACAGTGCCTTTTCTTTTCTTAGTAGATAATTGTTTCTTTAATATGTTAACTGTGAGAGTATAATCTATAAAAATATCAGTGTTAATTTTTGCAGGATGGACATCATTTCACAGTTACAAGAACAAGTCAATCAAATTGCAGGCATTGCCTTTAATACCTTTGGTACACTGCAAAGAGATGCGCCTCCTGTTCGACTTTCTACAAACTACCCAGAACCACCAGCTACTAATCCTCCAGAGGATGCGGCAAGTTTTCTGGAGCAACCCAAGCTCATGAGTGCTGCTCTTGTAAAAGCAGCTAAGCAGGTTCGTGTTGATTTGAATAAATAATTTATTTGAATTATATCTAAAACTAGAGTTCTTTTCTCATTTAGTAATGCATGTGCTCTTTGTTGTGATGTGATCACTGTTTCACTGATAGGTTGAGGGAGATGTTGATATTTTCATTGACAAACCCATAAGATAAGTTGATCCACCAGGACAGGCAGATTTTCTAGAAGTTCTTTTCTTTCTTAGATCAATGAATATATCCTGTTGATTGAAGATCAATGGTTAAAATTTCAGCTGTCTTGTCTTTCTCATAGAATTAAATTGTATACATTGCTTTGAAATTGTTATAGTTAAGCCTGGAGATATTGTTGAAACATTTCGGGTTTGTCATTGATAATTGACCTATTCAAATATTAGTTTTTTGGCCATCAAGCTCCCTTTATTTTCTGTTCATCGTTCTATAAAATTTGTTGATTAACACACATTCTGCTTACTAGAAAGTTAATTGATATGCAGTTCCACATATTGTATTTCTCCTGCAGTTTGATGCATTGGTCGCAGCTCTTCCATTAGCTGAGGGTGGTGAAGAAGCTCAATTGAAAAAGATTGCTGAACTCCAGGTATTTTCTGTAGACTTTAGGAACGCAGATTTCTCTATTTTTTTATTTAAATGTTTCACATATAGTTTAACTATTCTTTTTTCTTGTAAATTCACTTGCAGGCTGAGAATGATGCTGTGGGTCAAGAATTGCAGAGGCAACTGGAAGCTGCTGGTGAATTCGCAAACCTTTATGCTTTACAAATTGATACAATGATTTGTTAGAATGTTATCCTACTCTTTGTTTCTTTAGAGGTAAAATTTTGATCAATCTTTACCTCTATGTGTATAAAGGCTAACCACAAAATTGTGATTCTTAAACCTAAAAGAAATTATGAAAATGTACTAAAAAGTATGAATGATAGAACTCTACACCATATCTTCTTGCGTTGAGGGTCAGATATGTGGACCTTAGTTTTTGTGGCAATTAGTATTTTATTTGCTTTTGAGAACTTTAAAGTACATGCTTGTAAATTTGGGAAAACAATTCATAAAATATAATATAATTTCCATTGAACACCGTTTGCATGAAAAATCTGCTGTTGGCTATACTAGATATTATATGATATCTATGCCTTTTTTTCTTCTGATTTTGTCTTTCTCTCTTGCTGACAATACTTGATTTGTGTCATCTATGTTTTTTTCTAATCTTTATTTTCCTGGTTCATTGCAACCTATATTTTTTATTTCCTATGTGCAGGATGATTTTCAATTGTGAGAACTAACATTAGCAGTAATTTTGTTGTTAACAGAGAAGGAACTGAAACAGGTGCAAGAGTTGTTCAGCCAGGCTGTGGATAATTGCTTGAATTTAAAGAAACCAGATTGAATGAATGCAATCGGTAAAGTCCATCATTCTATATACATTAGTCATGTAG
This sequence comes from Anacardium occidentale, assembly GCA_026122585.1. Lineage (NCBI taxonomy): Eukaryota > Viridiplantae > Streptophyta > Magnoliopsida > Sapindales > Anacardiaceae > Anacardium > Anacardium occidentale. Next base: position 202,204 of record JAJEJH010000017.1, read on the forward strand.
GGTCTCTCTAGATATAATTTCATTGTACCTAATCCAAGTATTACTTGTTTTGTTAAAGCACCTTAATTTTGGAATTATGTTTATATATTAGGAGACTTTTGTTTTATTGGAGACTCGATGTTATTCTGTTATCATATATGCAAGAATCTGGAATTTTCATTTCTAGACTAGTATGTAACTTTTGAAGTGAAAATGATAATCACAAAACTCTAGATGGACCAAATTACTACAAGTTTAAGTAACTGAATCAAAGCCGTTTTTCTCTGTCACTTCGATTTGCCAGGCTCTTGCCTGTAAATTCTTAGTTGAAGCAGACCAGATTTGAGGAAAAGTAAGCCATAATTTTGCAGTCAGAACTTTGTTACATTGATTGTTTGTCCCCCTCAATAAACTTAAGAGAGATGTAATATGATCCTAGGTCTCTCCCTTCACCTTTCTTATTGAAAACAGAGATATCAGAGTGCCAAAGGAGCAAGGTATGTTGAGAATAGTTGGTCTGCCATTTTGTATGAATAATCTGAAGATGTCCTTTCTGCCTTTTTGTATGATATCAATCTTGATGATGTTTTCTAGAGCAAGAAGTTGCGAGTGTTGATGATGTTCTCCCCTTTGAGTAAGAGATTGCAAAGGAAATATAAGGTGATTGGATAATGAATGATGTCATAAATAACATAACTTACCCCATTATGTAATAATTATTTTCATTTTATAATCATAATTACAAAGATTCATTGACAAATTTATTTGATAAGAAATTGTGCCTATATAAGCTTCAGTAAACTGTATTCAAATATTTAGGTTCAGTTAGTTTTGTTGCAAGAACTTGGTATAATTCCCAACATCAAATTTTATTTTTTTTTCTATTTTACATTAAAAAACTCTTTGTGATATGGGTTTAGTTATTTTGGTTTAGATTCAAATGAAAAAAATTGTTCTCGCTTCTCTTTTGCACAACACACTTCAAAAAAGCCAAAAAACAAGCGCAAAAAGTATATGAGAACAATTTTTTATATGAGATAACAAAATTTTGACATGTCGAACTATAATAATTGAAGAAATTAAATCTTGCTTTATACTATTTTTCTATCGAAAAAACTAAATTTTCAGATTCTCTTATAGAATAGATCAAATTTTTTGTATTTTCTATTTAAGATGCAGAAGATCTAGGTAATACCAATTCACTCATCTATGAAAGGCAAGTTAAAATTATAAGAACAAGAAGAAACACACAGCACAGAAAATCCGTAAGCTTCAAGGCGGTGGACGCAACCCAAAAGAAAGGCTGCTTCTTCCGCCTTGTCCTTGGTAATTGTTGCAAGAGGTTGCATTATTTATAGTAATAACAAAACAATACTTGCATTGCGGTGTAGTCAGAGAAAGCACTAATTATTACGTGATTCAAACAAGTATAAATAAATGGTTGAAACTAGTTTTTTTTTTTTTTTTATTCAATTTCCCCGAACAGGAGGGACAAGTTTTAAGGAATTTTACAGGGAAGAATCAGCGTGCGGCCTGGGAAGCCGCACATGCATCTTGAATTACCATTCCCCATTACACAGAAAAGCTGAGCAGTGCATTGAGGGCACACGGATTTGCAGTCCTCGTGTCCCATACATTCAAAGCCTTTTCCTTCACTTTTACCAACAAAACCTGTAAATATATATATATAAATACAATGAAGTAATATTTTAACGTAATGAGTTACAGTAATTACTTCTAAGGAAGGAGAAGGAGAAAAAGGAAGCATACCAGAGGTGGCAATGGCAAACAAAACTAACAAGCATATACACTTCTGAGACATCTCCATTTCTGCAATGTGTGATTCAAACTTTGCTATTTCTAGTTATATACACATACTATATGTGAAGAAATCTGGCATATTAGGAACAAATCTCCTTTTTTAGTATGTTATTTAAAGAGCAAAATATTTCTTAAAGTCATAAATGTTTATGAAGAAAAATCCAGTTCAGTATGTTATTAATTGTCATTAAATTACGTTATTTGGAAAATCATTTCAAGAATATTAATCAAATCCATCTGATTTTGTTTTATGATTTTCTTCATATATATATATATATATATATAATATTTCTAAAATTCATAAATGTTTATAAAGGAAAATCCAGTTCAGTATGTTATTAATTGTTATTAAATTACGTTATTTAGAAAATCATTTCAAGAATATTAATCAAATCCATCTGGTTTTGTTCCATGATTTTCTTCAAATATATATATATAATATTTCTAAAATTCATAAATGTTTATAAAGGAAAATCCAGTTCAGTATGTTATTAATTATCATTAAATTACGTTATTCGAAAAATCATTTCAAGAATATTAACCAAATCCATCTGGTTTTGTTTTATGATTTTCTTTTTCTATATTTATATAATATTTCTAAAATTCATAAATGTTTATAAAGGAAAATCCAGTTGAGTATGTTATTAATTGTCATTAAATTACATTATTTGGAAAATCATTTCAAAAATATTAATCAAATCCATTTGGTTTTGTTTCATGATTTTCTTCAAATATATATATATATATATATAATATTTCTAAAATTCATAAATGTTAATAAAAGGAAAGTCCATTTCAGTATGTTATTAAATTACGTTATTTGGAAAATTATTTCAAGAATATTAATCAAATCCATCTGGTTTTCTTTCATGATTTTTTTCAAATATATATATATATATATATATATATATATATATATATCGTGTTAATAAGTAACCAATTTTGAACATACCTAATTTAAAAAATAACTTGAATTTCAAGAGAATCTATTATTCAGTTTAAGGGTCACTTTTTAGAATAATAATTTTATCTAAAATACTATATCAGCTAGCTTATTATCCATCTCTCTTTTCTCCTTATATTGACCTTTTATATTTAGATGAATGAGAAAAATATGAATATTATTTCATTGATGCCAATGAGAGGTTCTCTCTAATAAGGTTTTTTCTTGCTACTTCAAAGTAGAAAGTTTGTTTGATTTTTCAATCGATTGGTAGATAGAAAATATGTTTATTTATTAATATTATAGTTAATCATTAATCATAATCTATTGATAATCGTAAATTCAAATTCACATAGGCGAAAAAGTTTTCACGGATAACATCAAAGTAAAAATTTTAAAGTTTGTTGATTAATTTGATAGTTTTTAAAAAAGGCAAGTGATTATATATTTACCAAACCAAGGTGGGAAAAATGTAATTTAGCATTTATAATGATTGGTTGTATGAATGAGAATTGATTTTGAGCTCCCATTAAATTGATCAAAGTAGGGGTTATATTCCAAATAAATATATTCAGATTTGTTTTTAAGTTTGATTCAAATGAATTTGAAATGAATTACTCAAATATGAACCTAAACACAAACTCAAATTATGGTATTAAAGTTTATAAATATAAATTTGAATACAAATACGAATCCGAACTCAAATTATAATTTTTTTAATTATAATTTTTTAATAAAATATAAAATACGTTTATGGTTTCAATAAATCATAATAAATATGTTTTTCTTTTCAATAAATTATAATAAATATGTTTATATTTCTAATAAATCATAATAAATATATTTATTATAAATAAATATATAAATAAAATTTATTACAATAATGAGCTAAATGCAAATCAAACTTCCGAATTCGAATGCAAACCTGAAATTTGCTATAAAAAAAATTTGGTGAATATAAACCCAAACACAAGTCAAACCCACGATGAATAAATCAAATACGACCATGTATATATTCATATTTGGTTCAGTTTGAATCCAACCCTATATCAAAGTGTAGTCATCTTATATATGAAGATTGAAAAGCCAAACCAATTGATAGTTTCCACATATATGGATGATATACTTGTGATAGGATATTCTTTTGAACTTATACAAGAGCTCAAGGAAAACATGAAGAAAGCCTTTGATATGATAAACCTGGGTATTACGAAATATTTCATAGGAATGAGAAATTATGCAATCTAATTTTGGATTTTTATTTGTCAATATAAGTATACCCAAACATTTATCTATGTTTTTTATTAAAGTAATATCAAAATTACGAATATTTATGAAATGACCACCTAACATAGATATTTATTTTGACATATACATATTTTTATGTAAAAGAGATATAATATATCTTATTTGATATCTAATGAATTGATATCGTCAGAATGATTAACTCTTAAACATTAACTCCATCACTCAAAAACCACTTTGCCTATTTACCAAATCATTAGTAAAAGTCATTGTAAACAAAGACCACATAAAAAACTCTGTATGATAAGGTTATCTCCTCAACATCCACAAGATTTTTTTTTATCTTTTTTATATTATCATTGTAATTGTCCAATTATCAGTTTAATTAGAATAAAAATAATTCTCTAATAATTTTTATTCTACTGTAGATGTAAACACTCAAATCATCAACCTATCTGCACTGAAAACTTCTTTTGTTTCTATTGTTCATCTAAATAGTTTTTCGCCCATAATATAATGAATTATGTACTTTAATTTCTATTATATGATCTAAGGTGGTAAAGGATAGAGTCATCCGAATAATTAAAATTCAAAAAAGGATAAAAATTTATTCTTTTTTTATTTTATATTGCAGGTTTAGATGAGTTCAGGGTACTTTAAGGTTTTAATGATTGTAAATTCACTATAAAATATGCATAACAACAAAATTAATTAGTGAAGCTTAGAAGACCCAGAGCTCTAGTCACTCTTAGAAAAAGAAAACAAGAATATATGACCAAAAGTCCACACCCCAGAGACCTATCCAGCCTCATATTTTTTCTGGGCAAAATTACAAGAGCCCATAGCAAACCTCCAATCAAAAAGGCTAACGTCTCATAGAGGGAAGGATCTTTAGGAATTTGATAAGCCGATGGATATTCTGAAGATGAAGAAAAAACAAGTGACATCCCTAGACCCACCAGTGTGTTGAACAACGGCCCCGCATAGCAGCCTGATATCGCAATTTGTGCCCCGTCCGCCCCACCGTTCATCGCCATTGCAACGTTTGATATCAAGTCTCCAAGTGAATTTCCCCACGCCAGGACGGTTAATCCCAGAACCGAAGGGCTTATTCCGAGAATACTCCCAATTGAAACTAGTAAGGACACTAATTCCTCTGCCGTAATATAAGTCCATGCTACACTCATCAGAAACCCACCAGCCAGCCATGGAAACAAACATTTTTTTGGAGGGCTTGAGTTTTTTGTAGTGACATAGGCAAGATTCCCGCAAATTACTCCAATCAATCCTGCAGCCATATATGTCGCCAGGCTGACCCTGGAACCCGTGTGTTTTTCCCTTTGAGTGTTGTAGATTGCTGCCAAGAGAAGTGGCGCCAGTGTTACTGAAATTACTGCATATGCTTTCGACCATTTTTCTTCACTAACGACTGGGATGGTCAGCCTTCTCGGCAAGTATAAGGGTAACTCTAGAACATTTAAAAGCTTGAGAAAGTAATAAGAAAAAGATGAATCTTGCTCAACATCATGTTGATTTTCCAGGCTGTTGTTTTTGATCTCCATTAAAATTGGTTTTTCATCATCCATATTACCAAGTAAGGATATGCCTCTATCATCCTCACTATTCACAAAGAAAGTGCTCCTTGGAACATCAAAGACGTTCTTATTATTCCTCTCTTTACTTTTCTGGTAAAAATATGAACCAGAAACTGCTGAAATATAGACGAGGTACATAGAAACAAAAAGAATCGCGCCCAACAAGCTGATTTTTCCGATGAGAATTATCAGGACAAGAGCTAGAAGAGCTGATAAAAAGAAGAGAGCATCTCGAATGAAGCTAGGCTTATCAACTGAAATCTCCTGAGGACTTGTCAAAATACTTATAACTCCAACAACAACACTAGAGATGAAAAAGGCACCACCCAGAATACTATTAAAACCAACATCTCCATCGTTAGATCTCGTGAAGGAAACAATGCTAGAGAAAACGTCGGAAGCCCCATTTCCGAGAGAAAGGAGAGTGATTCCGGCGATGGTTGGCGGGAGCTTCAGGATTCTGGAAAGGCTCTCTAAAGATAAGCAGAAGTAATCGGCAGCTGTGTTTCCCATTAGATAAAACAAAACAAGAAGCCATAGAAGGAGAAGAGCGTGGCCAAGAATGGGAAATTGGCCACAAGTGCAGTAAAAGAGTTTGAGATAGTTTATATAACCTTTTGGTTCGCAACCCACTTGAGACTTGACATAGGTACACTGAGATTTATAATCACTATAGTCATGGAGGCCAGTACAGCCATCGGTGATAAGTTCTTGCCTGGGGAGTAAAGAACTGAGTTGAATGGATTGGTGGGGAAAGATGGAGGATTGGATAAAGAGAGAGATGAGGAAGAGGAACGAGAGGTTGAGGAAAAGTAAGAGTTTCTTGGAATGAAAAATAGAGGTCCGGATAGCCATTCAAAGAAGATTGAAGAAGGAGATGCCAATTTAATGGGGATAATTTTGAGAAGAGAATTCCATAGCGATGATGAACAAGTAAGACTTTGCCGGGACAATCAGTTGAATTTGAGCTTAGAATATAAGTGAAATATATATATGTATAAAATTCAGAAGAAGAAGCCTTTGAAAGACTTGAGTAAATAACAGTAGCTGAAAACATTACTACAAAGTTTTCTATGCAATGAATTGACTTTGACATGGAAACATCTCCTAATCTCAGAAAAAAAAACCAATATTTCTTAACGGGTTTTAAGCAGCATCCGTGTACAGACTGATGGGGATGACATAAAAGTACATCATTCGTGAAAAATAAGCTTTAAACAGACACTTCCATGGCGTATATATAATGGTTCTTATTATATATACAAGTACTAACGGTTTCTCTTTATTTATTTATTTATTTTTTTAAGATTCTCTCTTGGTAGCAAATGAACAGAATTAAGATCCTCTCCTAATAATGAGTTCTTTTAAATATAATTTAAATCATCTGAGAATCTTCATCCAAAATAAAAAGCTACCAGTGAAGAGGATGGAGCATACGGCTAGATTTTAGCTTATGAATGCGGTAGCTTGTGAATGTGTTTAGAAGAATGGAGAAATGGGAAAGAGGGTTGACCGTTTGTTCATAGTTTCAAGTTTCTGGAAAACTACGATGAAGTTCCATGCAAATCTGCGTATGTATTCTATGCTCTAATCTCAGACGGCAACTCTTTTTCATCACATTGTTACGTGTCTAATAAATACACTCAACGAAACTTCCAGTCACCAAGCACACTATAAATTCTTGAGGAAGAAAGATCAAGCAATATGTTTATGGGATGTCACAGATTAACTGACTAAACAGGTTCCCTAGAATGCACCAAAAATATTTAGCATTTGGACCAGTCTCAGTGGCATTGCCAATTAAGCAAGACATTGAATCTTCTCTATCACAATTTATAAAATGAAATTTACAGTTGCAGGGAAAAGACAGATTTGCATAGCTATGCTGATTAATATCTGACAAGAACACCAAGAAATTCTCTTTAGAAAGCATGCAGTGAGAAAATTTGATTTTGATAAGACATAAGGTCAATTCCCTTGGATTATCAAATACTTTCTTAAGTTGTTGAGATGTCTGAAACTTAAATAATTTTTTGCAATGAAATCAGTCATAACGATGCCTTTAAATAATTTCAATGTCAATTATTTTAATTTGAATGATATTTTATATGAAATTGAAAGAAAGACTAAATTGACAATAAATATATTTTAAATCGAGATAAATTTGAATTAAGTCAAATTTAAATTTAAATTTATTTAAATTCGATTTAACTCAAAAAAAATAATAAAAAAATTTACTTTTTTTTTCATCAAAATTCAAGCCAAAAACTCGTTTTCGACAATCAAACATATAACTCACTTTTGTTCATTTAGAATCTAGCTTCGTGAACAAAATTCAACTGTAACACGTGTAAAAATTAATTTATACGCTCGTATCACTCTTACTAATATGTAATGAATTAATTTAAGTTTTTGAGTAATAAATTTATTTTTTCCCTTGTATTCATAAAATATTTTTGAAATACTGTCAATTAATTTTTTTTAAGTAATTATTGTATATAAATAATTTACAACAATTTTTTTTTTAACCCCAAAAAAGGATGATAATTTTGGAACTTATTAATTACTGTATATAAATAAAATGCCAAACAACTTATTTCCACCCAAGGTTTCCCTAAATAATTTTTACTCAAAAACTTTTAAAAAGTCAAATGTCCACCATAGATAATATTCTTTCTAATTTTATTAATATTTTTAAGAAAATTACTAAAACAGCATTCACTAAAAAATAAATAATATTAATATTAAAATAAATTTTAATATAAAATAATAATAATAATTTTAAAAATTAATAAAATTTTCTAAAAATTAAAATTAAAAAAAACCATCAAAATAAACCTAATTAGATTATAAAAAATAATCATCTGATTAGACTGACAATCAGATCTGATTATCTTCGCTAGTATAGTAACTAAATCCAATCATCAATTAAACCAGATGATCATTCCGACCACCCAGTTAAGTTTTGACCACCCATTGTCGTCAACGATGTTATTGATAATGATGATTTTTTAAAATTTAAATTTTATTAATTTTTTATTATTTTAATATTTATTTTATTTTATTTTATATTTTAGTTATTTTTATAAAATTAATTTTTTTATATTTTATTTTTAAAATTTTTTATCAAAAAATATTTTTTTAATTAGTTAAATTTAATAGTTAATTATTAAATTTAATCGTTAATTTTGATAAATAAAATATTTAACTTTTAAAATTGATAAATAAAAATTTGTTATGCAGGGAAAGTTTAGATGATTTGACCTTAATTGAAAAAAAAAAATTGTGTTATAATATTCTATAAGAATTTAGCGTTACAATTTGACACAATACAAGGCTTACGATAACTAGCATTAATAAAAAAAAAAAAAAATCCCCTTTTTTCCCGCCATTTTTACTCCCTGGCTCTTTGCTTTTGCGCAGTTCTTCACGCTCTCTCCCCGGATTTTCAAGCTTTGGGAAGATGTTGTGGGTTGATAAGTACAGACCCAAAACGCTCGACCAGGCCATCGTCCATCAAGATATTGCTCAGAATCTCAAGAAACTCGTATTTCTCTTCATCTTTTCCTTTTAAAAAATATATACATATATTAGGGTTTTGATTTCTTTCTCGTTTACTGTTTTCTTTTTCAAAATAGGTCGCCGAGCAAGATTGTCCTCATCTTCTCTTCTATGGCCCAAGTGGCTCCGGAAAGAAAACCCTAGTCATGGCTTTGCTTCGTCAAGTCTTTGGCCCTGGCGCCGAAAAGGTCTCCCTTTACCTTCTCAGTTTTATGGGTTTTTTTTTTCTCTTATTTGTTGTTTTATTTTGTTATATTCTGTTTCATTACTGAATTTTCGTTTTACAAAAAATTAAACTAAAATTGACAAATTTCAAATTTTGGTGATTTAATGTGTGCGTTTTTTCGGCTTTTAAGATAATGTCGTGAAAGAAAGAACGAATTTTTAATGTTAAAATTTAAGTGAATTCTGCATGTATCTGAGCGTAAAAGAGAGTAAATATAATTTAGTGCCTTTTTTTTTTAATTAAATTTTGGCTGGCAAAGCTGATGTGTGCTATATCATAATTTGATAGTGTGGGAGTTCTGAGAAATTCATTCAAATTTGATTGCAGGTGAAGGTGGAGAATAGGACTTGGAAAGTCGATGTAAGCTTCTTCATATATTATGTTTTCTTTAAATACTTTCATGAAAGAAATCTTAGTATTTTCCTTTTGTTGTGAAATTTGTGCACAGTTGTTAGTTACTTGTGGAATTTGTTAATGGTTGAGATGATCAAATTTGGCCTAAATATGTTATAGAACTTGCTCTTAGATTTGTTAGTTTATTTTGCAGAATGATTGCTGAAGTGTTGGACGGCCTTTGTTTTTTTTTTTTTTTTTTTGACTGTTCATTTAAGTCATGTGGTTTTAACCATTTTATTTTATTTAGCTATGATGATTATGTTTCAGGCTGGAAGCAGAACTATTGATCTGGAGCTGACCACGTTATCGAGTGCCAACCATGTGGAACTAAGTCCTAGTGATGCAGGCTTTCAGGACAGATATATAGTTCAAGAGATAATTAAAGAGATGGCTAAGAATAGACCCATTGACACTAAAGGGAAAAGAGGATATAAAGGTAAATTAATCATTGATATATTGTACTTCTATTTATGCTACTATAAGTGTTTGATATTCTGAGCCCAGATTCTTGGATATATTGTGGAATATGAATTCAGTTATTCTTATCTACTTATTTTAAGTTCTAAATAATCCTTTAGAATAGTTCTATTAAAGATGCATGGGATCCATGATTATGTTGCTGCAAAATATGACTTCATTCAAGAATAAAGTAACTTGAATAAATGAGTCAAAAGTTCAATTCCATGATAAACTATGCAAAGGGGAGAACAAATTATAATGAATAAATGGTCTCAGTCCTATCTAGATCAAATTATAACTATATAAGTCTCAAATGGTAAAACAAAAATCATATCAGATTTAAGTCTTTAAGTGCATCAATTTTCTGTTTTAAAATAATGCTTGTTTGGACTTCTATTTGGTACTAGCCATTTAGGTTTCTTTACTTGAGAGCATGTGCCCCATCTTTCTGTTGAAAGAAAAAAAATATAATAGATTAAAGTTGTTGCTTGGTAAGTAATTTTATAATGTTCCATGATTACTTTTGTTATTCTTCCTAAAAATTGAATACATTCAATCACTCATACTTTTAAAGTTGCCTAGTCTTCAAGTTTATACTGCTAATTTTAAGTTCTTATATAATGTTAGTATTAGTGCTCAATGAGGTTGACAAGCTTTCAAGAGAAGCCCAGCATGCTCTCCGAAGAACAATGGAGAAGTATAGTGCTTCTTGCCGTCTAATTTTATGCTGTAACAGCTCTTCAAAAGTTACTGAAGCAATCCGGTCTCGTTGCTTGAACGTGCGAATAAATTCACCTACTGAGGATGAGGTATTTGATTCTGTTGTCTGCTTTGATTTCCCAAAAAAGGAACCTTGCTCTGGATCATTTTACCAATTGTAAAGAGCCATACATGCAAGTAATACCACATTTCTTACTTAATACATGCACATTAAGGATGTTTTTCTTGTTCTGCATGGCATCAAGTGAAGGGTTGGTTTTGTTAGGTGAATAGGAGAGTTTAATGGATGGATTTTGTATAAAATAGTTGAAAACTTTTCAATGGTTGACATTCTGCAAGTCTTAATCTCCCATACATGAGCTGGTTGGCTTTAACAGCTTGCTTTATTTTTTTCTTTGTTGTCATATATTTGTGTCATCTGAACTTTTGAACGTTGAATTATTTTACATTATCATGGGTTGTCCAGGGGCGTTCTTGAATTTTTAATATATTGAATGTTTATAAATATGAATAAAATTTACAGAGTACTTCTTTCAAGCTAAACGGATCAAAATATTAATGTATTTGAATAAATTGGTGTGTATAAATGATTGTTGTGCTTGGTTGGTGGTAATAAAAAAAATACTTTGATATCATTTTACTTAAATGTCCTTAACATATTAAATAAAATTTATTTAATAAGGATAAATATGTAATAAACTTAAGATTACTAATGTTATTTTTTAATACTTAAAGAGAAGGAGGTAATAAGGTTACCTCTTATATTACCTGCCATATCAGTTTGATAATAAAAGATTATGGAAATCTTTTATCACCTAATCAATCAAACAAGAAAATATAAGTAATAAAAGATAGATTATTAGATTAATTTTTTATTACCTCTAAGCAGACATGCCTTAAAAGTCATTTTTGTAAAATTTGTTTGACATATATAATCTGATTTGGATATCCTTTTGAGCCCCAAAAGAGAGAGATAGTGCCAAGTTGATATTTTTAGAAATATAAAATTCTTTTAAATTTTGAGATAACTAGTTCTTTTTTCTTTTTACTTTAATGGATTCTGATTTGTAGAACATATCATATGAATATATTTGATGACTAGTTGACTGGTGTATGTCATACGACTATTATGCAAATTTAATGTATTTGTTTAACAAAATTTGTGCTAGATTGTTAAAGTACTGGAGTTTATTGGAAAAAAAGAGGGACTACAACTTCCATCTGGATTCGCTGCTCGTATAGCAGAAAAGTCAAATCGGAGTTTGAGGAGAGCTATATTGTCATTTGAAACTTGCCGTGTTCAACAGTTAATATCTATAATGACTTTAAAATTAGAAGTGGTTGCAAGCTCTTTGATTTTTTCTTCAGTATACTTTTTGACAGTGCAGCTTCCTATAGCTACTGACATCCGTGTACCTTGCTGCTATGGTTACAGGTATCCTTTTACAACTAACCAAGTGATTCCCCCTATGGACTGGGAGGAATATATCACTGAAATAGCATCTGACATAATGAAGGAGCAAAGTCCAAAAAGGTTAAGTTTATATATATGTTTCTAGCTGATAATTTTAATTAGGAAATTTAGTTAGGACTTCCAGCTTTCAATGAATTACAATATAAATTGGATGCCTAAACCTTTTCATTAGAATATGTGGGGTTGCTTATAAGATTTTTGGTAGCTGCTCACTGTATATTTTTAAACCATTTTCCTCAACAATAATTAGCTTGACAAACAAGCATTTTCAAGGTCTGATGCACTATCCGTAGTGAGGCTTACGATTGTCTTATAACTTGCTGCCCTCTAGTGCCCATTGTAACTTCTGGGAAAAAAAGAGAAATTAAGTAAATATAATAAGACAGTTATCAGGCACACTTGAGTGGTGCTACAGTTGTAACTCTGTAACCAGTAGTGTCAATTTTAAATTTTTTTCCGTGTAATGTAATGTTTCGTAGGAAAACAGTAAGTACTGTAATATTTCTTCTAGTCATGAACTTTTTATTGGAAAGAAGTACAAAGATATATGAAATAAAATGTTTTCAACTTTGAGAAACCAGGTGGGGAATGAGAAGACTCGTAAATAGTTTAGGATCACATGTGGTAGTATTCATATCTTTGTAAATAAAAATATGCATGTGCTTGGAACTAGTGTCATTTCCTTGCAGTGAAGCACCATGTTTGACTATACCAAATTATGGGTCAATCATATTCCTCTGTTATATATTCTATTCCTCTGCAGTAAGTGTACATTAATTTGCATGAAGAGAGTGGGACCAGCTAAACCTTACTGACTAATAGCAATTATAATGCAGCAAGTATTTTATTAAGGCCATATTCTCTCAGACTAAATCCTCTGATTAGTATATTTTTACCACTATGATTATAGAGTTATGAAAATGAACAAATACTGATCTGTGATTGTGATTTGATAACTATGTTTTAGTAAAACAAATGGGTAACGTGTGGTGTATGTTCATCATACTTTTTCTTTTCTAATTAAACATCTTTCTTATGTGCTTTAGGTTATTCCAGGTACGAGGTAAGTTGTATGAGCTGCTTATTAATTGTATTCCTCCTGAGATTGTATTAAAGGTAAAGGTTGTTTTTGAAGTTTCTTCTTCCCCACCTCAGGTTGAAGTATGGTTTATTAATTAGTTGTTATCACAGAGACTGCTCTATGAGTTATTGAAGAGGTTGGATGTGGAATTAAAGCATGAGATCTGCCATTGGGCTGCATATTATGTAAGTATCAATTGTCATCATATTCATTTTTGCTCTGTTGGTTATTCTTTTTACTTGTTCAAGCTCTAAGTATGTCTTTTCCGATCTTTTTCAACTCTAACCCCTGGTGTAGTTGTGGTGCACAACTGATGTATAAATATGAATTAAGAATCAATATTTTGTTGATGTTTATTATGCTAGAATTCCTACCTCTTTTTTCCTTGGCTTAGAATACGAAAACTAGGAAAGAAAAGACCAAAAAAAGGCAGTAAGTCTTACCTATCTCATCATTTGGTTTCATATTAGGTGCTTGCATGAAGAGTTAGAAGCAATCAATTATGTAGACGTGTTTTAGGATATAATATTGTGGTATGCCACCAGATTGATTATGCTTAATGCCACTTGGATTTAAGGCAGTGAATCACTGCTTGCTAAAGGACGATTTGCTCTTGTATAATAATCAGCATGGGTAATACAAATGCCTGTTATACCAAATTGTTAAGTAATTCAATGATATTTGCTTTATAAGTAACTTTAGTGACTCTTGGATTGGTCTTGCTCTGGATTGCATTTTCAACTGTGAAATTTGTTATTTTCCTGCAGGAACATAGGATGCGTCTTGGACAGAAAGCCATATTTCACCTTGAAGGTACTTATAACTTTCTGGAAGCTATTGGGATATTTTATGTTTGCAGCTAATAAGTAAATGATATGCTATCATTGGCTAGTAACATATTGATTAAACATCCATCAAACTTGACTTTTCCTCTCTGATGTTTAGCCTTAAATTATTCTCAACTATTGCACCCTCTAAATCTTGGAACTTTAAATATATCCAAACAATTTATCAGATGTTCTATGTTTGAACCAAAATTTTTTCTCATGCCAGTGAGCAACTATCCTCAATTATGGTTAACTAGCATATTTTGAAATTGCGTATAGGGCTCAATGTAAAAATCTTTAAAGATTTAATGGAATAGAAACATAAGCACTTGCTTATGCTAGTGAATACCTTCTTTTCTTCCAAATTAGATTCTGACTAGTTGTAACCAATATTTTAATAATCGAACTGGTCCTTGACCCAATCAAGGGCTTGGTGCAGGTCTTTCTCAGATCGACCAGCTGGATTGGTGGTCAGTCTACACACACACACACACACACACGTTATCACAAAAGAAAATTATGGTGTGATGGTGCTGCACTATGCTTTGCAAATGTTGGGACACGTGTTTGAGACCCAGCGTTTGCAAAAAGGTTTTGCAAAAAAGCATGCTGATATGATATTGATGTCAACATGACGTTGAACTGTGGTTCGAAGCAGTTCAATGACTGAAGCCATTAGACTGGACATTGACCAATGGTTCAAAGCAGTCCAATGACTGAAGCCATTGGACTGTTCACCTGGATCGAACTAGCCACCAGATCCTGGTTGAATTAGTCAAATTGGCAGGTCCAGTCTAGTTTTCATATCATTGATTGTAAAGCAAGTGAAAAATAGTATATTGCTTTTTATAAGTTGATCAACCAGGCTTATGGTACTTATGGTGATATCGCAGCTTTTGTGGCCAAGTTCATGAGCATTTACAAGGGTTTCCTCATCATGACGTTTGGGTGAATACTAGTCAGGCATCAGAGATGTCTTGATCTTGAATGCAATGCAAATAAACTTTGTTCAACTTTTTTCCCGTGTTCATCCTCTGCAAGTTATAGCTGAAGATGCTCTTTTGTAACCCTGCGGAAAGTTTTTTTTTTTTTTACGGTGTTTCTTGACTACTTTCTTCTCTAAAGGTGTTCATTAACTTTGTTTTGCTCACCTGAGGCTTTCTTCTGTTGGTGGATCATTATTATATATATATTTTTTTTATTAATTTTTTTGTTTGACTTCATAATCAACACAAGATTTTGCAGATTGATTATAAATTCACGGGACAATGGGATAAGGTAATTCCTGTTGGGTGAGGTATGATTTATCAAAATCGTGGTCCTCAATCTTAACGAAGCATATTGAGATGTAAAGCACACTTAATCATATATTTATACAGCAGCTAGGTCAATCAGTAACTGGACATGTATATGTATCTGAAATTTAATTAAAATTAAGGGTACTGAATTATATGATTAAATATGGGAGGCGTGTTTAGCACGATTTTAGAAGATTATATTCCACACCTTCACCAATGCTAAATTTTTGAATAACATTGCACTAATAATTGACTTATCTAAGGTAGATTCAAATTAAGTTTAGTTCAAATTTAGATTTGTTTGAATTTGGTTCGCTTTAAAAAAGTCAAGCTATGAGAAATGAAAAGACAGTGTTGCTTGTAACGAGTGGGATGAATTGGATTGAATAATTATGTATGGTGGGTGATGCCGAAAGGCTGAAAGGAATGAGATCGGTTGAAGAACATTTGAAGACCAGATGTGCTTCTCTAGGCATCGAAGTTCATCAGTTGGGGAAGGTCCGTTGGATGATGATTAACTGATTTCACTACGTAAACCACAGGTGGCAGCAAAATTTTAATATTGGAATTTGATTTCAAAATTAAACTAAACTATAAAGAAAAAACACAAAAGAAGCAAAATGAAAACAACAAAGGACATGGAGTTCAGATGGTTAGAAGATAAGAGTTGCAATACACTTGAAACTAAAAGCAAGTTAGTAACAGACCATTAAGCAGAAAAAAGAAATCTGAGAATCTTGAAAATGTTTATATGCCTGAAACTTTCTTGCTATAAATTACTGATTAGTTCTCAAGTCATCCATCCATGTAATACTCTCCTCCTTGCTCTTTGCAATTTTCTGAAATGGTTCAATCTGTGTTGGACATAAGAAAATCAATCTATCATACACATTGAATTTCAAAATTATTTACACTATTCTTGCAAGCCCCAACCAAACATCTACAGTAATACATTCTATACAAACTTGAGATCGAACTCAAGTCATTAGCCCACCCGCCATTATATTACAAATACTATGCATTCCCAGCTTGTGGGACATGGTTTAAGCTTACAACTACGACAATCTTTCCACAACTAACCTACCCTCCCTGCTTGCAGTGATGATAGCAATATTAACACATCTAAGCCAAGGAATTTCCAGAACCAGAAGCGCGATAAATTTCATCAACATGTGCAGCAGGAACGTAGACTGCATCTAGCAGTGAGCTGTGAGTACGGCCATAGAATGCATAAACCAATACTCCAATGATAAGCCACACTGAAACACGTGCCCAGGTGGCAGCGCTGAAAGTTGACAAGAAATAAATGAAATGTGAACAAAATTGGCATTATAACTTAAAGGCCACGGAAATAACCAAGCCTAATCTCAAGGATCATTTAAACACACACGTTATAGATTCTTTTTGACAAAAGTAGCCGATTGATTGTATACTCACCCAAGATTAATCAGTAAGTAGACATTGATAAGAATGCAGGCAATGGGTAGCAGCGGAACAAATGGGCATAAGAAACCTGAAAAGAGAACAACAATCCATTTCTAAATTCTCTAACCAAATTAAAACGATGTATGTGTCTTTAACAAGGGAATTAAGTAATGAATATACATGGTAGCTGCATTACAAAAACACAGTACAAGTACACAGAAAGTCCAGCTTGTATATGCAAAAAAACATATATATATTGACATGTGTTTATAGAACACCACAGTTGCAAAGGATGATGCCCACATAATGATCCCACATCTTCGAGGGTAAACATGTGTTCAAGAGATTAGTCATATTTTGTTAAAAAATCATGGGACACTTGGGAAGTTATGAGCACAGAAAATGTTCTTCAACAGTCAACATGAAATATTTCATGAAGACTCTAAGGTTAATGCCAGAAAACTTGTGTTTTCAAACAGCAGACAAAGCTCGGTGGGTGATTGTGTTCAGCACAGCTTATTCAGTAATTGAAGCAGAAACCTCACATAAAAGGTCTCCATGAAACATCAATGCAACTACTGAGGGAACAAAGCTAGGTTCTCTCAGGGAGTGGAGCTAGACTAAGCATATCAAGTGTGTAACATGAAATATATTACCTCCAGTGTGCCCAAAGTTATGTCTGCCCTCATCTTGATCTATAGAACTTAGTACAACAAGACCACATAGAAGAAGAGCACCACCAACTCCACACAACGAGAACCGAAGGATCCTGGAAAAGCAACTAATAATGTAAAAGACTAAGCAAAATCAAACCAGAAGCTCCAACTGCTAAGAAGGTAAGTTTATGTAGGGCAGGAAAAGATTAAAAGTAAAAAAGATGCCTTTCAGGCATGGTAGCACAGAACACATTCCCACTAAACTCTCTTGATGTCCGGAAGTATACACACCTAGGAAGGCTCAAATCTGAAGCTGAGTAGGTAAGAAGAAAAACCCCAACACAGGTGAGCATTACAGTCCAGCCAGCAATTTTTCTCCTGTTCTTTTCACTGAAAACATCTGTAACCACCACAATATAAAACAGAATAGAGAACTTCAGCACAACCCAGCTGATACCAGACAGGGCCAACAAAAATAAATGATTACAAGGATAATAACACAATATATGTCCAAGTCTCATGCTCAATCCAATCTCTATAGATTTTAATATGGGACAAGAATAAATTTTAGTTAAACACCAAAACGAATATAACCAACATCAGTAAAATCGCTCTTATTATTTGGTAAGCACTTCAACAATATCATAATGTCAAACATTTAGCGATTTGTGTCCTTTTCTCAGGTTTTCCATGTTAGTTTTAATGAAGGACAAGACTTCCAGTAGGATTCACTTCTTCCCTATCGGATGACAATCTTAATTTTAGTTATGCTGATTTGATTCTAGTGAGTCAAGGTAAGACTCACCCCAAAAATTTAGACCTAAGTCATAGATGTTGACAACAGTTTTATATGAATATCTCTCTATGATTAACAAATACCTATAGGCAAACCAATCATATTAGCTACAATCAGCCAACAATGAATTAAATCTGATTATGTAAAAGAGCATACATTGCTTATTCAAAAGCTCCCTAGTACTAAAGCAAGAATGTAGAAGAGACATACAATACCTTGAATTTGTTTAACAATAGGATATGCAACTGGTGCAACCTTTTTGCTGAGTAAAGGTTGACTACTGCTGGAAGTGCCAATGTTAACATGAAGGTTTTTCTCATTAACAGATACAGAACCCTTACTATATAGCAATGAGACAGAATCAATTGATTCCTGGAGTGATGATGGAAGTGGCACCTCATTTGGTGGCACATATCTAAGAATCAATACAGAAATTGCCACCATAGTAAAGGCAAGAAGTGTGCCCACACTGACCTGCAGAAGGAAGGCAATTACCAAGAAATAAGAATTGCTATTAGTTAAAAAGTCAGGCATTTAGACTTATTGGCCATTTAATTCAAGAACTTGCTCAGGAACTAAAAAATAAAGAAAGCATAGCTTATTTATTTATTAGTAGAATACAGTAAATTGTAGTTCATAAAAGAAAATAGCCTAATTAAATTTAATCTTTTATACAAAAAGGACTTTTATTAGTAGGTGAAATAAATTGTGAAACAAGGGCCTGTAGAGCTAGGATTCTATCAAAAACTAGACAACAATACTGATACTTAAACAAACATGAAAGATTGTGCATCTGGATTCCCCATAATAGTATTAAAGATCAGGACTAAGGCTAACATTTCAAAGACATCAGTTTCTAGCTACTTTGAAATTCTAGTTAAAAAATTTAACAAGTACTCTCGTACTCACTTTTGGACTACACAATAAAGTTAGAGCATCAAATAGTATTACAAATTGATATCAACAAACGCCCACTTACCATTCCTGCCAACTGAGAAACCTCCATACAGAATGCCAAAGTTGAAGCAACAATACCAGTCACAATAGTACTCTTAACTGGAACCTGAGTGTGTTTATTAACATCTGAAAAGAACGACGGCAGCAAACCATCCCTTGCCATTGCCATCAGAATTCGTGGCTATGAAAGACAAAGAAGAAGAAAGATAAAGGGCATCCACAATTAATTAAATATAAAGCAAAGAAATCATTGTGCAGTAAAAGCAATGGAGACTCTAAGATCAGACACAAGCAGAAAGAAGCCCACGTAATAGTTGCATCAAAATTAACATAGGTTACTACAGAAAGATATGAAGTAAATTAAACAAAGAAAATATTGGGTTATTTTCCTTTGTAGAAACATTTAAGCATCGGCAAAATGCAAAGTAGCTGTATAGTAAATCTTATCCACTTTTATCATGAGGTTCAATCTGCAAGCATAGCAGTGGAAATAGATAACTACATATGAGTCAAGGGTGTATCAAATTTTCAAATGTGGATAAAGCAAAGTACTTGATAGTGCATCCTCATCCACTAAGAAAGGTTCTAAAGAATCGGGAATATTAAAAATGAACACAATATCATCCATGAAAGCTCTGTTAGCTAGCAAGTAATCATAAAATTTAGTTACACAAGAAGAAAATTCTAGGCACTTCTATTTTCACCTGAGGAAGAACTGAACCCATTAATGATGAGCAGAGTGCAGTAATAGCTCCACCTGTTATAATGTATCTGGAATTCCACCCGAACCCACAAAAAAATACAGGAAAAAAGAAAATTTTAATTTATTGAAATAAGAAATTATAAATCAATATACCACAAGTTTTTCAACCAAAATTATTACTCACGCCGCCCATTGCATCCCATGATTTGCGAATGCAGTAGAAATGGGAGTGTCAGGATCCACTGCATAATAAGGCACCAGACCAATAATGACACAGGAGACCAGCATATACAATGCACAACAAATAGACAATGCACATCCAATGCCCACAGGCAAATCTCGTTGAGGATTCTTTACCTGAAAGAATAATTAAAATAGAAAATGAGTGTTTGAATCCATCAAGGCAAGTCCTATTAAAATAAATACAAACAGCAATAAGTAGAAGGGATTAATGGTGTGGCAGGGAAAAGAACAGCATATATACCTCCTCAGCAGTACTGGCGACTGAATCAAAACCAATATATGCAAAGAAGACAATTGCAGACCCAGCAAGCATCCCATCAACTCCAAAGGGAAAATATCTATATCAACAAAAAAGATAAAATAAATAAGTAATTCTAGAGAGTCATCTTACCAAAGCCGGTGGTGTGAGATGAGATTGTCTATTACCCAGTGGGAAGTTTATATCCCGCCCATCCAGTCTTGAATCCCAGATAACTACCGGCTATTATGACAAAGAGCATGGCACTCACATTGGCAATCATAGCAATTCCTTGCACGAATGTGCTCTGCAAGAGTGTTTACGTAAAAAAAACCAACTATAGCACCAAAAAAAAAAAATTCAAAGAAAGAAACAAAAAGTAAAATGGAAAGAAACAAGAAGGTACCTCCTTGATTCCCAGGCACAAGAGGCCAGTGACAATAAATACAAGAATTGCAGCACAAGGGTCAACAACAATATCAAGCCCAGGAATATAATGGCGAACCAGAAAGAAGGGTAGACTATCTCCACCTCCAAAAAGCAATGCCTAGATGCATTAATAGTGACACAGGTAAGCAAGAAGAACCCTCACAGCCTCTATAACAAAATTCCAAAACAAACTGAGCTAGAATATACATATACATACACATGAAGTTGGTAGTTATTGAAGTGCAATATTTCATGTGAATCTGTATATATAGATATACAGAGTTAAAAACAATAAAACTTTAGAGGATCTCAAAAAAGTTATTTTTCAAAGCTCAATCACACTGAACTTAGATCCAGTAAATGGGACTGCTGTAATATTAGCACTTAAATTGCTTTATATGTCATGTTTCACAATTATTCTGCAATTTTGACACATACTATTACTTATAAGTCAGCACTTCAGAAAAATTACTAGGAATTCCATCGGAATTGAGACCATATTTAATAGAATCCGGCAGCAACCCTCAAAACATAAATAAATTTCAGTCGCCAAATTGAATGTTAGCCATCAAATGGATAATGCAGAAAATTCTGGCAAAGTCAACAGTGATATGTCTAAGCTTTATGAACACCAGACATATGATTCACCAGTGAAAACCAAAAATAAAATAATAATAAAAGCTAGAACATATTCAACCGACCAGATTAGGAGATATGCCACGAGCAACAGCAGCACCACCAATTGTATACTCAAGAATTAGAGCCCAACCAATCAACCATGCAATACTGCAAAATAAGACATCAGAAATTTGCAAACTTTAGGTGAATCAAAATTATTGTAAAGACGGACAGAAGTCATCTTCAACATCAATCAATATACAGGACCTAAAAATTTTCAACAAGCGCCAAGACTAAAAGTCTGCAGAAAAAGTGGAAAACAAAATCTACAGAAAATTGCTCATTTATACCATTTCAGAAAGAATTGCAATTAAATAAACCTAAAACAAAATTACACCAGCAAAAATAATCATAGATATGAATATTCAATTTTACAGGTACGAAGAAAATTACCCCTCCCCAACACATATATATGAATAGTGATAGGCACTCCCAGCAGACGGGCAACGACTTGCAAGCTCTGCATAGCAAAAGGCTGAAAAGGCCGCAGCTATTCCAGCTATTAGAAATGAAAGGCTGAGAGCTGGTCCTGAATGTTCTCTAGCCACCGTTCCAACTAAAATATACACTCCAGCTCCAATTGTTGTGCCAATACCTGAACAAAGTTTTTATAGAGACTTCAATAGTGAGATATGAGGACAAAATCAAATACATACAATTAACAGGAACCAACAACAAAGATTCGACACTGAGGATCCATAAAGCCGCATCTAAATTTATCAAAAGCATATCACTTGGAAGGATAAGTAAAAACAACTTTGAAACAATAAAAAGGTTGTATGAGAAGCAGAGTTGGCAGCATATGTAACATCTTAAACGTTGATCAACCTCCAAGACATATAGCTTTTTCGAACTAAAAAGACACACAGAGAAAATGATAAGAAACAAGAAGCAAGCTGAAATTTTTCAGAAAGTAACCTACCATACACTATTAATCATAAAATAAAGTAAATGAACCAAATTCAAGTCCATCTTTTAATAAAAACACATATTTTTGCACAAACAGAAAAGTGTATACCAATTCAAACCCATCAAACAAAACAAAGTTTGAATTTATCCCAAAGACTTTAAAACTAAACAGAATTACCAATGGCAATAAGGTGAAGAACTGTCAAATTCTTAGCCAACTGATGGTGTTTTCCCGCCTTAATAAGCATAGAATCCACCTGTTTCCTCCTCACCAAACCCTTAACACAACCAGCCCACAAACCAAACCCACCTCCACCACCATCTACCTGAGAATCACCAAGAATACCCATAAAAAAGGCAACCAAGAAAACAACCTCACTCTCAACAACAACAAAAACACAACAAGAAATCAAAAGGTGGGAACTCTATATAAATACTCCAACTATAATCCTAAAGTATTAGGACTGTCCGCATCCCCGGTGAAAAAGATTCGGTGTTTGTACAGGGTGGGGTGTGAGGGAAGCGGACAGATGAATTTTGAAAGGATAAAGGAGAAAATCTAGTTTCCTTTCTTAGGTGGGTTTTGTTTATGGTTTCAACTGAGCAAAGAAGAAACGAAAAACGTCTTCGATGCTGCAGTAGGAGAACTCGGCTAACGGTTGCGTGAAAATGGGAAATGCTAGGTGGACACGCGGCTTGCCAGAGGGCTTGGCATGGGTTAAATTAATATGAATCAAAGGAATTCAACCCACTCAACATGTATCTCATAATGAATCATTGAATTGTGAGCAAAGCAAATCTGATTTGATTTTTCTACTGATATATGATCAATTATACCGAACTCACTGTTGAATGGGTTAAAACTTAAAATTGGAACACCAAATTAAACACGAAGAATATATTACAAATACATTTTAAATAATAGAATTTAAATAAATTTAATTTTGTAAATAAACTCATTTCTCCTTCAACAAAATGATTTGAAAATAATAGTGTTCCTTTTTTAGTGCTAGAACCCTAACCCCTAAAAATTAAAATGGAAAGTTCTTATCAACTAGGTCAAACAAAAGGAGGAGGTCAATTTTCTTGCCTAACAAAAAATCAAGTGTTGGGTGGTAGAGACTTTCCTTTGTAGGATTGGAGAGAACAAATACTTTGAATGCCTTTGCTTTCCAAGGGAAGAAACTAATACAATTGGTAATTTTCTAAAACTAAGAAAACAAATTAAGGGAATGCCATCAAGAGAATTCAAATTCAAATATATGAATGGTAAAGCATAAGATATATAAAAATATTTAAAGTCTGTTTCTAATCTCATATTCATAATCAATTGATTTTGAATTAAAACTAAAATAACATACAATCATGTAATAATACATCAAAATTAATATTCGAATTGATACTCATTATAAATATACATTGTATCACTTTAATATTAATCCTAATAAGTAATAAGAAAGTTGAGACAATCCCCAATTAATTATTAAAATCAACAACACCATTATACATGTTTGAAAGAAAATGGGGTGACAAGGACCTGTAAGCAAGCTGCAAAATTGGATTCATGAATAAAGGTGGCAAAGAAAGTAACATAGAGGATGAATAAAGAAAGAAAGAAAGAAGGCTAAGCAATAGAAATAGTAATGGTCGTCATGAAACTGACAGTTGAAATGGCCACCACATGAATTATAGGCACCATAATAATTCATTCAAGAGGGGACACTCAAAGCGTCATATTCATGCCCAATATTTAATCCTTGGTGTGAATGGGAACCCATCAATTGCATTGTATTCCTGTATATCAATGAGTTTGTCTTGTACGTCATATATAACTTTTGTTCAGAGTTCCGTCGCTGATGGCCATGCATTCGTCCTTACGTGATAGAAATAAATTGATTATTTTTTATATAAATTATATTTTATTAAAATTAAAATTAAAATTTTAATCAATTCATCTTTAACACGTAAAAATAAAAAAATGATCATCTTTTTTTTTTAATGATTACATTGTATTTTTCTTTTGAAAATTAAGCAAATAATCTTATCTGTACTTTTTTTTTTTCGTTCTTTATAATATTCAAGATTAGTTTATATCTCAATTTGATCGGTTTAAAACCAAAATATTTAATCAAACCAATAAGGCCAAATTTTAAATATTTTAACTTTGAACTAAATCAACCAACAAAAAAAAAAAAAAAAACCAAATTAAGGTTATTTGAATTTTAAATAATCAGTTTGGTTAATTTAATAAAAATAAAAAATAAATAAAGTCAAAAATGAAAAAAAAATTATAGAATTTTGACAAATATTAAAAATAATAAAACATAATAATAAAATTATAATGACAAAATATCAATAGGGATGAAAATAAAAATACAAAAAATTCTCCAAAAACAAAAAATTGAAAGTTAAAATTTTTAAAAATTTGTATTCTAAGGAAATTATCAACAAACTATATATTTATAAAAATATATAATTTTACTATATTCATTAGTTTGGTTCGATTTTATTGAATTGTATTTTCTAAAACTAAAACCAAACTTGATACTAAGTTTATAAAAATTTAAAATCGTAATCATTTATAAAACAATTTAAATCATAGTTTTTTTGTTTAAATTGAATTGAATTAATTTGATTTGATCAGTTTGATTAATTTTTATATGATCCCACCAGACAAGTAAGGTGTGATTTTTCATAAAATTAAACCTGTATTATTAAATCAAATTGAAGACTGAAGTCATTGATTTGAATTTGACAAACCACACAATTCGTCTTATATAGAAAAGGTCAAATTCAATTTCATGTCAAATAATGTTTTTTTTAACCTAATATGGGCTAGGGTGTCCCAACATCAATTTAATATCAAATGTTTTCAGATTTCATAATCCCTAATAAGTTTGAAATTAGGTTGGCAATGAGTTTTATGTCAACTAAATTGGTATGTTAAATTTTTTATAATTTATACTTGAAAATTACTGGAATTAGCAAAGATAATCAACATATTTGGATGCCTAGAAAAGTCATGCAATCATCCAATACCTGCCACCTCTAAACTCAGGTGTATGTGTGTGTGTGTGTCTATAATAATTAAAAAAGATTTATTTTTAAATCTTTCAAATGAAATTCATTTAATTTTTTTAATATTAAACGAATATGATCTCAAATTCATACTTATAATTGCGTGTACTCATAAAATTCACATATCGATTACAAGACGAAAATATATTGACATCATACGAACTTAAGAATCACATGTTTCGAATTTACGAATCGAGTTTTTTGTTTTTTTGTATAAGACAAAATAACTAAAACTTAAAATTATGAAAATACCGATTTATATATATATAAAAGCCTTTGAATTTGTGCGACACAAATTCAAAACGAGATATTTTCATAATTATGTCTCCGGCTCGACTACCTATAGAATATAAAGGAGCACTTGATGCAGCTCAATGCTCAAGTGAGTCACCTTGAGGCTCACTTTGACGAGCGGGGTTAGAAGGCAAGAGTAAAGTAAACAATTACATTAATGTTTTGGTATATTATTACATACAATCCATGTTATTTCAATAATATGTTTTTCATTGTGTTACAGGGTTTTAGAGGTTATCACCTTTTATTAGGCGAACCATTTAGGCATGGTTCTAGCCTAGGGGCGACCCCTCCTAGTGAGGTAAGTAAAACTGAATTATAAATATATTTACAACCTATCTAAACTAATTTAAATAATATATTATTCAATATGTTACATGGCATAGCAAGTGATTGTAATGGATCTATGTGATAGTCTACTAGCCTAACAACGACCCAAGTGGAGAAAGTAAGTTAATAATTGTTCATGAAAATAAAAACAACATATCCATTTTACTGATATCTAATATTGTTCAAAATGTTATCAGGTTTAGAAGGTGTTTGAATACTTGTGGAGGACCCTTTGATGAGGGTGTCAAATCACCTATTACTTCAACCAGCAATAAGTCAACCTGATTAAGGGAAATGTTATTTCAATAATATCTATTCCAAATTTTAGTCCAATCAAATGATCCACAAAATATATCGAACACTGATTAATGTGATTGTCATTGTTGGTGCACTAAACGATTAGAAAAGCAAACAGGGAGATCATCATATTAGTGGAAATTGTAGGGTTAGTTTTCTATGGTGATGAGATAGTAGACCTCTATGAGATAGTTGCATCACTTCCTCCTTCAACAAGTTAATTCTTTTTTTTTTTTTTTTTATAAAAGATTGCACATTTACGTATAATAACTGACAACTTTTTACTAATTTACTACAATGTATATAGGGAGCAAAAGGAGAAGAAGGTAGTCAACCTGACCTCCTAGGAGAACACTCAAATTACTTGACCAATAGTGTATTTCTCGAGATTATCCTCTTGTTTTGCAATATATTTCTGTTAACCCTAATAAATTTAATAGTTAATCCTAGATGGGTGAAAAGGATTTCAAAAACCTTTTTTAACTTAAATCAACTTCAATGTAAATGATAAACAATCAAATATCCACACAAGCAATCAACCAAGAATATACAAATAAAGCAATTAAAGAGAGTAAAGGTAGCAAGTGTGTTTAATGATTTTTATAATGGTTCGATGTTTCTCTACAAGCCTCTTACATATATTCTTTTAAGTAAATTTGTTTGAAGTTTTTTCTCGACTAATTTGTTTGGGATTTCGCCTAATTAGTTTCATAAGATTTCGCCCACATTAGTTTGTTTGGAATTACACCATTTATAATAGTTATCTAAGATTTAACTCACAACTAGTTATACGGGATTATGACTAATTAGTTGGTAATCAAAATACAAAAATGATTTGTCTTTCAAAGGTTAGACAAAAATAAGCTCGTAGAGAGGAAATAAAATGATCTTAAGGCATGATTACTCTTTAACCCCTCATTCTTCAAATTAGTTTCATGTTACATCTAATATGAGAGCCATTGGAACAAAGTTTTGCGTAGACGCACAGTTGTGTGTCTTCGAGTGTATGACCATGCTCCTTTCATTAAATACAATCTAATGGTTGAAATCCTAAGTACACCAACCCATACTCTAGCATGTGTTTCATACATATGGTCATGTGTCTTTATATCTTCATATCTTCTTAAATCACGAAATGTCACATAGGCTTAGGCACGATCACCACTCAAAAGAGCACATGAGCAAGATTTTGCCACTACACGGGGTGTGTGCCTTCACTACATGGGCATACATCCATAACTTTCACTTCATGACTTTGCATGGTTGGACTCATATGAGATTTTGACAATGCATTGCTTTACTCTTCATGACATACAATTATGGGCTCATGAAACACACAATTGTGCATCTTGTATTTTTACACATAGGACACTTATATAACTAACTAAGTCGTGTATGACCTTACATAAAACATACACAATCATGCAACATAAACACAATCATGTGTCTAACCAAATCTGTAAAATTAAACATTTTGTCCTTCTTTGTTATAAAACAATTAATATCGAAACAAATTAAATATTAATTTTAGCATACCCATTTTTCAATAAGAATATGTTAAAATTTTTATTTTGAACTTCATTTTGAACACAAACCAAGTTTTTCCCCTTACTAAAATGTTTTATCAAATTAAGCATAAGAAGAGCACATGAGCAAGATTTTGCCACTACACGAGGTGTGTGCCTTCACTACATGGCATAACTTTCACTTCATGACTCTGCATGGTTGGACTCACATGAGATTTTGACAGTGCATTGCTTTACTCTTCATAACATATGATTATGTGCTTATGAAACACACAATTGTGTGTCTTGTATTTTTACACATAGGACACTTACATGACTAACTAACTTGTGTATGATTTTATATAAAATATACACGATTGTGCAACATAAACACACAGTCATGTGTCTAACTAAACTTGCAAAATTAAACATTTTGTCCTTTTTTGTTATAAAACAATTCATATCAAGACAAATTAAATATCCATTTTAACCTACCCATTTCTCAATTAACTCCCTTATTTCAATCAATTTAAAAAAAAAAATGAACACTCTCTTTAACTCATGTAATCTTATAAACATAACATAAAGAGCTTTCAAGAGTCAAATCTCCCTCTATTTATCAATTGTAAAATTTTGATAATGAGAGAAACAAACTTTTCATGCATAAAAATTTATCAGGTTTTTCCTATCAGGATAAAAGTAGATGGCCCACTGGTAGTTGTTGACAATAAAGTTGTCATTGGCAATATGATTCCCGATGTCGATACCCTTGGAGAGAGAGTACCCTTAACTGGTGAAGTGGTGGGAACCATTGATGACCTAATAAGGGCAAGAAAGGAAATGATCCAAGAAGCAGGGAAACTGACACTGCTGCCACCGTAGGGTGGTTGTGGTGGTACATTGCGACAGGAAAGAGATAGGGAAAGGGGTGAGAAGGAGCAAGAAAATAAAAGGGAATGTTTGGACATTTCAAAGAATTTGTCATGGATGGTGGTAAGGTCCACTCTTTGAAGCCATCTTTTTTTTAACTTCTTGGCCAATTTTGCTATTAATTGAGTTGATGATGATTAATGGATTACCGTTCTTGTTATGGTTAGCACTTAGAATAGGATATCATGTTTCTTTCTGACTTAGCCTATCTCAATGCATCAACTACTCAAGATGAAGAAACTAGATATTTGTTACATCATTACCTACCAACTAAACAACCTAAACCTGCTACTTCTCCCCAAGGATTTATCATCTGAAGACTCTGATTCACTTCTCACCGATTCATCTGAAGTATCCTTTGGAAAGGAGTTTAATTCTGTCATCGTGTTCAATGATCCAATCTGCAAATTCTGGTGATGCTATCAATCCTGTGACTGCTTGCCGCAGTACTTCACAGCTGAAGTCCTCCCACTCCTGCTTTGTAAACTTCCTTTCCTTTGTCTTATGGAAAGTTGAATAGTAATTCTGCTGAGCTTCTCCTGTGAATGACAACCAGAGAAAAATACAATTTGCATATCCAACTGAAATTAAATGACGATTCAGGACAAGACAAAAGGAGCCAAATTATTTAAAACAATTGATGATTCACTCTAAGATATGTATCAGATAAAGAAACAGAAGTATTAATCATTCTACTCTAGTTTTCCATCCAATAAGCTGTTTGAAGGAAAAGGGACCTTTTTGCAGCCAGCAAGGCAAGGAACTTCCTAAATGCTGCTCCCACAATGAATTATAGATACAATTTTTAAAGCTAGCAACTCTGTCAATAGGAAATACAAATGGAGTAACCAATTTATATGCAAAAATGTTTCAGTGCCAGCAAACATCAATCAATTGTTTGTTTAAAAGGGGCAAAAGGGGCTCACTTTAGCTTTTATAGTGAAAAGAAAATCTAAAATGCCCAGAAATTCGCAATCAGAGTAAAAGAATAAATTAACAAATACAATTGAATGCACAAAATAAATAAATAAGACCACTTGTTTTTTTTTTTTTTTTTTTTGAAAACAGAACACATACCTTCAACAGGAGAGTTAGGCCAGGAAGGAGAAATCTTAGCACTCAAGCTATTCCAAAAGTTCCTTCTAGAGCCAGCCACAGTTGACCTGTTAAGAAATTCAGCATGGCCATGCTTTCTTGCTGACTGCCTTGATTGATGCAGACCACCTCCAGGCCACTTTGAAGAAGCCATGAGAAAGCAGACACAGCAGCAAGAAACCAATGCCACCAAGGCTACGGGAGCATCAAGGGCGCTCTGAAAAAGAGTACAAAGACAGAAAATGTAAGATCATACAACACCTAAATTACTAATCTAAAGCAACAGATGGTGTTTGTGAAATGGGTGGGGCTATGTAGCCAAATTAAATCTTGCTTGATATAATATAATATAACAAAAATTATCTCTTTTTTTTTTTTTTTGTGTGTGTGTGTGTATAAGTAACAGAAGAAAAATATATAAAAACCAAAGAATATAAATAGTAGTTGGTGTGAACCAGATGGACTAGATGAATAGAGTTATAGGAAAAAGAAAGACAACTTTCGAAATCCTTCCAAGAAAGAAGAGATTCACTGAATATCAACTCAAATAATCCCAAAATTGTAACACACAAACGCGATTGCAGCTAATGAAAGTTGTTGTGGTACCTGGTTCCTGTCAAGTCATGCACAACCCAACCAAATTACACCATGATAATAAGTGCTTAGCAAATCTGAGATGGAAGTGCATTCATTTTTAACTATTCATCAAAAAGGAATTTCAGGATGAGTGGATCAAATAATACCCATACCCAAGCCATGTGTCTACCACATATTATTATCAAGCTTGAAGGAGTACATATAAGCAAAATAACGATCAGAAAATTTACTAGTTCAACACAGACATCAACAGTTCCATCTTTTAAAATCACAAATTTCCTTTACTAAAATTGTACATGTTTCTCAAAGGCAGGAAAAT
Source organism: Anacardium occidentale (assembly GCA_026122585.1). Classification (NCBI taxonomy): domain Eukaryota; kingdom Viridiplantae; phylum Streptophyta; class Magnoliopsida; order Sapindales; family Anacardiaceae; genus Anacardium; species Anacardium occidentale. The sequence continues at coordinate 233,308 of JAJEJH010000017.1, forward strand.
GACTCCCATGGTTTGAAAGTTTGTTCCTTAAATAATACTAACAATAAAACCGAATTTAATAGTCAGAAGTTTCTAATTATTTTCATACAGTTCTTCCACTATTCAGAGACAGGCTCCTAAAAGTAGAGGCTTCCTATTCTGAACTCTAATTTCCCCAATATATATACAGAAAGGTGTAATAACAAATACAGTTGTACCTTCATATATATATTTAATATTGTTGAGTTTTTACCATAACGCACCTAAACATCAAATTTTCTATAATGAAACATTCACTTCATGTTGCATCCATGCTAGTTTTATTGTAAAAACACTAGATACTACACTCTTTTAAGTTAAACAAAGAAAAGTTTAACCCCATTTTCACATAATTTGACTTAATCAATTGTTCAAGTCAAATTCCTGAAAAGTTATCACTCAATCTAGAAATTAATATTAATTGGTAAGAGTTTTTAAACTTAAAACCCTCCCTCCGTCCCTCGTGCGCCACATGAATCTAATCATAAACACAGTTTGCCGTAATATAACAAACATAAATTCTAACACAAGACCTGTTCAAAATAGCTCAGTACCATCTTGTATTACCACATAATAATCTATTTTCACAAGGAAATTCTAACAGTACTGTCTAAACTCTTAACAGCTAGTCCGTCTACAACTAGATGTATGATAAAAAAATCATTTTATACATAAAATCAACAAGGGAAAAAGTTATACATAACAAACATAACTGTCAAAAAGTATCAATACTGGTCAACAACAGGCAGATTTGAGGGGAAAAAGACAGGAGCCAACCACATGAGAAGAGGAACAGAAGTAGGCTTCCCGAAAAATGCAACCAAGACTGCAGAAAGGACCCACAACTCTGCTACAACAATGAAAAGACTTATGTTCTCAAATTATTTAACTTTTAATATAACCTTGTTTCCAGATTTCTTTATTTTTGTAGCTTTCAGGTCCTAAATTGTGAAAGACATGTGCCCATATTGGCTCCATAAAGCATGCTCCATAATAAATGAGCAAAATCCAAAGTTATAGTTAATGAGGATGAATATTAAAAATTAAACCAAAAGTGCCTCTCAAATAAAAAATAACTATAGAAAAATGCATGCTTAAAGAGGCCTAGATCATCCATAATGCAACTTACTTCAAACCTCTTTGACTGGAAACTAAAACCATATTGCATGATTTGTTTGCCTTTGGTTTGATCTATTTATCTTCTACATTTCTCCCTTCCTATCTGTGGAATACAGTCTAAAATTACAAAAGCTCATTTCAGGAAATAAATTTAAATCAAATGACTTCTGAACTGAAAACTCTATTGCAGATGACTTACGAAATCATGCAAGTTGATTCAGATATAAAGGTGTATGCATGATCACCAAACAACACTCCCAAAAAAAAAAAATTAGTCACAGGGTTTAAAGAAGTTGAACAACAGTTGCACAGAGATAATATCTAAAAGAAATAACTTACTGGGTTGTGCATCTTCTCACCAACTCCAAACTTGACAAGAATCAAATTCACCAGGACTGAGAATTGATGTAAATGAAAAGATCCAGCACCAAGCTAAATGTGACAGTAGTAGTGAGATTCATCTGCATTACAATTTTATTTAACAGATGCCTAAACTATGAGCGCCCACCACTGATCCATAAATAGAAAGACACAAGAAGTTCTTCCTTCCAGTTGGCAACAGTTTCCTTCCCAACATCACAAGACAAAATTAAGAAAGAAAAGAGAATTGAGAACAAGCTAAGAAGTATACATACTACATAGAACAAGAAGTAGGGAGTACACGTAATCTAAATAATGCATTTTGAACAAGTCAAGCAAATAAATAATTTTATGAAGCTAGAGAAGAGTAGAAAAGAGGAATTCGCCTCTCCAATCAGGCATACAAGAATATGCCATAGTAGTAAACTACAAAGCAACAGAAAAAAGACTTAAGTACCTGAAAGAGAAGAATTATAATGACAAGAAAAACTCCTATAGCCATAGAACTGCTATAGTAAAATGGAACCCAGTTGCTGACAATTGGTGCTAACAGAAGCAGAACAAATCCAAATGCTAGACAAAGGAGACGCCATCTCTGAAAATCTGCACTAACAGCAAAGATATGTTATAACCATCATAGAAAACATGTTTGCAACATGGTAGTAAATTAAAAGGAGTAACAAAAGGAAGAAGAAAGAAAGCAGCACCCTCTTCAACTGCAAATGATACAGAACCAGAAGCTCCACCAACGAACTTCACGTCAACATATCTCTTCTCATATGGTGACATGATAGAGCTCCAAACTCCCCCCTTTCTGAATAGCTTCCGCTCATCCTTTTCACATTGACACAATCCAAGTGAAACATTTGTGCACACTCTTTATTAGTCAACTACATCATTCCACAACATTCATGAATTAGGATATTTTCTAAATTGTTTCCAAGTAAAGCACAGTATGTCACTTACCAGTGAAAACAAACCTGGATTTTACTGTATAACCTGTCAGGGATTACCACAGAAGGAGCTAAAGTGACCCGAAAGGAATTGGCGTAACTTCCAAGTTTCAATCTCAAGTATACAGAAACTTGAACTCTCTCACAAGATAGAGCATCTTTGGACCCAGGAACATCCACAAGAGGATACTGCAGGATTGTCTATATCAACACCTGTAAAAAACCATAAATGCCGACATAACTTCCAGATACATAAACAGAACACATAAAAAACGTCAAGCAAATTTTCATGATAAAAAAAAAACCCAATCTTGCATATCCAAATTAGCGAAGCGGGCAAATGTACACACGCAATGCATGTAAATACCGAAGCATAAGGCTGATATCAAATGAACCGTAACATCTTCATAAATAACTCCCTTCAATATATCACAAATAAAATTTAAACATTTATAACTGTAGATAGGATTGTGTTTTTTTTTTCCCTTCAATTGATTTCCTCAGCAATCAAATTGAAAACTCAATTTCATTACAAAAATAGAAAGAAATCGAAAACATGTAAAAACCCATATAAAATACAATAAATAAATAAAAAAGCAACCATCATGTGTATTCCCCTTTATGGGCAACCAGACAGCGACATATACATAAACCTCAGAAACAAGATAAAACAACCGAAAAAAAAAAAAAGGGGAAGGGCCCGGCGGGGCGGGCGTACCTTTGACAGGGGTCACATGAGCGGCACGCGACACAAGTAAGAAGCAAAGACACAGTGAAACGAAGAGAGAAAGGGAAGTAAATCAGGAGGGGCGTGTAACCATCACTTCCTCTCTTCGTCTCTGTCAAATGTCTATGTGTTTGTGAAGAAAGCTTGGACTGAGAGAAATGACGATGAACTGAATTAATTAACTGAATGTAACGCTCAGTCTATCCGCTTGCTTATAATTAATAACTTTCGTAGTTGCGTTGAGGCTTAAAATTGCACAGACAATCACAGTAATCCCCCTCGAACAAGTTTCGGAAATAACAGCAATTTCCTAACTGTTAAGTTCTAAGTATTAAATTAAAATAAATAGTAAGAGGACAACTCATGAATATTTAATGAGTTTGCTTGAATAAGTATTTTCTGTTTATGCTTAAAAAGTCAGTTCCATGGCTAAAATCTAGACGATTGCAATCTAAACCAGGTTAAGGATCCAACCCCATGGATAGAAGTAGCTATTCAATGTTTACATAAAACCCACACGTTGTAGCAAGGACAATTCATATAACAAAATCTATAAATTTCTCTCATCCAAAAAAAATCTATAAATTTCTTAATTATTCATACACAAAGTTCAACAATTCTGTTAAAATGAAACATTTTATCAAGAACTCTGTTTTTACCTATTTTTAATACAAATTTTCATCCAACAAAGAAAGAATATCGGTAAGGAAGTGAGAACAAACAAAAGAAACTATGACAAGAGAATGCATATTCACATTCACAACCAAGAAAAAGAAAAGGCATTAACAATTAGTAACATTCAACTGAAATCCAACATATCTAAACCACTCTGTAATATTTATTTGGTCATGAAATGCAAGCTCTGATGAAGGTGCCTTCACCTTGGTATACTCTACAACATAAAAAATTAAATTTAACATATATAAAATCTTTAGCTTAACAAATTAAAAGTGGAAAGTAATTCAAACAAAATTCATTATGTTGGTGTTAGTGGATTTTCTTGATTCCAAAATCATTGGATTAGTTGATGGTGCAAGAAAGTCATTATCATATGCTTCATAATATAAAGTTAACAACCATTATAAAGTTTTAATATTTTATAACACTAACTGTTATGATATATTAACAAATGAACATAATAAAATATTAAAGATTCTGCATTATTTTGTTGAAGTGAGCTTCAATATTTTTTTAGTACCTTGCTAGCAATATTAAAAGTGGACTCCCAAGCAACAGTTATTATTGGTATACTCATGATATCACAAATAAAAGTCTAATTCAGACTTCTTAACAGATATAATTCTGAACTCACCATCATAATGACACACATACATATCATATCTAAAACTATTGGGATAACTAGCTGCAATTGATGGGGCGGGAAGAAACTTTTTTACAAAGTTGAATCTAATAAGTTTCAAAAAGCTTATACAATTCTAGGTTGAAGACCTTCAACTTTCTTTTTGTAATAGTTAGACCATAAACATTTTTGTAGCAGAACTCCATAAACTCAAACTTGAAATAAGGGTAAAAAGTAGATGCAAACACAATATTATAAGAATTTGAATATTTTTCAATTTTGGGTTTCATTTGTGTATTCATATCACTAATAACTTTATCCCTATTCTTCATTTCTTTATTCAAAAGCAAATGAATTTTTCACAAATTTTCAAAGTACAAGTTTGTGATATAATATTTGAAAACTTGTATATCATTTCCCCCTTATCCCATTCTCATCTAACAAATAATATTTATAATTAGAATCTATCAAAGATAGGTACAAAAAGAATTGTATTGTTAAGACAAAAGGTTGGATAACAACTAAGATTATTATCATCCTTAAAGTCATAAGATATTCTATTAATCATATTATTCGATTTCATAACTATTTGGATAATATTCCTTCTATGATCAATTCATAAATAATCACTTAACAATTTAACTAATTCATCATACATCATGTCAGATTTAATTTTAAATATTTTTTGCTTTTTTCTAGTGTAAATCATTAAATTATTGTTAATTATTGTCAGTGGTCCTCAACACCCAACCAAAACAACATAGGCCATTCTAAATCACCCTAAAATATAAATATTTGAGATATAATATTTCAATTACCCACATTAAAAAAACTATAATAAAAAAAATTTGGTGATTTTTTAGAGATTATTAGAAAATATGAGTTAAAAATTCCCCAATTGGCATAAACAAGGATTACAGAATTGTTTGAAAATATGAAAGTTGGTTACTGCTCATGAGAATTTGGCTTTTGGAGTAACACTGAGTCTTGTTAACCCGTACCTTTTCTTTTCATTCATGTTCCAGAGGATCTTCAATTTTGTTTTTCAGCTTGTAAATTATGGGTTTTTCAAACAAGGATTAGAGTAAATCGCAAAAACAGGGCTCTTGGCTCAGCTTATTCATATAACACTTCCTTTCTGGTCATAAGCAGATTGTCCACATGCTGATGAGCTTTGCCCAATCAAGGTTTATTCTTAATTAGTAGATTGTGTTGTTTTATGAGACTGCTGTGCTTTATTGATAGTAATGAAATCCTTGACATTACCTTTATCAGATTAAATTCAGCATAAAATCTTGGACGCCTTCTTGATTAAGATTAGCAAGAGGAAATCGCCAACTTAAGTTTCTCCGGATTTGTTGTACTTTCTCTTCCAACACATTCTTCTCAAATGCATCGTGATTTTTATGCATTTTGGTCATAATTGATTGTTTCTAGGAATTTCTTTACCATGTACAACATTTTATGTTATTCACTTGTATGAATAGCTTTTAAATATTGTCATGATGCTGACTTTATCCAGTGAACTCTTGACAACCGAAGAAGAAAGAAGATGACAAAAAACTATGTCGAACAAGCATCATGCTATTGAACATTTTCTGCTCTTTTTAGTTGTCAGGGAGCATCTTCCATCCTGTAATGCATGATTGAGGATGAATATTGATGTCTTGCTGATTCTCGTGATGTGGTAATCTGTCAAAGCAGTACTGGTGAGAAGCTGTCAGGAGCCTTGCTGCCTCGTCTTCGTTTCTTCACTGCAGAAGACGCAAAAGAAGGTGAACAGGGTGAGGTCTGAGGGCATACTGTGTTTCTGCTGCAGCGCTTGTCGTTTTGGGATTTTACCATCCCATCCCAACAGAGAAATTAATGACATAATGAATGAATATGACAAACATGCACGTCTGGTTACAAGGTTATGGTTAGCATCCCACACGCCACGGGCAGCACAAACACAAATCTTGTGCCTTGTAAACGACAACAACTTTCACATTATTCTTAATTAACCCACCAACATTTCCCTTCCACGTGCCGCTCACTCTCTTCCCATTTCCCTCTCACCAACCGCCCATTACCATTTTCTATTTATTTGTTTACATTATAATGTTTACACCGTTAATTACGTACAATTTAATTACCATTGCTCTTCTTGTATATTAATATAATTCAGTGTTTCTCCAGAAAAGAAAACAAATAAAACAAAAACAAAGAACCTTCCCACATTCATTTTGCTGCCCATCACGAGACTAACGTGCATGCCCTCCTCTATTTTTCACATATAAACCACCAACTCCACCACCTCTCTGTTTAGCTCTAACTTTCTCCTTCACCTATGATGGCTGATTCTGAATCCCGATGTCGAGGCTCTGGTAAGCATGCTACATCCGTTACATTGCCTGATACTGTCTCATCGCCACCGCTACATTCACCACCACCTACAGCACCCTGTGGTGCATGCAAGTTCTTGAGGAGAAAATGCGTTAGTGGCTGCATCTTTGCACCCCATTTTGGCACCGATCAGGGAGCTGCCCGGTTTGCTGCTGTGCACAAGGTGTTTGGTGCTAGTAATGTCTCCAAGCTCTTGTTACACATTCCGGTGAACCGCCGCCACGATGCGGTGGTAACTATATCTTATGAGGCTCAGGCACGCCTATCCGATCCTGTTTACGGTTGCGTGTCCACCATACTCGCCTTACAGCAACAGGCAATATTTTTAAAGCCATTTATAGACCCTCAATTATTTTATATTTTTCAATATGCATTAATGCATTCCACCGAAACATATTTGCAGGTGGGATCTCTGCAAGCTGAGCTGGCATTGGTGCAAGGTCAACTGCTAAATTGCCGGTTCGCGATGACAAACGCCCTACAAAACTCCTCCGACCAGCAGCAACAACAGCAGCAGCAGCAGCAGCCGCAGCCCCAGCAACATTTGGGGGTGATGCAGCCGGCCTACTCGAACAGCTCTTCAGCCTCGACCAACTTCATCAACATGAGCAACTTCGCCTCCAACTTTGACCTTGTGGCAGAAACTGCAGTGTCAGTGCCATCTTCTCAGAGCATGGAGGCCCTCCATGACCTTTCACGGCCCACCATCGACGATGAAGAAGATGAAGAAGAGAGCCACATTCCTTTCATGTTTACTAATGATCACGTAATTCGTAGCAAGAGATAAATTAAATTTGATGATTTAGGTTTGTTAGTACTTTTGTTTGTCCAAATAATGATATATACATATGCTGTTGTTCAGTCTTGCTAGCTTCATAGTTAATAAACAGAATATATAAATTAATTAACTTTTAACTATATTCCTATTATTCATAATATTGATCTTATTTATATGTCAATAATAATCATCATAATTATTAAAAATATTAAAATTAAAGAAATATTTGAAATAATATTCTTGGAAAACATACATATATGTACGTAATTTTACGGCTCTCATGCTCTTCTTACGCCTTATTGTCACATAGAATTGAAGGCATTTATTTCATTCGAACATATAATTCAAGGTGCACTTTCATGCCCTAGAACGGGCATTCTAATCTTAAGAATGACCATTTTCCTTTCTCCTTTATTGGAATATGCACTCTTCTTGTGGAATAACTTAATGGAATAAATGTTTCCCTTGTACAACGAGTGTTCCATTTTTATTCGTTAAAGTTTATATGAATGACCATTTATGTTTTTAGAATATGTTTCATTGTGATTAAGCTTTGCACGGAATGATCTTTCATGTCTTTAAAGAGAGTATCCCGTTTACGATAATTGCAAACTTAATTATCCTTCAAATAAACGTTTTATCACAACTATTTTTATAAATCGATTGTTTTATCGCTTTAAATCTAAGCTACAATATGTCCACCCCTACCTCACCTTTCACAATACGTATATCAATGACAATTATTCAACACATTCAATCAAATGCTCTATAGTTTCAGTCATTATTGCCTCAAATATCATAATAGCCATTTTAATGGAATCATCATGCAAATAACCAAAACCAAAGATACTAGGGGTTTTCTACTTAGATATAAAGAATAACCAATCTTTGCTAAATGAACGCCTTTGAACTTTTGATCTTGAGTGATTAGGGCTAAAATTTGTGTTTTAAGGTTTGGGAGTCAAGGAGTCGATTAAGGAAAATAATATAATTTTGTATATAGAATTTTGGTTTTTTTTCATATAGAATTTCAGCACAAACATTCCATCATCCTAATTTGGGACGACTGTTTTATTAGTTGTTCTGCCTAGATAAACACAGGTGTTCCACCCTTTAAAATGATTATTCTACCTCTTTTTCCTTATACATTAACATCATCTCAATCTTAATCCAACTTCATCACCCCAATGCATCACATTAACTTATATAAATCACAACTAATATAAAATAACTAAAATAGTCTCATAACATACTCGTGGCATTACAAAGTTGCCTATTATTTCCAAAGTGGTCAATTTATACTATAAAAATCTCTTCTAAAGAAAGTATATAACTATCAATTCTTCTAATTTGGTTTTTATTAATGTCTTAAATCCAAATATGCTTACACTAGATACCATATATTGTATGTCTTATTACCTATACAACACAAAGAGAGAAAATTATTTAGTTTAATAATAAATTATAACTAAAACACAACAACACAATATCGCATTCGACCAGACATGTAGACTTTGACACATTTAAGTTTAACCCTTTTTTTTTTTTGTCGTTAAACCCTAAACCTACTTTCGTTTGCAATTTTCTTGGTGATTAAGTTTTTAGTAATTATTTAATTATCATGTAGTTAATCATATACATTATCAATATACTTGACTGACTCATAAAATATATCACCTATATATGTAAATAAATTTTTGTAAATGAGTAAATAAATAAACAAATTGAACCATATGATCTTGAATTATGTATGATGAATCTCTCTAAACATGAGTACTATGTAATTTTAAAGAGAGTAGAAAATAAAAATAAAAATAAAAACATTCTCAAATATTAAATTATAATACAAAAGATAGAGTTCTTACCAAAAGGGGGTGGTTGCAGATCCACCCCAATGGGCTCTACTTCGTTAAAAAAAGGTCAAATTTTTTGTTAATCCACTCTTCCCATATTGGGGCATAGTATTTTTCTAAATGATAAAATAGTAGCAAGTGTTTTCATATTTCATTCTAAAAAATGTACTTAAATAACGTAATAATGTAAAATCAGTAACTTGTATTAGTGTAGCAAAGTAAAACAGGGGTTGCACAATGCAAAGGGCTTTAAATTCCAAATGTTAACAAAGATCATTCACATGAGTAGTGATAATATAATTGCTTTGGAATAGTAGTTTTCAAGGTTTGTTAAGTGTTTTGAATTCAAAAGATATAGTTGATTGACATTACATTCTCGTGACATTCAATTGCATTGATGAGAATAAAAATGTCATTTTGTTTCTCTTATTAAAGATAATGTTTAAAGATGCATTGCACATAAAATGTATAGTTTAATATTGATTCTTCTAACTCAAATCATGTACTATATTACCTACACAATACAAAGGAGAATATTAAAGATTATAACAAAAACATAAACACAACACTATATTTGATTAGAAATAATACGAAAAAACTCAAAAAAAAAAAGTAAATTGAATGTTATCCAAAAACCCTCTTCAACTAATTTTATCTAAAATTTTTTTCTACCCCATTTCGAAAAATTTAGTTGAATCACAAGATTTTAACCAAACAGGTAAAATTTATATTAAATAGAATGACACATGAACAGACCTATCTTATTCTCCGCATTCAATTCTTTTACTATATTGTATTACAAAATGTTAACATGTCATTTGATTAGACTTATCCAATTGTCAGCATCCTTGACAAAGGCATACAAATCTTCTTGATTGTCCGATTTTCTTAGCTATTAATCATCTTGTATACTAGGTAAATTAAACAACATTTGTCACATTCTTGAATTTAAGACACGTGCACCGTAATACATATTCTTAGTGTAAAATATTGTTTACGCAAATTAACAAATTACCCAATTAGATATGAGACAATTATGTTATATCTTACCAAGCTTTATTTTACAAAACTATTTCTTACATGTGATCGATTGTTACGTGAGAGGGATAGACAATTAATTTTAGTTGATCGTCTACCAAACATTGATTCACACGACAAGCTATTTCAAGACCACTTTCCCAATTAACCACTCATTTAACATCTAATTGTAGACAAAAATCAGTTTGATGAGATCAAGTTTAGTGAGCTAGAAGAAGTTTATGTAGCAACTTGTTAAATTATATGAATTAGATTTCACATAATAGCTTGCTCTAAGGTGCACATGCTTTTATGTGCAAGAATGGGGTTAACATAATCCAATATATTTGTTATACAAGATAGTTAATGGCTTTGAGAAAAGGTACAATCAAGAAGTTTTAGGTCAGACACTATTTAAGATACAAAACTCTTTTTCGAACAACAAATCGACCAAACATATTGTTTCAATATGATTCAACCAACTTTTTGATTCAACCTACACTATTTTTCCAGTCAACCTTACTTCTTCCTCTCTTAATGGGTTTTTTTTTTTTTTTTTTGGTTAAAACTTGAAACTTGATTGAATTCATAAGTATTAGCTAACAAACGTAAGTTTAATACATAGATATTAGATTTTGAATAAAACTAAACCCTAAAATCTCTATATCATAAACCTATCATTCGCGTATAATTCAATTGCACTTTCTATAAAAGAAAAGTAAAAATTAGACTCAAATATACCAGATTAGAGATGCATTATTTATTAATACTTCTAAAAACACATAATTTCAATTATGACACAAAAAAGAGCTCTTTGTATATATGGTGTCCTTTATTAGAAAATTAATTAAATTAATATGATTTTAAACATAAAAATATACTAATCTAATTAAAATAAAATTAACCTAACAAAATTACTTTTATTTCATGTTTATTCATGACACATATTATAATATTTATATGTGTAGTTTACCTTTTTATACGCATAACTAAAATTTCAATCAAAGATTTAATATTATATATCGTGAATTTATATTAAATTTAACAATATCTCATAGTATAAATGAAAAAGGAATAACTTATTAACTTTTTTTGTTTTTTTTTTTTTTTTGGTCTGTTTTTTGCTAGAATTTATTGTAAAACACTAAAAAATGTTACTTGTAAACCGAATCCAAATAGGCACGAAAATAAACATAAATAAAAAAAATATCATTGACAAGCCGTATGATCTATTATGTATATAAATAATACACTACATACGATTAGTATACATGAACAATATTATGCATGAAATCAAGCTCATTTTTGTTTTAATTTTTTCTCTATAATTTGCCAAATTAATCAATTTCACTGGAGGTAGATGGGGGAATCTGTAGATATTATTTTTTCTTTTTTAAATATGAAATTCATCTTATAAAATTTATACACAGGCGCACACGCAACATAGGTGTGAAACCGAGCCATCTTGGTTTTTGCAGAGATTTGCTCAGATCTCTCTTCTTGAACCTTCTTTTTCTCAGAGGAGCAATCAGCCATGTCCACTCCTGCGAAGAAGAGGCTGATGAGAGACTTCAAGCGGCTCCAACAGGATCCACCCGCTGGTATTAGTGGGGCCCCTCAAGACAACAACATTATGCTCTGGAATGCTGTCATTTTTGGGTACTTTTTCTACTCTCCCTTTTTTCTCCATTTTGTGTGTTTTGCCGTGTATATTCTTTTGATTTGCGTGTCTGTTTTGTAGGCCTGATGATACACCGTGGGATGGAGGTGGGTTTTTAATCTCTAATTTTAATTTACTTTTTAATTTTGTTGGTTTGGTTTCATTGAGTGCAGGTAGTGATGCTTTTGCTGGATTTTTGTCGAATTTTAACCTTTGTTGATTTGTTTAGCTGAATTATTGTTTCTTGTTATTAAGATAGTATGTGAATGGTTAATTCACTGCTTATGCTGATGATTTGGTACAACGTCGTTGAATTTGGTTAGGGTCAAGTCGTGTTTTGTTGTCGTTGATTCATTACGGTTTGGTTTATAATGATTAATTTCCTATATGATTCATCGTTTGAACACTGGGTTTTGTTTGTCTGATCTTGGTTAAAGCTTTTAGGTTTTGTTTGAGTGGTTTTGAATTTTGTGTTATGCTTGTTATTAAGATAGTATAGGTTTTTGTTTTTGTTGTTATGCTTGTTATATTTTGTGATTTTATAAAATTATTTTGTAACTAGTGGTTAATTGTTGAGTCCCTTTGCCTTTTTTTAGATGATTTGGTTGGGCAGATATTGATTTCAACAAAATGAGATATTTTGTATACAGGCATTTACTATTTGCAAATAGGTTAATGACCATCTGATAGAAAATTTCCTGCCTTGATGTTGTTAGGATGGATTCATGGTGAAAAGTTTGAAAAATAGTTTCCAACAACATTATATAATCAAACATGGGGTGGGGTGGGGAATATGTCTAGGTTTACATCATGCTGTGCCTTGTTTAAGTAGGCAATATTACCTCCTTTTACTGCAAGAGCTTCCTTTTTAGGAGAATATGTATTTTATGACACCACTATTGATGATATGATCTCATGTCTTTACAAATTTAGATCAGTTTGTCAATTGTTTGGTGAAAAATTCTTGGATTCTTCAGAACACCTTGATCAGGAACAGTTGGATAAAATAGAGCTAAAAATTGTAGATGATACAACAGAACAAATCTGTTAAAATTCTTACATTATGTATCTTGAAGTTTCAGCTGGATTACCATCAGAAGATTAAAAGAATGCTAATAACGTTTATACTTATTTTATTTTATTTTAAATATCCTTATAATTTATTTCCATGTTTAACGTATGCATTTTGTTTAACTCGCTCAGGTACGTTCAAGTTGACTCTGCAATTTACTGAGGATTATCCAAATAAACCTCCAACAGTTCGGTTTGTTTCACGAATGTTTCATCCAAATAGTAAGTTATTGCCTTATTAGTAATTTTTTGTTGCTGAATTTTTTATTAAAGGATAAGTTGTTTGCTACTCTTCTTTCTGAAGGTGATTGCTCTGAAATTCTGGACTACATGGCTTGCAGTTTTGATTGTGATTACATTGAATTTCTCACTGTGTCTATGAATTTGATCAGTCTATGCAGATGGAAGTATTTGCTTAGATATTTTACAAAATCAGTGGAGTCCTATATATGATGTTGCTGCTATTCTGACATCTATCCAGGTTATTTTTTTTTTGTTTTTCACTTTTCTTTCTTCTTAATTGTTTGTGGGAAATTGATTCAATTGAGTTTGATTGTTAGTACTGTGCTGATTTCTATTCAATTAATTTTCATACAATTGACTTTGTTGATTGGAAACTGTCTTGCAATGTCCCCTTTTGTGGTTTGAATAAAGAGAGAACCACAAATGGGACTAGTAACATGGGCTTTGACTTTCCTTTTATTAGTTATTGATTTGTTAATGATGTTCCCCCGTTTTCCTTATTATTTGAAATCCTGTGTTTTAATGGATGGGAGGGGATGGCTCGAATGAAATTCTCACAGGTATACTTCTGATCTCAGTGTCTAATGTATCTCGGATAACTTGATGATGGTTCTAAACAAGTTTTAGGACATTATTCAAAATGTTTGATGAAAAAGTTGTAAGATTCTGTGTCACTGGACTGACTAAAGGATGATTCTTCCAGTTCTAAAATAAGAGAGGCCATGATTGAAAGAACTTTCTTGTAATATACCGAGCTACCAAAAAATGAAACTCCGAGCTCTTGTTGTAGGATGCCTGAGTCAGTACTAACTGCTAGTTACTTTATTCCAAATTCATAAATCAGTTTTCCTATTGTACTTTTTTGTATCCTTTCTACAAATAAGAAAGGGTGCCTTGCAAAAATTCACTCCACTGGATTGCCTTTGTTAGGTTAGGCTTCCTGTTAGTCATATGTGATTGCATGCTCAGTCCCCTTTATTATTCTTACAAACGTAGGGATCAGGTTATAATCTTGTTTGATGTTTAGATATTTGTGATTTCTATTAATTTTTACTAAAGGAATATATGGAAATTGTTTCCAGTTGCCTAATATAGAAAGATGATGCAAAGAAACCTAATGTACTAGCTCCAATATAAAGTATGAACCTGTACCATTGTTTATATGGACTAGACACCATTGAGCTAACATTTTTTCCCTTACCAAGGCCAATTTATTTACTACTCATAAATTACTAGAGAAGTGTTTAACTTTTAATGATCCATTGCCTTAGATGACCTTGTATGATTTGATTGTTACTTGCAGGTATATTACTGGTTATGTTGTATAAATACTCTTATGTAACCTCGAAGGCATTCCTTTTTTTTCCTTTTCATGTTTCTGTTTGGTCCAGGACAACGGGTTGGGAAACTGATTTGGCTTCTTGATTGTACATTCATCTCTTTGAATTGATGCTCTTGTAGATCTAATGAACATTCTCATCTGCCTTTTTTTTTTTTCCTATTATTTGCAAAATGGGCAAGGCTCAGTTTTCCTAATTTAATTTTTTTGTGGACAGTTGCACACTAATTTTTTCTTTGTTTTGTCAGTGTAGCTTGTTAAAACAAAGCCCATTCTTTTATACTTAACAATGAAATTGCCTATACCTACCTTATTCAAATTCTCTGCAACTGAAAACACTTAAGCAGACTCGACATTAGCAATCTCAAATTCACCATAGAAACCTTTTGAATCCTATAAAATTAATAGTTCAGTTTTAGGACAAATGAATAAAATTGTTGTCTTTGTTTAAAAAAAAAAAAACAAAAAATTCAAACTTTATGGTGCTCATAATGTAATTATTTCTGAAGCCATTTTGGGGGGCCAAAAAAAAAAAGAGAAACTAGAAACCAACCAAACCTTCAGGATTTACAGAAATTTTCATCCTTTTTCACAAGCTGTATGTGAAAATGATGGAAAATTGATAGTTCATCTGAAAGAATTCATGAAAAAATAGCTCTTGTACAGAATTTGAGTGTTTGTTTGTCTGGAGCTGAGGTTGTTGAGAGGGTATCAAAGAGATACTTTAAGGCAGCAATTATCTTCCTAATTTTGGGAGGTTGAGGTGTTTGGAAAGAGTCTGGACCTATAAAATGGATGGGAATATAGATAAACTTTGAGTGGGGTGTAATGACTTGGATAAGTATTTTACAGCAAATTGGAGGAGAAATGTTGGGGAAAATTTTTAGCTGTAGAATAAACCAAATGAGAGGACAATGGCAATTATGTTGTTAAAGTATTTTGTTTATTCATATATACAAAGAAAAGTAAAATTGCAAGTGTGCTTCAAAGAGCAAAGCCAGTAGTTGACAAAGCTATTGCTTCCTGTTAGATTGTTTGTTTCAATTAGTTTTTCACTGTCCTTTTTCTCCAGAATTGGCCAGTAATAGAAAGGGCCTTACTTTATATTATTGTTTCACAGACCTAATTCATTATTACAGAAAGACATGATATTCTTCCCAAAATCTATTTCTCCCTTCCCTAATTCCTGATGTTCCTTGATTTATGGAGTGCTTAAAGACGGACTTTCTAGGAAATAAAGTAGGAATTGCACCACATAAAACTAAACAACATAAAATGGATGACCTTATGTGTGTTATTTCTTCTTAAAGACTTCTCAGTGACCTAACTAAAATTGTATTCAACTTTGACATTCCTGTACATGATGATAACAAATGCATCTTTTATCTTTACTTCTGTTTGACAATTCCATCATTTTGCTCTATATTGTTGTAAGTATGTTATATTCTTTTAAGATGAATTGATCTTTTGACCAGGTGGCATCTGGTTTATTTTCAGAGTCTGTTACTTGTCAACGATGTAACATTTTAGCATCGTTTTTGTTTCATTCTGGAGTGCAAACAATTATTAGTTTGTGGGTTTTGCTTAAAATTCATATCATACTTTAATTTGATTGGTTACTTATAATGCTTTGACAATGTTAGATTCATACTTGTCAATTTAGCGATTTTATGTAGTTTCAATACCGTGCAAAAGTGAATATGTTGCAATGCTAACTTGCAAGCTTTTGTTTGTTTGCCAGTCACTGCTTTGTGATCCAAATCCAAACTCCCCTGCAAACTCAGAAGCTGCTCGCATGTTTAGTGAGAACAAGCGAGAATATAACCGAAGAGTGCGCGAGATAGTGGAGCAGAGCTGGACTGCTGACTAAATGCTGAATGAAAGCACCAGAAACTTGTCTCTCTGCAAACGAAAAATGGAGAGTGTTGGTGGTGGGTCTGAATTTCCGTACACTTGTTAGATAGTGGCGTACTCTATATTCTGCTTTTGTGTGCATTGTGCTTAGGAGATTACTTTGGATATTTGATTTCTGGCTTCTGGACAGCCCTGGTTGAACCCCTTGATTTCTCAATATTTGTGCTGATTCTCGTTTCATGTAATTGTAATTTGTTCTGCAGCCTCTGTATAGGAATATTGTTATTGTAGTGATGCCCTTGACAATCTCTCTCATCAGACATGAAAATAGAGAGCCTTGTTTACTGGAATTTTATTTAGTGGGCCTTAAGATGTTACGAATGCTTTAAAGATCACTCATCTTGCATTGTTTTTTACTGAGCTTTGCTTGCTTGCATGCTTTCTTATATACAAGAATTTGCAGATAAGATGATGATGCCTTTATGCAGATAAACCCAAATTTGATTGACCTTGTTACAACTGAATTTATTGCATCAACCTCTAAGCATTGTAATTTTATCTTGGTTGGGATCTTTAACCTCGCAAATGTTACCACAAAGGTTTGAAACTTGGTGACAGTACTGGGAGAACGATTGTTTAAATAATGTAAAATGCTCAAGGGATACATAATAGGCAACCACTGATCTTAAGTCGTCATGGATTGTGACTTCGAGATTAACACTCTTTAAGTGATCCTGGAAATTGCTATGGACAAGTGATCCTGCAACTTCTACTTGGTTGTCCAATATTTTACGTAACAAAAAGCCTTTCAGGCACTCTGGCATGCCAAAAACCTTTCAAGTGATCGTAAGCATGCATTTTTAACTGCTGGATCAAGCATGCTCCTAGGAGATACTTCATCAGCTGCAATGGAGGCATGCAGCTGCATAATATATAACAAGGATTCTATTAGTTGCACAAATATAACATTCTGAGCAAAGAGTTAACTGTTTTCTCAAGTCTTTAAATGATGAAGGATGAAAGAAAACTATATTATGATCTATTTTTGAAATAATAACATATCTGTGCCAATATTACCTGATCTTTCAGAACGTCCACTTCCTTCTTGGATTTTGGTGGCCTCCCCATAATGATTTCTTGTGAAATTAATCCAAAATCATAAACATCAATCTTTTCTGCATGCTTCATCCTGCCAAGAAGATTGAAAATAACATAATTGATAATGTAAGTCAAATTAACTTAAAATTTGCTCTCTTAACTTAAAATTTGCTTTCTGAGACATGGAAAGCCTTGAGGGCAGGCTTTCAGCTTGAAGTATCTGACAAATTTTCTGTTTATGATTTATGACATAAGATCATCTAAAGTACTTCCCCTTCACTTAGGCTCCGATCCACTGGTCCATCAGAATACCAACTCAGAACACTTCAGGCCAATGAAAGGAAAGTTTTCCTCTTCATACCTTTCCTGAATTTTCTGCTAGCAATGGCAGGTTATAGCTGCTGATTTTTGCAACAAGATTCTGTTCTAATAACATGTCTGTTGTTTTCAGATTATTTGAAAATACACCTGGCACTGTCCCTGTATGCAAAAATTGAATTCCTTTTGCAACCCCTATTGCAGTTGTTATACGCTGTGTAAGTGATTGTCGAGCTTGTGCCTCTGCCAATTACACCTCAGTTCAAACACTATCAGCAAATTCTAAACTAAATATGGGTGACCCTCAGAAGCAAAGTAATTTTTTTTTGCTAAATTACCAGATATCCAGCTCCTTAGTGTGCCATTTGGAACATACTCAAAGATGCGAAATATTCGGCTGATGCTTAATTCATCTAGGTAGCACTCAAAGCAGTGCCCTAGAGCACTGACCACATGGTGATGCCTAAGGTTTGTATCAGCTCTATATGGTGCATAATGTTGCGAGTGCTGTGGCTATTTTTCTTCTTAAGGCATCTAGTGGCAACAAAGGAACCATCCTTCAGGCGACCCCTGTACATCTAAAAGCAAAAAATATGTAATTTCTAGATATTGTTTCATTGTTGCATAAAATAATATCAGATATACATTAAACCAGAGTAGAGATGCACCTGTTCTTGAGAACCTTCACCAATGAAAGCAGAGGTCTCAAAGTTGTTGGTAGCCTCCTCGAGCTCTTCCAAGGAAAAGGTCTGACAACCTAGAGGGCCAAGCGGTCCCAGCTTCATTGTTTGAGATATATACCCTTCATAAGTGGCAAAACATCATTTATCAGATTACCTGAAGATGTTGAAAGCATTTGGCAAATGCATTCATGATTAGGTACTCTTACTATTCTTCTCTACCGTTGTTACTCCATATATGTTTTCAAAGTTTAGAAGCTTAGCAACATAATAATTCTCTGTCAATCTAAAAAGTTATGAACAGCTCAATTTAAGATGGGGATGAAAAGTGCACACACATGGCTGTGGCCATTCAGAGTCATGTTCACACACAGATGCATTCACACACCAGAAGAGAGAACCAGAGATGAAACTGTACTTGCATCCAAGAGGAACTTTGAGGTGTAACCAGTTGAAGCATTCTCTGAAATCAACCTTGTTGTAGGCTTCTTGAAAGGCTTGTTGGCATTAACCCTCCTAACAAGCAAAAATGCAAGTCCAAGAAATACAATTCCTCCAACAATCCCTCCACTTATACTCAGTGCAAGAACTGCTTTGGAAACTCGTTTCTGCTCCTTTTTCTGAGGTATGATTCCCACAGCTAAAGCTTCATTTTGACAATAGGATAATGGATGTTGGTTTCCATTTCTTGTGTCGAGACAATTCCTAGAATAGAGGACAACTCTGTTCTTAGAACCTGAAACTAGAGTAGTAGGCAAGTGTCCAGTCAAAAAATTCAAAGACAAATCAACAAATTCAAGTGCAGCATTGCTAGAGAGATTGTTGGAAAGCTTTCCAGTGAGCTTGCTTTCAGTTATGTTCAAATAACTAATAGAAGGTAGGGACAGCAGCGATGTAGGAAATGGGCCAATAAATCTATTAAAAGAGAGATCTATCATCTCAAGTTGATACCTGGAGCTCAATGCAGTGGGGATAGCAGAGCGAAACCTGATTTTGCTCAGATTCAAAGAAACCAACTTATTACCAAGTTTAGGAAACTGAGGTCCAAAAGCATTATCTTCGAAGTCAAGCACTTGAAGGTATCTCAAACTACTAAAATCAGGAACTTGTCCAAAGAAGTGGTTATGTGAAAGCGAAAGAATTCTAAGATTATCCAAATCACTAAATGAATTCGGCAAAGTCCCACTGAACAAATTCTCCAAGACTTGGCAGTGATCCCAACCAGTCAGGCAGCTGACCAGCCAGCATGCCGTCATCAAGTATGAGTGTTTGGAGAGTAGTCAAAGATCAAAGCTCATGAGCGTAGGAACCATACAGGAAATTTGAACTCATATGAAGTATCTCAGCAATGATCAACGAGTAATTTTACCAGGTAACCAGCCCCAAAAACCAAGCTAAACGAGTGTAAGGCCTTTCAAGTCTGGAAGCTTAACAAGAGTCGTTGTAAAAGAATACATGGAAAACTTTAAAGGCAACATAGGAGAGCTCCCTTGTTTCCAACGGTGTGCAGCTGGGTTATGCTTTCTTCATAACAAACCAGTGTCCAAGATGAACTTGGTTCAGTATTACAGAACTCTGTATTACTGTTACAGCTCCTTAAAACAGTTGGGTTGTTTTAAAGCCCTTGAAGATTGCAACTGCTCCGAATCACTGAATTGAACCAAAATGAGAACAAGAACCAGAAGTGCAGAACGACTTAATTTGAATCCTTTTTCCATCAGTGCATTAAAAATGAGCAATAGAAGAAAATTAAACAAGACGACTGTATAATTGTCTGAATTTTTGCTTCTCAGTTACTGAAATTCATGTTTCCAAGACCATGAATATCAAGACAAATTCTATCCAAATGCAACATCAAAGACAAAATTATCTCCAGAAGTCTGCAAAACCTACTGACACATAGAGCTTTCGTTTTTCCCCGAGGTTATGCGAAGAAGCCAAGACAATTTAATGGCACGGGTTCTTTTCTAAGAAACTTGTAAAGATTTTACGTCAAAACTGACGTGGAATTCCCACAAACAGACACTTCTTCTCTGTCTTTTTCGAAACTCCATAATTATACATGATAGTAAAACTAAAGGCCTTTTCTTTCTTCCCATATAGTTAGTTTTGTGGTTGGTTTGCTTTGCTGAGTTCCAAACCCTTTTAAAGATTGAAAAACAAAAGCCAAAAAGTAAGATTCTTGGAGAAGAGAAGTCTTTGTTCCTCTTACTCCCCAACCTTGAGTCTCTCTTTTTGATGGTTTATTTGAGTTCTTACCCAGATAAAACTCAATAAAGACCTAAAGGCTCAATGCAAAACCAAAATCAAGCCCGTATCAACATCTATACAAAGGCAAATGGTAAAAGCACAAGAAAAAACCTTACTTATAGTGTCCCCCATCTTTAGCCCAAAAAATAAACACATAAAAGAACAGCCCATATGAAATCCAGCGTCAAATAATTATACCCACAGCCCAAAACCTGCCGCTGAGAAAAGGGAATTTTCATGCCAAGCCACCCAAATCCAGTCAGCCCTCTTACTCTTCTCGCTTCCAACACAAGCTGAAAAGTCTGCCGTTGAGTTTAGCCACACCACCCCCTCCCTCTATATCTTAGCCCATCCACAGCCTCACTGTGAGCGCCCAGCCCAAATTCATAATAACAGCAGACCCAGCCTGGCCCAAATGAATAAAAATTTGCAGAGGCTCAAGCTCACTTCTAGCTTCCTCTCCGCCCATCACCCTTTCCTTCCAGATAGCCAAGCAGGCAGCCCAAAGGACTAAACATAGATTGCACCCAAACCACCATCCACTCATGCTCCGAGCCCAATGCCATATGGATTGATCCAGAATGCAGAATTTATTAAGCTTCCTGGTGCATTTACTCCTCTTCCTGAACCGAAGCATAATATTCAACCAACCTGCAGCAATATTAAGCCCGTCCCACACTTCCAGCTTAAACCCCATGCAGAATAATTTTACGCAACCCAGTCAAGTGATGAGCTGAAAATTGGTCACAAAGTTTTGCATTCCATAGATAATCGGGTAAAACTTTTCCAGAATGCACGCTAGCACTTTTGTATGCATTAAAATAAGCAAAAGCCCCAGAAGAAATCAGCTAAAAGCAGATTCACATTCCATATCACGTAGAAGCCACAGCTGTCCCTCATAGTCCTCTATCACGAAGAACTTCAAATGCTTAGGTCACAAGCTGGAATTTTAATGCTTAGCCTCTACCCAATTAGCTAGCTGCCACCTCCCATGACTCATTCTCACCCTATTCCAAATCACACGTCACCTCCCACATGTGAACGGCACCAAAAGGATTGCAAGCCACCAATTCCTCAGTAAATCCAGCGCAATATAACCATAAGTTTGCTGCATGCACAGTGCATGCAGCATAATAAAATCCCAACCCCTATTCTCCACCTTGAAGAGCAATGATGTTATTTTAATCAAAACTAGCACATCAAATTCGTAAACCGAATTATCTAACTCGATTTAATCAATTGTTATCAAAATTATGTGACACCAATTAACTGACGAATCATGTTATGGTATTCAACACACGAATTCGAAATGTTACTTTCGATAAAAATATCATTTCTCTTGATAATTTCATTACTTTTGATGTCATAACTGTCTCCATTTTTATGCCATCAGCCTCCAACCTGTGCATTGCTTTCTACTCAAATAATTTCTATTTTATGGTATTACATCAAACTGCTTGTTGAGGAGACAGTGATTAGGTTTAAATTGGAAAAAGGAAACACAAACTTACCATCACCAAAATGTCCCTTTCTTTTTAAAATATCTAAACTACTTTGGTAAGTAAGTCTTTTTTCATTTTATAACCCATTAATTCGAAATCATCTAGAACTACAATCAAGAATCAAATAAATAAAAAAAATAAACTGATAATTTTATAAATTGATGAAGCATATTATAACGTTTTTATAAGTCTAATAATTTATTATTGAAGTAATACTAGGCAACCACATTTTAAAGATGGGTTAAGTGATTTATTCTCGTCCAAGGTTTTTCTAAATGACGAACTTTCATCTAAAAATTTTTAAAAAACTAAATATTCACTCATTAACTATAATAAATAATTAAATTTAACAATGAACATTTAAATTTTACTGATTAAAAAGATATTTTTATCTTTTTGAATACAAACTTTAAAAATAATAATTAATAAAATTAATTTGATAAAAATAACTAAAATATAATATAAGATTAACACTAACGATGACTGCTAAAAAACTAACTAAGTGATCGATAATAGTCATTTGGTTCAATTAACAATTTTGATAGTGAAAGTGACCAGATCTAATTGTCAAATATGTAATAGAAATGGTCAACCATTACAGATAGTCAAAAATGATCGACAAACTTAAAACTGATTATTTCTAACCTTCTTGGCCACCTCAACCATTAATACAATCAGATTCAACTATCAATTGTATCAAATGATCATTACTTATGTCCATAGTCTTTTTTTTAAATTTTTTATTTTATTTTTTAAATTTGTTATTATTATATTAATATTATTTTATATTAGATTTATTTTATATAAAATTTATTTTAATATTAATATTGATTATATTTTATTAAAAAATATTATAATTATTTCATTCAAAATATTAATAAAATTAAAAGAAGATTAATCACCGGATAAATAAACAGATATTGAAGATATACACTTCAACAAATTTCTTCGTGCATTATAAATAAACTCTAAGTCTTAAACCAATTCCAACACTATGAGCTACCAACTTATCCTCCACATTACAAAGTAAACCTAATTTAATTTTCTTTACAATCCAACTTTGGAAAAAAACAGGCATGTTAGAGAGCAACAAATTTTAAAAACTAAAAAATTATTAAAACTATGATTTGAACCAGAGTTTGAACTGCAGCTACTTACTTTAGGCTCAATCAAAATTTGAATCAAATCCTCTTGAAGTACTTGGGAGCGCTTTCTGGATAATAAGTTGATTAAAGATGTTGGAAGGGGGCATGTGTACTCATTCTTTGATCCACTACACTTAGGGGCTGCCATTTATTTTAACTTTGAGCTTGACTTCATTCTTTTTGTTCTTAGGCTTCAATCAAGAAGAATCTTGATTATATTTTTTTCTTCTAAAAATAACATTATAATATTTAAAAAATGTTCAATAATTGTTTGTAGGCAAAAGTATACTTAATTTTAAAAAAATAAAAAGGTGAACTTTTTCTTGTGTTTATCTTCTTAATTTGGAAAAAAAAAAAAAAAAAAACGCTTGTCAAGCCCTTTTAGAGAATGAAACTTTCTTAAAAAGAAAAAGCTTAGCCACTTAATATTTATCATCAATCTTAGGACCCAAGTACTCAATTTCATCCATATGTGAATTCTCTGGCACTTCAATCTCTTCCAGCCATCTGTAACACTCACCCTCCCCTTCCTTCACTGAATTTTTTCCATCTGCATTCATAATGTTTACAACTCAGAAATGATTTTCATATTATGTTCATAACTTCAAACTGATCTTTAGATTGTCAAGTGTTTAACTTACTTGAAAATGCAGAGAATGGATAATCCTTGTAGTGTGAACAGTCTCGGCCATCGGCTTTTGAATACGGAGGTCCAAGCACATCCAGCACTGCACATGTTGTAATAGCTGTGAATTCATGGATATTGCCGCCAGTGGTTGGATACAATACAGAAGTGTCGCAAGGCGCTGTGAAATCTTTGTCTGCTACCAACCTTGCCAATCTAGCTGCAAAATCATCACATTGGTTCAGAAATGATCCCACTATACCGCGTTCAAGACAGTACGTGTGTGAATACTCACGTTGGGAATGTTGCAGAGAGTCATGGGAGCTCACAGGATCAACCAAATCATATGATTTGATGTGCATTGTTCCCAGAAGGAGCTTGCTAAACACAGTCATTTCAGGATGATTATGCAAGGGGATAACAGCGGTTGCAGGAAGAAAGAAGAGACATAGCTGCACACAAGCAGTCACAAAAACAAAGCCCCAAAACTTCAAAAGAAGTCGGAACATTATTTTACTAGAACTACAAAAACAACTCTCAAATTCATCAATTCATTCTATTATGATCAATATGCAGATATCAAATCACAAATTGATTAATAATCAATGAGAATTTTCTGGTCTTACCGAAAAATTAGAACACTTGTATACGGTTGTGTAGGTCACAATTGGAGACCCTTTAACTATATCTTCCGTTAGATTCCCTTTAGCTGCATCTTGAGCTTCGAAGAGCTTCAGCAGCCTATTGCTTAGCCCAACATCCTCTGGCTTCATATCATCTATAACATAACATGGATCAATATAAACCAGGTAAAACACTCAACACTTTGGTTCATGCTGAAGTGCATATGACCATTATTATAATGCATCCCTTGCTTTAAGGCCAAGATCTCTATATTAGGCGCAGGTTGGACACCGCTGAACGGTAGAAAACATAAAACAAAGCAAAGATTAAAAATTACCCATATGCAGCGTTGTTGCTTGACATTTGGCCTAAGGAATCTATTAACAGGAGCCATCTGTCAAGCCCAGTAACAGTTATTTAATTGCACTGTCTTGTCTCCCTCAGTTTTCGTTACATGTATATCCATTAGAATTATTCAAGTAGTGCTTAGAAAGTTAACTACGAGAAACAAACGACAAAATGCACCCCAGATCCACAGTAAACAATCTAACAAAAAGTGCCTAAACGATTACAGATGAAGCAGAAGAAACAAGATTTTGAAGTAGCAAAATATAACTTCGAATTGATCTTTCTGACCCTCAAAGAATAAGGGCAAAAGGGTTGACAGAGAAAGGTCACTTGATTCTTATAATAAGATCAAGGGATTGAATCTATTGATCCCAAGGCCTTTGATAGCTTAAAGGAATTTTAAATATCACAATCTAGTCCATAAAATTATTGCCAGATTCAAGTATTTCAAATATCTATATCAAATGTGCCAATTGTTGACCTTAACCTTTAAACCAGAAAAAGGCTTAAAACATTGTCTAGAAATATATCAAAACATGCATGGTAGTTCCAAAACACATGCAAATGAACCATAACTCAAAACGAAATAATATCAAATAAAATTTGGAAAACTTGATGAATTTACCAAGAATTTTGCACAACTTATTCACATCGCAAGGAGCAGGCACAGTGCCGGGGCCTTTGAATACATCTCTACACGCAACAAACAACTGCTGCAGCACCCGACGAACCTTTGGCTCGACACTTCTTTGAATTTTGTTCTTACATCCCTTCTTTTCGATAGCTTTATGCACATATCTAACCCTTTTTGGATGCTCAACTCTTTGTCCTCTTTGCTCTACCAGCCCACCCTCCATCGTCATCACAAGTCTATACGAAACCAACCCAACAGATATCTTCTTCAAGCAAAACTGAAAGATTAAATCTTGGTGTGCAAATGATGGGGAAGACAAGAATTTGAGAGAGTTGGTGAGGGAAGAAATAGGAAGTGTAGGTGGGTATTGATGGATATATAAAGAAATGGAGAAATAGCAAAACCAGGGGCCATGGAGAAGAGAAATGGTGATTGTTTTGAGAAAACAAGTGAAAAGCAAAAGCAGTTTTCGTTTGTTTTGCAATTCCCGCCCCCTAGTTTGAGTGTTGAAACTGCCTAATCGCGACCCTGGTTTTCCAACCAAAGATAGGAAGTTACAGTTTTGGCCCTGGCAACAACTTGCCTTGTTTTGCTTTTACTTATTTTGAAGAAAAAAAAAATCCTCAATGATTAAACATGCCGTGTTTTCTTGAGCACGTGACAAATTTACTCAAGTCGCCAATCCGGGTTTATGTATGAGACCAATCACTATGTCACCCCTGATCTTTGATAAAAAGACTAGCCTCCCTAAGTTTTAAAAGTTTGTTTTCTTTTGCGGCGTTGAAGTTAATGCTAATTTTAACCATCAAATTATATTCGAGCAACAGTTAGAAGTTGATGTATTGGGGTTAATGTTGGTTGCAAGGCAATATGGCAAATCTAGTTCACTGCCAACCCCTTGGTTGCTAACGATTGACTTTGTTATTAGTCTCACATGTTTTCTCATCTATTTTGTTTTGTATTATTATCAATAATGTTTTAATTTGATTTTATATAACATATTATTTGTGTTATTGAAGATTGTGAAGTAAACGAAAATGGTAGTAAGGTGGGGTGGTGATGGTTTGATGGTGTGAGGAGGTTCGTGGTTGTGATTAACGAGGGAAGGGATGGTAACGGGCTTTGAAATGGAGGGTTGGGTGTTAGTGGGATTTGAAATGGAGGGTTGGGTGTTAGTGGGATTTGAAATAGGGGGGTGGGTGGCAATAGAGTTTAATTATGGAGAGTTGAATTTTACAAAATTTTGGAATTATGTAGTTTCGGTAAAGATAAAATCATATTTTGGATTAATTTTATAAAAAATTTAATAAATTTAATAGAATATATATATATATATATATATATATATATATAGCATTTATCTAGTGTCCATTTTCTATCTTTGTTTTGATAATAATTATAACATATGATGGGTTCAGATTAACAGACAATAGTTTGCATAAAATTTGTATACATAAGGCCAAACAATTTATTTTCACTTAAGATTTTTTCAAGGATAAACTCTCATCCAATTTTTTTTTTTAAAATTAAATACTTACTTTAAACCAAAGTTAATAGTTAAATTTAATAGTCAACTTTTAAGTTTAACTAGTCATAAAGGTATTTTTGTTTTTTTGAATAAAAAATTTTAAAACTAAAAATAATAAAATTAGTTTTATAAAAATAAAAACAATTTATTGCCTCTATCAAATCTTTGGCAGTTAGATTTACTGAACTATGTTATCATAGTAGTCAAATTCAATTACCCATCAAACTAGATACTCATTTTCGACTATTGGATAGATTTATAGTGACCATGGCCTTTTTTTTTATAATTTTATTTTGTTCAAAATTTTAATAATAATTTTTTAAAAATATTATTATATTAATATCATTTTATATTAAAATTTATTTTAATATTAATATTATTTATTTTTTAGTGAAAAGTATTTTAATTATTTCATTAAAAATGTTAAAATTAGAAAGAATTTGGTTTAGGGGAGAGTATTTAGTTTTTTTAAAATTTTTGGGTGGGAAAAAAGTTAGGGAAACCTTGGGTGGGAATTTGTTCGGCCTCTATATAAATACTGTTCTTACCTTTTCTTTTTTTAATTTAATCATGGTTCTAAGAATTTTGAATTCAAATACGGAAGAAAAATCACGAGAATCTCATAAAAATATCATGGGAATCTAATAAATTTTTAAATAATTAAGAGATTTTTATTTTTACTAAATCTTTATTTCTTCCTCGAGGGCTAGACTATAGTCAAACTAATTTGATCTCAAAAAATAGATCAATTTAGTTTGATTTGATTTGATTTGTATTTATTTAACTCAAATTCAAATTGAGTCTAAATTAAAAAGGTCGATTCATTTTTAAAATTGAGTAAAGCTCGAGTTGAAAAAAGTTTGATTTTATCTGACTCATAAGTCAAAAAATAGTTTAATTCGATTTAAACTTGACTCACAATTTGATTTAGATTATATTTCAATAATTATCAAAATAATATTATTTTGTCATTATTGGATAAAACATCGTCTTTTGTCAACAAGCCACAAACCTAAGCTACAAGTCAAACAATGAACTCGAATCGAATTTGAGTTTAACTAAACTAAACTATTTTAATTTGAATCAAATTTGAACCATTTTTTTATTTTGACTTGATAAACTCAAATTAAATAATTTTTTATTCAAGTAAAATTCAAATTAGTAGGTATTGAAGTTTGACTTGGTATATATATCCACCCTTATATTTTATAACCATAACCACACTAATAACCAAGTATATAATTTTTACATATTTTTAACATTTCATCAATTACTATATTTATTTTTAGGGTTGAATTCGAATTGAGTTAACTTGGCTTCGAAAGTTAGCTCAATTCAATTTAAATTCGTTATCTCAAATTTGATTAAAGTTTGAATCAAAATGATCAACTAATTTTTTAAATCAAATTGAAATTGAGTTAACAAGAATTTTGTTCAGTTCGACTCGCAAGTTGGAATATGGTTTCATCCAGTTCGAACATGACTTGCGATTTAATTTGGGTTATATCAAATAATTGTTAAAATGAAATTATTTTATCAATTATTAAATGAAATAATATTATATGTAAATTCAAATCATGAATTCTAGTTATAAATTTAAGTCATTAATTTGAGTCAAACTCAAACTGAATTATTTATCATTCAAATTTAATTCAAACTATTCTTAATTTTAACTTAACGAATTCGAGTCAAGAGTAAATTTTTCCCTTCAAACTTTGTTTAAATCATAATCTCCCTCCTATAGATTAAAACTTTAATCCATTTGAGGAGTAAAACTAAAGTAACCCTAGAGCATACTTGGAGGGTTACAATTGTAATTACATAAAAAAACTCAAATACAGGTTTTTTTTTTTATTTAAAAAAACCTTTATTCAGTATAAAATTAAGTTATTTGATCATCCTGGTATAAAATTATGGTTATTATTTATTTTTGTATAAACTTATTAAAAGTGAATTATTTTAATTAATTAAATTAAATTTGATTTAAATATTAAAAGGACATGATTAAATTACGTATCAAAACTTAAACATGTGACATATTACAATCAGGATTTTCCCCTAAAAAATTTACATAATAAAGTATTAAGAATTTCAGAATATTTTAGATTATGGAAATAAAAAATCTTATTTCTTTTAGGAAAATGAAAGAGAGAAAGAAGATGGATAAGGATGAAGGACTTTTTTGGAATTCAGCCTAGTAGATGAAGATGGTCATGGATTCACGTGGCATCCGCATGGGGAGAGTGGTTCGCCTCAGAAGAGAGGCCATCATGCACGTGTCACTAGTTACTTCCAATGTTTATTTATTTATTATTATTATTATTTTTGTAATTCTAAATTCTTTTTACGTCTATCTTTATATTTGAATGCCGCTCTGTTTGATTAAAATCTTAATTTTAAATATGTTATTCATGGACGCAAGAATTAATTTATTTTTGAGGAGTAGATAATTTTAATTTTAATTTAAATATAAATTAATATTTAATTATATTATAATATATAATTTAGACATATAAAAATTATATTTTAATATTAATATCAAATTTAAATTCAACCAATTTAAAATTGAACTTAATTCGAATAAACTTAAAATAAGCATTTCATTTTACAAACTTGAGTTTATAATTCGTGAGCTATAATTCAAGTTTGTAATAAGTTCGGCTCGTGAAACTCATAAACCGATAAAAATTATTCAAATTAATTAAAACAAAATTGTTTTAACAAAAAACGATATTGTTTTGTTTAATATACATCAAAATGAAATCATTTTAAATATTTAAAATGTCTGATAAACTGAGTCGAACTAAACTTAAGCTTGACTCTTCGTAGACAAACCAAACTTGAATCTCAATTCGAATTTGATATATATGAAACGAAACTAAAAATTGAATCAAACTCAAACTTAATTTGATTTAAATCTATCCCCAAGTAATGCCATTGCCCATTGGTATGGCAATGGAAAAATCAAACTCTGGTGCTAGTGGCTTAGTCATGGCAATAAGAATGAATTCAAATTGAATTAAATATAAATAGTTGTATTTAATTTCTTGTTATGTATTTGAATTCATATTTACCAAATTCTTTATAGCAAAATTTGGATACGAGAGTTTGATCTGCACTTACTTCATATTCGATGTGTTATTATAACAAAATTTATTTATTTATAATAAATATATTTATAATAACTTATTGAAAACATAAATATATTTATTATGACTTATTGAAAAAACAAAAATATTTATTATAAATTATATATATTTTATTAAAAATTATAATTAATAAAATATAATTAATAAATATTTAATTTGAATTCCCATTCACATTCGTATGACTCGTATTCACAAATTTTTAATACCGTAATCTGAATTCATGTTTGAATTTTAAATAATTCGTTCAAACTGAATTAAAAAACAAATCTAAATATATTTGATTTGAATTCAATCTTATATGATGGTGCTTTTTGTTTAACAAAGTCCCCTTATAAAAGATGGCTCTAATACATGACTTCTGCACGGAATCGATAAATGATTTTAGCCACAATATCTATAAATTACGAGATATAAGAATTTGATTCCAAGGAAACAAAATGAGAAATTCAAGAGGTAAGATTGCCCCTCACCTCAAAAGGAACAACCACTGAAATAATTAACCAAAAACTCTGGTACAATGGGTTGCATATCTTCAACTAATATTCTTTCATTTATTTCTTGTGATGACTCTTTGAGTAAGATCTGTAAGTGCCTGTCTTGACTTCCTTACTTCTTCATCATTGGTTTCGGGTAGAGCATCAACGGCAGCTGCAGCAAGGTTGGCATGGTTCGTCGCTAGCTCTCTCGTCCTTTGTATTCCCCGGCTCTTGCCAAGATATTCAAGGGCCTATATTTCCACAGGCAAACTATAAGCACAAAATATATAACAAGACAACACTATGTTATATATGCTTACCATATCAATGTTCGAAGGATTTTCAAAGCCCTGATCAACAATTGCACGCAGCTGGGGGAATTCTTCCATTGCAAACAATATAGGAGCTGTTACAATGCCCTACACCGAAATAACAAAAGAAGTACCAGGTTAAATAGGTATCAACCTTAATAAATTGCTAAACAATAATTGTTTCTTTGTGACCAAGTAATGCTTCAGAATGAATCCACAGAAAATGCCCCATGGCGACAACTAAACCTTTAGAAGACAAGAATCCTACAATATAGCCATCATTGAGATATAAAAGATATAAAGGAGAGATGAATTACATGCCGGATGTCTGATAAAGATCCCTTTCCAAGTGAAGCTGATGTGCCAGTGAAATCAAGAACATCGTCTATCAATTGGTAGGCCAGTCCCTGAAAAGGGAAGAAGAATTTGAAAAAATAAACTACTGCAATCTGTAATATCTTCTGTTCTAAAATGAAATTTTGCATATAGAACAGCAATTTCAGACTCATCCACTAACAGGTGAACGCCAATAATGGTATGTGGTACTCCGGAGAAAAAGTGAGTGAGACCCATAAAATAAAATTCCCCTATAAATTATCACCACGCAGTGGATAGGAGACATTTGGCAAATGCAATATAAATCATTAAGCTATACTAGTATTCTTCAGCAGAATTGGACTTAAGATCATTGAGAATAACTTGAGCATGGGAGAGATATATTCTGAATACAGCTGCAAAGAAATGACCATGACACGCTCATATTATGTGCTAGGACTATATTTACTGTTGTTAACCTTCGACATGAGCCATGGCAAAAAAAAAATAAAAATTAAATGTTGCTATATTTCTTAATTTACATGCAGATTCCAACCACTTCCACCATTTGTAATTATAATAAAATTAGAAGGTAGGGCAGAGCATAATAAGGGGAAAGTAGTTGAAAGCTCGGAATACTTTTTCAAAATACATATCCAAAGATTTCAATGTGAAATTTTTATTAGTAGTAATAAATTATGCTTTAGTAGATTAATAAAATTCAAGTAATGTACAAACCAGATTTTTTCCATACTCGAAAGCCAACGTTGCAACTTCTGCTGATTGTCCAGCAAGAAGAGCAATTGCCTTGCAGCTATTTGATATCAACGAAGCAGTCTTGTAGTACGTTTTTTGCATATAATATTCCATGCTGCATTTATTAGTAAATATTTCAAATGGTTAGCTAAAGACAAGGTGTTTCAAAAATTCTGAAAGGAGCCAAGTTGAATACAAGTTAAACAAGTCATAATCTCATCAGGTCTCATTCAAAGTTATGAACGAAGGTTTAACTCTTTAATTTTGACTATAGGAGACTGGCATCAGTCTGTCAGACCCATTTGTGAACTCCCTTTTTTTTTCTGACAAAATTGCTCCTTATTCCTCCATCAGGGAGCAAAAACAAACAAGCAAATAAATAAAGAAGCTAATCTTATGCATAGGGAAGGTTGAATATAAAAATTTTGTTAATAATTCTATAACAGAAACCTAAACATGAATAAATCACTTGAGCAAATGGTAAGATAGTTGACTTTACTACCAAGTTAATGGACCAGTCATGGACACCAAAATAAAAGTACATTAAGAGGACTAATCAATATAATAATACACACACACACACACACTTGCATTAGGAAATGTAATTGTAAGTGGAGTAATATGAGGAAATAAGGTGTGTTGGACTTCTGTTAAAATGCTTCTGTCAGACCTTACTCTATTAGATGGAAAAGTAACAGTGAGGTGTTTAAAAGAATTTCTAAAATCACAGGGGGTTAAATAATATAACAGAAAACCACTGGTTGGGAAACATCTAAGCTGAACCAGTCCCTTCAATGATGCCAAAAAACACAAACAGGTTTTCAGCAACTGAGCACCATAATGAGAGTTAGGGAACATGGCATCAGTAGGAAGAAAGGTCCCCTGTTCAAACTATCACAACATGTGACATCAAATGGTTTCTTGCCACAGCAGGTATGTAAAGGGCATCCAGATATTTGTTTTTGAACAAAAACATCATTAGCATCATAGCAGACCACATCCTATGGATTTTATTGAACATTTTATTAAAACAATCAATTTAATAGGAGGCAATAGATGAATAATAACAGATCTGCAATTCAGTACAAAAAAACTCACAAACCGCAAATCATGCCAGAGAGGGCTTCAACTATTCATTGAAAAAAGTGCAAAAAACAGATATTCAAATGTTACAGAAAAGGAAAAAACAGCATACCTACACCGTTGGTCAGATGAGTTAGTCATTTGCATTGTTTCACCAGTAACAAGATGCTCTACAACTGTTGCCAGCAATGATACAACCTACAAACACAGAGAGATGGATGAGTGGGAGAGATAATATCCAAGATTTGATAAAATCTCAAAATCACATAACCAGCAGCAAAAAGGAATATTAATAGATATTGTCAAAAACTTGAGAAAAGTACGATTAGCAATTTGATGAGGCTTTTAGCTCTAAGTTCATTGAATCAATCCCACGGTGTGTTATATTAAAGTGACGGATAAACAGTTTATTATCCATTAGGCTCCATGGATTAGCAAACCAATGTTGTATGTTTCTAAATGACCATTCTCATTGCAAGTAACTGAGAACCCAAATAGAACCTTATTTCCTAAAGAAAATAGGTAAACAAAGTTTAGACCTCAGTGCAACTAACACGTATAATAAAAATCTACAAATTCCCAATTTACAAACACCAAAAAATAAAAATTTATACCTCTGTGTTTTTCAATGAAGCAAGGGCAACACAAGCTCGAGAAAGAAGAAAATCTCCTGCTAATACAGCTAACTGCAATAAAAAAAGAAAAAGAAGAACAGCAAGACAACAATAAGAACCTTGAGCAACAACTGTCCAAGTCGACAGCTCTTCTAAGTATTCATAGAAGACTCCCATAATTTGATAAATAATTAAAAAATATACAAAAGAAGTTGCAAAATCCTGTACTGCCGTGGTATGCAACATTAGATCTGCATCAACATATAAATTAAGTCATTGATTTTATGCTATAATACATGGATAAAACATGTTGTACCAAGTATCCCAAAATGAGATATAGAGCAGGAAATAAAAGAAATCATTTCAATTGACAATTAAAATTTATATATCAGATCCCAAGCAAGGCCCAAATAAATAAAAGAGGAAAGAATGAATGATCTTGGAGGACAAATTGGACAAAAATGACAAAATATGGAATCTCTTCAACCATGTTTCATAACTTTACAAGCATGGGCAAGTTCTATTATACGTAATGTCGCATATATCCAGCAATGCATGTGTGAACACAAATGGATGTTACTACAATTTTTGACTCAATGTGATTCACAAAGATATTCATGCCATTATTATTCTTTTAAATAACAAATGTCAGTGAAAGAAGAACAAAGGAAAGGAATACCAAAAGTGACTGAGAGGTCTACACGCCAAAAGCACTCCAAGTATAGAAAATTAAAACTATATGGCATACAATATATTACCCCAAAATTAAAATAAAAAGATTAAAATTCCAAAAAACAGATCAGCCCAATACCCCTTTTCTGTTCAAGTTATGAAGAAAAAGGAGATTTCTTCAAAAGTCCAAAGAGAAACAAGAAATGAATCAGTCTCATTGCCTATTAACCTCTTTGTCAATTATTCCTTCAAAAATAAATTAAGTCTCTTAGCAAATCACACAAAAATAAGACAATATTGCACACACTCACGAAATTTTGGCCTTTTCCTCTTTTACAAATGCAACAATGTTCTCCAAAAGTAAATTATCACAACTGATAGGAGTTGCCCAGCAAATATTTGCTCCTTTGATAACTTTTCCCCTATCGATGAATCAATTTTGCAGATTAGAAAGAGATGGTATACTGAAAAACTTGGTACAAAAAAGACATCCAGAGGGGTAAAGACAATGCTAGAAAAAAAGGAGCTTGACCGTCTAATATTAAGGGAAAGCTGAATCACAATTTAATCACAAGGTAAAGGTTCCAGCATAGTGGATACACCTTTGCAAAAAGTCAGTACACCAGTTACATTATAAACACAGAATTTCCCATGCCTCCCAACCCATTACTGGCTTCAGATCCCGTAACCCAGACAAATTAAAACCACAACATAAAAATAAAAAAGAACTCAGACACTATCAAAGAGCCTTTATCCGAAAATTTTGATAAATGACAAGGACAAGTTAAATTACTTAAAACTTTTAATGAATAAAAAACAAGCACCTTATTTCCCATTACTAAATTTAATGAACCAATACCACGCCTTGTATCTGCATCATCCAAGACATCATCGTGAAGAAGGCTTGCTACCTAAGAAAAGGAAATTATTACATTGGTCAATATGTTTGCTACAAAGAAGTTTCTCAAAGCAGAACAAAGATAGAATATATAGCATATAAAAAGTTCAATAAAACAAATACAAAATTCTTAAGAACTGACATGGATCATCTCAGTAATCTCAGCTATGCATTGTTGTCTTGTACGTAGTTCAGTCATCAAAGCATCTCCTGTCCCTTCAGGAAGCGGCTCAAGTACACGCACATTCAAGGCTGTTGCCATCAACAATAAAACCTGCATAGCAGATGTTCCTTATAATATGCAGGCAACTAACATGCAATAAAGATTAATTTGTTAGCCAATGTAAGACTATCTAATTACAAAGAAACTCATGCAGCCATCTAAAGCAAGAAATAGAATCACTGTTATTACCGTGGGACGAAACCTCTTTCCTTCCACTCCCATTTTGAAGAAATACTCGGCTGCAGAGGCAAGCTTAGGTACCTAAATATTGTTTAAATCCAACTTTGGTCACATGATATCAATTGGACCTCTATCATGAAAGAAACATCATCTCTACCATCCTTCAAAGCATCCTAATTCCTTAAATAATAGAGAGGCAAAAGGAACTACTATTAGATACCTCAGTGACCACCATGGAGCGCAGCCTGTTAGCAATGAGTGATAGTTCATCAGCAACAAGGGAAAATGGGTCGAGTTGATCCTGAAAATATAATTTTCCTATCTCAGTATAATCAATAAACAACTACAAGATAACAACCAAAAACAAATCACTACTAGATAGGCTAATATGTGAAAGATTATGAACTGGAACAAGTAAGAAATGAGGTTGGGGCCAATCAGTAATATTGATATTTCAACCAAAAGCGAACTGCTATATCTCTTAAGATAAAATCAAATAGAATCCTACATTCTAAAGAAAAGGTTCCCTAGCGATTCACACCAGATCATGAAGTCAGAAAACTGTTGCAAATACCAAAAATTCAACAATCAAATCAAATTTATACTTCGTAAAAATAAGGGCATACAGTATTGTGAAGAAGATTAGGAAGAATACTAAAACTGAGGGGCTCTTGGATTGGGCATAAAATATCTCTCATGCAAAACTAGCATGTGAAAATTTCAGCCAATTGAAGATAATAGTATGTGGTGAAGACCATTAAAAATAAGAAAAGTACACCTAACCTCAATTATGGCGCTGCTCTGGTGATGAATTTGGATTCTAAAGTCATGCAAGGCAGGAACACTGCATGTATAAGCTTCTCTGCAACCCCAAACCTAACAATCACCATAAACAATAGTGGGTAGAATACATAAGGTAAGCCTCCTACTAACTACAAAAAATGAAAGGAACACAAGAATCACAGTCAAATGCATGCATGCAGGCATACACCATGTATATACATATGTATGATGTATTCATCTACATCTCTTGTATATGAATACAACATATATATGTATATATGCAAACCCAAACCTAACAATCACCATAAACAATAGCGGGTAGAATGCAGATGGCAAACCTCCTACTAATAACAAATTGTTTATAAACTTGCTAGTGGAGCAATTTGAAATTAATATACATCGCTTACCCTTCCATATTTAGACAAGCTATCAATCCTTCGTACTTTAAACAAATATGATGACTCGTTTCCCTAAAGCATGTTATCTGTTATGTCAGTGTATTCCAGGAACCAATACACACACACACACACACTATAGAGGATTCCCTCCATTTCATAGAGCACATGCAGGAATACGTATCACAGCACAAAATATCCAACCTAGCAATTCTCACTTAAAAAAGTCAGCGTATCAGAAAATTCTTGGCTTTCCATCTTTTTAACTAGACAACTGCTGCTCAAACAGCCTAGTCACTTCTTCACATTTCTGAAAGTTCAAAATGATGTACCATAGAAATCATACTCACGCTTACAAAACCATCACAAACAAGGGATAGTCCTAAATTCCATGATTAGGTATCATTTTAGGATCTTCAATGCACCCACTTGCCTTGGACAACTCACAATCTCCCCATCTGAAGACTTAATCATCTCCATCTAAAAAGCACAAAACAGAGCTCAGTCCTGCTTCCAAAAGTAATACTACAGAACCTTCTGCATCAGGAATCCTTTCTCACCATAAAGCTCTTCATTTCACATTAAAAAATCTTTAATTTCACCAAACAATTATTTTTTGCACGCTTAACTAAGCGCTCAAACTGCATTGCAACTTCAACTCTACAAAGCTGAAGTCACTGGCCCCACAACCTTGGGAGGGAGGAAATTTTAGCAGCAAATGAAGCTCATTAAATCGAGATTTAACAACCGATCAAACACATTTTACAACCACAAGCATACAACATTAGGATGAAACTAACCGCACCCATTTTACTCACAAACTGAAAGCGTGAAAAATTTCGTCAAGGATAAGATTTTTACCTTATGAATTGAGTCTCTGATAGAGTGTGAAGAAGTGGAAGTGCTCTGGGAGTCAGTCAGATGCGAGAGAAGCCAACGGCAAGTCAAAAAGGAGGCTCTAGGATTTCTTGAAATCCAAGAAAGGCCATAAGGAAATAACATGATTTGGCTGTAAAGATTATATGGGCTTTTTTATTTCAAATTAAATTTAAGTGAGTACAGAGAAAATGATTTGAAAGAGAAAGAGTTGAGTTGAGTTGAGTTAGGGGCGGCACGGTGGAAGCACAGAGACGCAACCAGGAGCCGAACCAAGTGACGTGAATTGGTACTGATTTTGATTTTAATTTTAATTTGTCAATGTCTATCGCTCGCCCGAATTTAGCGTTACGGCGGTGCGAGTTTATGCATCTTATTATAACTACTCGCTTTTCCTTTCATCGAGATGAAATCTTTTTTGGCAGAAGGCATCCCATCCCTGGTGTTTTTTTTTTTTTTTTAAATTTTAAATAATAAAATCTTCCCCATTAATTTTCAAAAATTTAAATTCTTTTATAAATTTAATAATTAATTATAAAATATTAATAATAAAAAAATATTTTCATTTTTAAAATAAAAAACTTAAAAAATAACAAAATAATAAATAAATTTTATATAAATAATTAAAATATTAAAATAATAATAAAATAAATTTTAAATTTAATAAAAATATTAAATTAAAAAGAATTTGAAAATCGAATTAAATGATTAAAAAAACCACTTAATTTGGTTAATAACCAAATTTTGTTCAATATTGATAATGAAAACCAAACTAAATATCGAAAATAGTTGAAAAATATTGACTTTACTGAAGACGGTTGTTTCTAACCATCATTGATAGTAAAAATAGTTAGATTTGAGAATCAATTGAATCAAGTGATCATTTTCGATTGCCTTATTAAATTTTGGTGGGCATCATTGTTGTGATAGCGTTGTTAACAATAGCTATTTTTTTCAAATTTTCTTGATTTTAATTTTTTTTTATATATTTTAATATTTTTATTAATTTTTAACATATATTTTATTTTTATTTTATATAGTTTTATTGTTGAAAGCCTTTTGGTCATTTTGTAAAAAATATGGACAAAATTATTGGAATAACACTTTGTGAACGAGTGTTTAAAATTTTAAAAATTGATAAATATGAATTTATCATTCAAGAAAAACTTTGGATAGAGAGTCCTTTGGCCTATTCTTAACCCTTTTTAAGATTTATGTTTGTGCAAAATATTATAATAATTTCATGTTTAAAAAGAATTAAGACCATGATAAAAATTTAAAAAAAATTGTTAATTTTGTCCATAAATCCAAAAATAAAATCACTTCTAAAGGGAATTTATTTGTTTAAGATTCAGCACCTTTATGATTAGGTGACATTAATAATTGTATGAATCCACCGCCGTTTAATTGAAGGGTGAATCTGGTACAGTGGCCAATTGTGCAGACCTTTTCTATGTACGGTATGAAGAGTAGACCTGGGAAAAGGGTCCTTTTGTCCTTCGGTTAGGAAGGTTTTATCAAGCCCTGTCCTCTCAGCTCTTAATAGAGTGACTCCAACTCATCTTGTTACTAGTCTTAATACAACCTTAAAGTTTCTGATATACAGGATTCTATTATCAGTCAAATATAAAACATAGTTTTTATCAGAATGCTATTATTGTGGAAAGGAAGAAGAAAGATGGTATCTTGATGGCTATTGTCAAGTTTCCTCCGGTCAGACGCAAAATAGAATTGGAGAGCCCCAACCCCACGTAGTTGCTCTTTTTCAATCTCTCTCCAACTGAATTATACATAGAGATTTGGCTGATGTAGCACTAAATATTGATGCTAAGAAGAGCAGCTCAAAAGTCCTCAATTATTAATGGTTAGAAGAACATATGAAGTGATTTGCATATTTGCAACTGCATTGCTTGAGCTTCCTAATAAAAAATTCTCCACATATGATCCATTCTAAAGAACATCATTATATCATAATTATAATTTTATTTTAAACAGGATCAATTTAAGATATAAACCACTAAGATTATACTTAAGATCTCAAAAAGAAAAAAATTCATATAAAATTTGTTCGATATATTTATATCGTTAGAGAATTATTAAAATAACTATTATTTAATATTACAAATATTTTTAAACCGATTTTTATTCTAAATAGGGAACACAATAATTATAACAAAGAATGGGTCACATACAGGTCTTCCAAAAATGTCTGCTCTCTCTCTCTCTCTCTCTCTACAGCTTCATTCATCGGTCTCTAATTTCTCAAAAAATATTTATCGAGACTGTGACTTCATTGGTCCACCAATACACACAGACAACATATGATTGCAAATGATTCGCACCAAAAATACATTATGCCCTAACATTAAAACCTTTACTGAATTTAAGGCTCTCAAACACAATTCAATTCATCCACATTTGATCTGAGTGCCATATGAATATATATTATGCCGCCATGGATCATAAGAAATTAAGCCATGCCTATCAGCCCCAAGAAACTCTACGTTATTGTTATGTCTCATTGGAATCTCATTACAAAAATATAGAACATTTCAAGTGACGAGCAAAAAAAAAAAACTACCGATCTAAGCAGCAACTAGAGACACCTTTTCCAGAGATCGCATTGAGACTTGGCGGCAACAAAGCTCCAGAGGCGGTTCATCTCAATGCATAGGGACTGGATTACATAAACAAATGCATTCATCTCCAGAATTATTACTATATGTAGAGCACCAGTCGATTTGCAGCCCATACATCGAAGGCCAATGATGTAAAATTACCAGCTACCAATTTTCTGAAAACAAAATTTATGGGAAAGCTTATAGCAGCAAGAACCAGAATCACAAGCCAGCCAGAATAACTAAACACTCATCCAACCCAAAAAGATTGGAAGTGTCTGCAATTGAATGGAAAGGATGGAAGTGCCAGAGACAGTAACATTTGCAGTACTGGTAAACTGTTATTGGCAGCAACAAAAATTTAGTGTACTGTTACAGAAAGGAATTTACTAATGACCTATTTTTATTAAAGGGAAAAAGAAGTACTAATGTGCACTACAAGCATGGGGTCAGCGGTAGGACAAAGATGGACCAGCAAAGTAACGTGATGAAACTGGTGCGGCTGCTGAGTTAGGCTTGGCCACCTCATAGTGGTGCTGCTGGTTATGGTTCGATAAAGCACCAGCAGCATATTTCGAGCATAATCTATCCACTGCATCTGTTTCTCTTCTCCCTAAGGGATCAGTTCCAACCACGTCAGTCTCTCTCCTTCCATCCACAAGATAGGAACCTGACAAAAGCTCTTCTCTCCATGGAGGTGGAAGATATGGGTCAACAGATGCAGTGTAATAGTGACTTTTATATGGATCCCTAATATAGGAGTCTGATTTTGTGGCAGCTGCAGTAATAGAGGCAGCTGCCGGAGAAATTACAGATTGCAGTTCATGTCTAGCACCAACATTATAAGTTTGATACTCCCTCGCACTCAAGTAGAGAGGAGCAGCAGACAAGGAATCTCTGGATGCAGGAATATTGTCTCTAAAAGGACGATCCACGTGGCTTGGAAGGCGCTGGTGCTCTCTTTCATGAATCCTCTGATAAGGGTCTAAGGGAGCAATATGATGAGTGCTAGTAAGGTTTCTCCTCTCTCCCTGAAGACCATAAGTTCGATATTCCTTTTCACTCAAGTACAAATCTTGGGGGTATTCCTCTCTGTAAGAAGACCCCACCTTTTGATATGCAAAGTGCTGATCCCTTTCACGAGACAATCCATTATAACTCCTAGAATTAGCATTGGAATAAGAATCTCTAGCAAATGTTTCCTGCTTTAATTCACTTAATGCATCATAACCTTTCCCATCCTGAACTTTAGGCATTGATGAGCTGCGGACATGCGGCGAAGTTAAATGGACTGAAGCTGGCCGGAAAAGTTTAGAGAGCTTCCAGACCTGAAGAGGAATTT
The DNA here is from genome assembly GCA_026122585.1 of Anacardium occidentale. Classification (NCBI taxonomy): domain Eukaryota; kingdom Viridiplantae; phylum Streptophyta; class Magnoliopsida; order Sapindales; family Anacardiaceae; genus Anacardium; species Anacardium occidentale. Next base: position 275,428 of record JAJEJH010000017.1, read on the forward strand.
TGGAATGTCATCATCTCAAGGATGTGCAAAAAAATGCAAATCAAACCACCAAAGGAAACATAGACTTTTACCTGTTTGGGGGTAAGCTCAAATTTGAACTTGTTCTTTTCATTATAATTTTCCTTAATTGCCTTCTTGAAAATGCTCTCAGGAAGTGGAAGGCAAGCGATGTGAACACTGAACCGCACCTGAAACTCAAATCTTGTCAGTGTGCAGATCTGGTTAATTTGAAAACAGTAAAAGGCTGAAAACAAACATGACCTGAGCAGGAAAGGCCCCATCAAAAGCATTTGGCTCAAGTTTCATGCCACCAAAAGAGGATGCCTCGTAAATCCCATACATAAGCTTGAAATCATAATCATAAAGAAAAAGTTTAAGTCCAGGTTTGATACGCAACACAAAGTCTCTTTTAGTGGCTGATACACCCATGACACGATAATGGAAACAATCAGGTTTGGTTTTCTTGCTGCACATAAAAATCAAACCACCAAGCTTTTCTTTCTTCTTTTCCTTATCAAGGCCCTTTCCTGAGTCACTATGTTTTTCTTTGTTCTTCTGATATTTCAAACTCCCGCCTGACTCACCAGTCTTCCCAGCATCACTGTGTTTTTCTCTGTTCTTTCGATTCCTTGAACTCTTGTCTGACCCTCTCACTTGTAATTCACTATGTTTTTCTTTGTTCTTCTGATTCCTCAAATTCTTGTCTTCATTCCTTTGTTTCTGTGGACTATTACTTGACCCACTGATCTCCTCTTGGTTCTTTTGACTATTCATGCTTTTGTCAGTATCCTTTCTATCAGTAATATCCTCCTTTTCGTCTTCTCTTGAATTTAGCTTCTTAGAATTTTCTTTTCCAACACTGCTACTGCCTTTTTTAGCATCTTGCATAATCTTGTTCTTTCTCCTTTTGATTCTATGCAGAGCCACGTTACTAGTGTTCGCCTTTTTAGATATCAAGTCATTGGCTGGTGATTTCTTTGCGATTTTAGATCTAGCCTTCAATAATTTTTGGGTTTTATTTGCAGATGCTCGTGCTTCAGGGGAGGCTTCCACCAGATTGGTAGCTTCTTTCTTTTCATTTTCTTGTTCCATACTCTAACAACAACCAGTCTTCCAAGGCAACAAACTTCCCCCCCAAAAAAATGTCTGACTAACTCTTCCTTTGGATTTACTATTCACAATAAAGCAACCAAAATTCAAAAACCAGGAAAAGACGGGAATTGAACAAAACCACTATAGAAACCTAATAAGTACAAGGAGACGACATTTTTCAAGTAATTTTCTGGGTACATTTCACAAACTAACCCTAGGTTTTGCAAAACTAACAAGTGTTTGTCAGGTTTGGAACTTGTCATCACCACCACTATACTATTTACCCATAAATTTTCTTTTTATGAATATAATGCAGTTATGCACTAAAGAGTCCATTACTATAAAAATGTCCTAACTTATAAATACAGATCTTAAAAGGATAAACAGTAAACGAGGAAAAAAACCGAATTTACCCAAATACGACAATATGAGAGAGATGGGAGAATTTGGTTGTTCTCGATGATTGTTGAACTTCCATAGAGATCAAAGGATTAGGGTGCCTTTGAAAAGACCGTTGCACCACCAGCATAACTGGGTTGTGTGAGAGCAAGAGAGATTTGAGGAGTTAAGTGATATCAAGCCCCATTGAACCATTATTAGAATCAGGCTGTGTGATATGGAATCATGGAGACATAGACTGAAGTGGTTACGGATTTCAGCAGATTGATTTAGGCTGAATTTTTTTTATTCTAAATTTGTGAAGGATTTGGTAATTTTGTTTAATTATGAATTTTGTGGTGCTGGATAGGATTCAATTGCATTCGAAATGTGGTATTGGCAATGGAATGATGTGTTTTAGCCTGTCTTAGAAGTGGCCAGCACGATGGTGATCAGGGCGACTATGTTGTACCTGTACTGAGATCAGGAAATTACCTCGTTACCCCTGTACCATTAGTTCAAACTGAATGAAGTTTGGGAAAATGGTGGATGGTTTGAGTATATTTTCTACGTAGTATAGGAGCAGTGTGTGACCAGAATCCCCAAACCTGGCCAGTGCCTGGCAGTTTTGTAAAACTCAAAAGTAGAAAGTGAAATTGTGGCAAAGTTAAATCCCAGATATGTTGGGATTAGGATCATCAATCTTAGGAAACTAGTTATTTGCTGATTTGTTTTCTATTTATGTTATAATACTTTCTATATTCTAGTAGTGTAATGTACGAAATAGTCCCTGTATATATTTCCTATTGAATAAAGAAGCAGGAGGTGAGAATTTCTTCCAAACCGCTTCTCATTTCATGGTATCGAGGCCACAGCTGCTGGTGACTAAAGAGGTAGTCACACACACACAGCAGTGCCATAATCCTTCACAGCCAAGAATAATGGCTGAAACCCTATCGACTCCAACCATGGCTGAATCATTCACAAACAGTCTATCACCAATACCCTACCAACCCCTGACGCACCTTCTTCTATTAATAGCCACTCATTACAGATTACTCAGCATAAGTTAAATGGAACCAACTCCAGGGAGTGATGCCAATCTGTTTTGCTGGAAATCAAAGGCAAAGGGAAGGGAGATCATCTCATGGGAACAACTCATGTGCCTGCGATTACTGTAGCAAAGTATGGTAACTGGGAGGCTGAAAAGTCCATGATTATGACATGGCTAATCAACTCCAAGGCACCCAAGATAGGTCAAATGTATCTGTTTTACAAAAATGGCAAAGGAGATTTGGGAAGCGGTGCAGGAACTCTACTCAGACATGAAATATGCCCTATTTAACATATTCAAAGTTGTCCTAAGAATTCAAGGAATTACTAGAAGGGTTGATGAATTGGAGGTTCCTCAAAATATACGAAGTGCTCTATGAGATCAAAAGTGGAAGGCAACGGTTATGGAGGAGATGAGGGCAATTTAGCACCAGTGGTAACCAGTTTGGTTGCAAACAGGAACAAGCCAACCATACATTGTTCAGGAAACATTCAGAGGATGACAAGAAGGCAACATTGATTGTGTACATGGATGACATCATAATTATAGGAGATGGCAGACATGAAATTGAGAATCCAAAGGCACAATTATGGGAAAATTTTGAGATTAAAGATCTTGAAAAACTGTGATTCTTACTATGGATAGAGGTAGCAGGGAGTAAAGATGGAATTTTGAGATTAAAAACAGGTACTCTGGGATGTAGACCTGTGGGTACACTTATAGAAAAGGGTTGGAAGGCAGGAAGTGATCTATTGGTTGACAAAGTGAGGTACAAATGGTTAGGTTGGTAAGATAATTTGCCTATCTCTTACTTGTCCCGATATTGCACATTTTGTGAGTGCAATGAGCTAGTTTATGCACTCTTCCACTCAGAACACCTTAATACAACAACTCACATCCAAAGATATCTAAAAAGGCATCAAGCAAAGGTTTTCTATTCATGAAAAATGAAGAAAATGGAATTGTGGGACATGTATATGTGGACCGGGAAGGCTCCTATGGAGACAACCAATCAACATCTGGTTACTACACCAAGTTATGAGTGACTTGGAGAAGTTAAAAACAGTGCATTGTTACCCACGTAGTGTAGAGGTAGAATATAGAGTTATGGCTCAACAGATTCGGGGTTGATGAAATATTTAGAAATGTCTATGTCCACACCAACGAGGTTGTACACCGACAATAAATCAACCATCAACACAGTCAACAATCCTATCAAAAAAGACCAAATGAAGTACATACGGATTGATCAAAATTTTATCAAGCTAGAAGTTAAATATGGAGTAATTAATTTGACCTACATTCTTACAAAGTTCTAGACAAATGATGTACTTACTAAAGCTATGTCAAGACTAAGATTTGAATCAATCATCGACAAGCTCAGAATAATAAATATCCATTCACCAACTTGAGACGAAGTGGGAAAAATTAAATCACTAATTTATTGGGATTAGGATCATCTTAGGAAACTAGTTATTTGCTAATTTGCTTTCTATTTATGTTCTAATACTTCCCATATTCTAGTAGTCTAAACAAGAAACAACACGCGTATCTATTTCCTATTGAATAATGAAGCGTGAGGTGAGAATTTCTTCCAAAACCCTTCTTATTCCAAAAATTTATTCGTAATTTGCTAGTTTTAGAACACCTTGATAATCAATAATACAGATACTGGCTACATGGCTTATACTTCCCATACACATGCATATTACTAGTCAAAATCTAGAAATTGTAATCCAACAACAAGATTGAAAACAACTTCAAAGTTTAAAGAAACTTACAGAAAAGTCACACACTATTTTCTCTACAAAACCTTCTTACAGTAGGCACAATCTATAGAGTGCCATGCAGTGATTAAATCTAATGATCTATCAATAACAGGCGATTTGACAATGCGCAGTCTACACATATTCTATGATAAGAAAACAACAAAGCCAAGAGTGACCAATAAAATTCATTGAATCTCCTCTGTTCTCAATAACATCCAGCAGGAAAAAAAAATCAGATCAACTAAAACTTTTATAAACCCAATTAGTTAGCAATCACGGGTCTTCCAGTCCTTCAACCCACAAAAAGACCCAAGATGAAAGTTAGAGTATATTCTTTAACAACTAGACAAAGAAACCAATCATTCTATAATCAGCCACAATGAACAAAGTATAGTGAAACGTAAATTTATTCCAACAGAAGCCAAATACATAAACACTAATCTATAGTATTAAAGAAAATAAAGAAGCTTACCTGAAGTAATGATATGAGCCAGAAGTTAGATACACAGCAAAGAAATCTTAACGCAACGAAGCAGTGCTTCTTCAGCAAATGGACACTGTAGCAAAGAGTGTCACAATGATGTTCTTATCCTATAAACTGGAACCCAAATCAAACAGAAATGGAAGAAAATGAAAACTGAAACAGATAATAAAAAATAAACATTACAACCACAATAAGGTAAAAAATCCCAAAAGAGCACCAATTCAGCAACGGTTTTATGACAAATGAAGCTATTAAAGCGCTTCATACCTCAAACGCTTCGAAAAAAACTACACACAAAAAGAGGTCAACCTAAATAGAAAGCAGTAACTATTTCTTAAAACATACCAGAGACCAAAATAAGTATTATAGAAATAATTTTCTTACTCCAATTAGAAGAAAAGGGTAAAAAACAAAGCAAAAGAGGGACGCTTTTGCTTATATTGTTTCACTTTTCGCATAAACCCTAAACTCAATTAAACTTAATAAATTAAAATAAAAAAACCCATGCACGTGATTAAGAATTACGCATTAAATATAAAAAAATTGATCAACGTATGATCAAATTAAGTAAATAATTTCTTAAAGCAAAATAAATTCTCCGCAAAAAGAAGAAAAAAAAAAACACAATATTTAAGCGCAAAGACAAAACATTCAACCACATACATGTATACATATAAATGTTCATAAAGTGAATCTTCGAGAAGCTACAATGAAGAAAATATCTGAACAGAAGCTAATAGAGTACCTTAAAGAAGACTGGTACAAATATACGGGAGACCGGAGAGGATTCGACGAGAAAAAATTTCTTAATTGAATTGAATCGTCTCAAACTGAGAATTGTACGAGGGAGAACGCCAAACGGTGTGGCTTTGTGGCTTCAACAGTGTAGGTTTTAGTTATTTACTGATCTAGCCCCGGCCTGGCTCATTAATTGACTGGAATGACCTTACTTAAAAGAAGCTTCTTTTATTTTATTTTATTTTATTTTGCTTTAATTTTTATCATCATTTTTAGTTTTTCTTTAAAAAGCATAATGCTAAATTTCTCAAATTTTATACTCTAAATTATGCGAAAAAGAAAAATGCGAAGCCATTTAGAAAGAAAGTCCCCGTAGTGTGGGAGCTTCGAATCTAACTTGACATTTCGAATTATTGAATTGTGCTCGTATTGTGTTAATTCAGATTTTAAATTAAAGACATTCAATCTTAACATAAATTCAAATTCAAATTACATTAAAAAATTTTAATTTTCACTTATTTTTTAACTATATTTAGATTGATCTAATATAACCCAAATTGATCTAAAATATTTGTTAGTTCCATTCTTCCAAGTGTTTTTAATATTTTAATTTTCTTTTTCAAATTGTTATTATTTATTTATTCCAATGACTTGATCTAATGATTAAGAGTAAGGGTTATCCAAAATGATAGTCTAAACTATGAATAGGTGTTTTCAGATTATGAAAAAATAAAAGACATATAATATAACATTTTGTTATGTTTATAATAGTTTAAATAATTACATTCCAATATCTTTTAAAACATGTCAATAATTTTAGTATTCAAAATTTATTCTCACTACTGAAGAATGAAATTAAATATTTAAATGAAAACCAAGAATAATTAAAACAAATACAACTATATATAATATTAGATTTAAACCAAATATGTTTAGATTAGTTTTTGAGTTTAATTCAGACAAACCCAAAACAAATTATTCAAACTCAAACTATAATATTGAAAATTTATACAAACGAATCCAAACTTATATTAAAAAAATGTTGAGTATATTTTTTTAAAATATATTTTTTAATAAGTTATAAATATATTTAGATTTTCAATAAATCATAATAAATATATTTATGTTTTCAAGAAAATATAATATAAATTTATTATAAATATAAATTTTGATATAATAACGAATCAAATACATACCAAACTCTTGAACCCTCGTTCTTTGTCACCTTAAATTTATTTCAATCCTACATTTGATTATTTTATGTCCTTTATTGGATTACTATTAAATATATGTCTGATTACGAGCCTATTATGATCTTATAGGCAGTATTAGAGGATATTAATAAAGTTTATAATTGTTACTTTAAATAATCCAAAAGCCCAAGTATAAGCCCGGCCCGTCAGGCCTCCTCGGGACAGTATTGGCGGGAGAGAGCAAAATCAAATATTATTGCGATGATAATTTTGAGGAAAATTCAGAGAGCTTAATATTATAAAAATCCTTAGTCCCACCACAATTGAGTTAATTAAAGAGCTTTAACAAAGAACCCCGATTGAACATCTTCTCTCGAAAAGTTACAAGTTAAACCAGAAATGGTTTTCATTCAACACAGCCCAAAACTTCTCTTATTACAGTCCCATACTCTAAAAACATAACCAAAATGAAGCACACCAGTATGAATAAAATCTTAAACCCTAATATAATAAGAGAATACAAGCTATACAAAATAAATTGCAAACAGTTAGTTCCTGTGCAGACACCATAATGATCACGGCAGCCTACTAAAATTCCAGGGACACTAATTCATCGTCTAAAAGGCCACATGAAAACACTAACCCACAAATGGAAAATAATGGTTGAGGCCATCAACGCTTCCAGATGAAAATGACAAACAAATCTTGTCAACTTTGATCTCCATTCATTTCGTTTCATTTTCATATGAACTAATCTAACAAAAGTTCGAGTCTACACTAGGGTGCAACGGGAAAAAGGACCGTTTCCAACATAATCCTTTTCCTAATCAGTCTAAGATTACAATACCAGGAATTGCCAAAGGATCCAGCTTCCAATACCCCTTGAGTTGATTATCTTTCTCCCCTGGGAGCTGAAAAGCTGGAATCTGATGAGAAAATCTAGCAATATCAGCCCTTGGAATTTCCATAAGACCGGCTTTGGTCCTTTGGCTTCTTGGAGCCCTGTAGAGTGATTGGGAACCATTCAAGCATGTCAAAACCACCACTTTAGTGCTCTGTTCATGATCTTCCAAGACCTCTACAATGTCACATTCATACCTATCCAGGTCAGAAGACGTTGGCTGAGAGTTCCATTTCTTGTATACTGCCCAAACGTCCCCCTTCCTCGGGTATATTTTAATTATATTCCTCCCAACAGATTCAGCTTTTAGCTGATGAGAGAAAGCAGACAACTGTAGAATACAGGGTTTATCATTTTTAACTTTAAATGCCCCACAACAAACAGGCGACAACTGATCTTCAGTTACTGAGCAGGCTTCAAGCAGTGACACATGCAATCTGAAGACAGGGGTTGATTCAATTCTCTTAACTTGAGCATATCTCTTAGGCATCCTATCTCTATCATTATACAGTGCCCATATCTGATCAACCTGAAACTTATCATCAGATTTTTCTGCCTTGAAATCATGACATCCTAATTCAGCAATTTTGGAACTTGTAGACCTTGGAGTAGAGGCATTAGAGACTTCCATTGCACTAGCAGATTTTCCATCCCTCACATTTGAATGCAGGTTTTCATTGCTTGGAATTGAGGAAGCATTTCCAATTGACCGAGCAATGTTGCTAAGTTTTTCATCCTTTCCAGCATCTGAAAGCTTGTTGACCTCCTGGGTTGTGCACTGGTTTCCATTTACTTGATTATTTTTCTTGCTCAAATCCCTGGGAGATTTTCTGATTTTTGCGGCATTCACTGCACAATCTTCCTGCAGCTTCTTAGGGGTTCCAATTCTCTCATCAGCTGAACACGTGTTTCCTTGAGGCTGAGAGATGACAGATTGCACTTTACCTTCAGGAGACTTAGTGCACAAACCATTTACTTCAGTCTCCAGCTTTTTCTTTTCAATCTTAACATCACCAGGATCAACAGGCTTATGGAGGTATGTCGGCAGGGATGCAGGATCAAGCTCAAAAGATCCTTTAGGGACACCTTCCTTCTCCTGGCCAGTCATTCTGACTGAGGGGATTCGATGTGAAAATCTATAGAGCTCAAGTGGCTTTACACAAACTGAGAGAACCCCGTTGTGAGCAGTTCGCTGAAATAAGCTAACAAACCCTGTCACTTTGCCCAAGTAGGCAACCCCAATGCCAATATTCTCATTAAAATCAGTTAATACTTCAACAAAGTCAAACTGATATGGGGGTTTATGCTTTTCTGGGTCAGAACTCCACTTACTATCCCAATCTCTAAAAATAGCCCATGTTTCTCCTACCTTAGGATATATCAGATATCGTCTACCACTAACTTTGATCAAGGTTATCTGATGAGAAAACATTAGAAGATGTTCGGTGTCTTCAGTGTTCCCATTTACAAATTTACCACAGGCAATAGGCAGACCAGCATCACAATAAACATTCTCATTTTCATCATCGGGATCAAGCTCTAGCCAAGTAATCCGTAACTTGAACCCAGGTGAGAAAACTTTCTTGATCCGAGCATAGTATCTTGGCATGCCATCCTGTGTATCATAAATAGCCCAAACTTGATTTACAGCAAAACAGTTTTCTGCCCTATCTTTATCAAAATTGGTGAAATCTGCATCAGGACAATAGAATACACTTGTATTTACTGCTTCTAGCTTAGAAATATCATTAAATTCAAATTTCTTGTCATCATGATCAGCAATTTCTTTGCCTTCCTCATTGCTTTTCTTATTTGTCAAGTTTTCGTCAACATAAAAAGTGAATTTTTGTTTCAACTCTCTCTTATTTTCCTTGGCAGAAACAGCTGATTTATAATCATTAGATGCCCCACCAAGTACACCACCCTCTTTCACCTCCTCTCCAAAGGAACTGGATTGTTTGCTCTCATTTGGCCTCTTTGGAAGGCTCACAAAATCATCATCATTATTATTATCCCTGTAAGAAACATCTTGCTTTTTCCTTGAAGATCTTCTAAGCTGTTGGCCTATACCAGGTCCAAAACTTTGACCAGCAAGATTACCATCAGTTTCTTGAAGCTCTACATTCTGCTCTTCATCACTGTTGCCAAACTCACAACTTTCACATGTACTTTCACTTGATTCTTCAGCTGATTTCCTCTTTCTCTTCTTTCTTGAACTTCTTGAAGCTCTAGATTCATCAGGCTTTCCTGCATTGGACGTCGGCATTCCAGCAGCTTCCTTCCCATTAGCTACATTTGGCTTGGGCCATTTGGCACCTTCCTTTCCATTTACTAAATCAGGCTTTGATATTTGTACACTTTCCTTCGCAGTCACAAAATCATCTATTTTTTTTTGGATCTTACAACTCCCATCAACCTGAGCACCATTCCTTGCATTTGAGACTGGATGTAACCATGGAGACCTATCAGGAACTTTTGTACCAGAAGGCTTTGCACCGTTATTTTGTGAGGCCACTTTAGAAGGCCCTGGGTTTGGAAAACCATTCTGAATCCCAGAACTTGGTACACTCTGATGGGGGAACTGACTCCAGGTAAATCCTGTTGGCACACCTTGAGTACCTAAATCATATGCTGTGAAGGACTGTTTACAACTTTGACAACGTAATACCCTATTTACAAAATTTCTATAGTATTGGTACCTTATACCACAAGTAGAACAGCAAGTCCAGAATGCCTCTTGTGCAGTTTGAAGAGGAGGTGAGCCTGTAAACTGCGAATTAGAAGCTTTTGGGATAGCATTTGCACTCCCAAACTGTGTATGAGGACCATTTGGAAAATTACTTGCAGGCCCAGGTTGTCTATTGATAAAAGGATTCCTTTTTGACTGCTGCTGCTGCGGCTTGGACACAGAATTTCTCGCTGCTGCCGCTCTAAACTTCATGTCATATACAGAACGTTTTGTCTTGTCAGACAGCACCCTATGTGCTTCCCCAATCAACTTGAAAGCAGCCTCAGCACCAGAAAATTTATTTTTATCTGGATGAAGTAAAAGAGCAAGCTTTCTATACTGCTTCCTGATAGTTATCTCATCGGCTGACTGTTCAACCTGAAGGATTTCATACCAATCCATTTCTGAACCCAAACTTTTATTTTGTGCAGAGCAGTGAACATCACACACTGTCAGCATTCGAGACACGTTATCAAGCTCAGGGAAGAGTTGTTGAGCCTTGCGAGCAATCTTTAGTGCCATTGAAAAGTCTCCTTTCTGCATCTTGGCTTCTGCAATCTGTTTGGCCCTTACGGCCTCATGTTTGTTGCACTCCATAATTGATTTGCAACCCAACCAACTAAAACTTTTGACTCACTGAACTTCTCTTTCCCTGAATCCAGAATATTCCCCAACCACCAATCATCCAAAATCTTCTCCCTGAACCAATATAAGTCGATAAGTTTTCAGTTACACCAACCCATGAATTCTTTACCTATCAACTTAACATGATATGAAAGATACAAAAAATTACCCACCATTCAAGTAACTACAATTATGAAGATACTGTGAGTCAGAAGAAGGAGTTAAGCAAATAAGACAGAACACAATTCTCCTTCACCTCCAAGAAGGCTGTCAAAGCAACCCCAGTCATCCAAACAACGATAGCTCTCTGAAGGAGCAAACTCTAAATATATACCTGCAAAACAAATCACAAGTAATAAATACTGACCACGTGAAATCTAAACTAATCATTCTAGAATAATTAAAAGAAAAAAGTTTCAGATAAAATAAGACAAATCCTTTCAAATTTAATTGAAAGAAACACATAAACCAGAAGTTCAAAAACCGCATGCAAGCACAAGGAGGTTGAATTTCCGAGTCCAAAAACCACAAGCAAGCATACAAAATAGCCCTAACACAAGAAAAACACATGTCAATTTGTGAGAAACAACCGCCTTAAACATCAATCAATAAATCTCAGTTTGTCGATGTGTGAGTGTATAATCAAAAAGAAAACTAAATCAAATAATGGTTCAAAATATTGACCTCCCAACAGCAAAACTAAACCGAGCAAACATCAAAACATATAGCAAAACAAACAGAAAACAATCTGAATCAAAAGAAAAGACGCAAAAACGAGAACAATAAGCAAATTTAACAAAACAAAAATCTAATCGATTAAAACAAACATATCACAACAGCAAATACAAACTCGAACAAAAAACCTAGCAACTATAAAGGAAACAACACACTTCATAAGTCAAATGCAAGTCAACAGTAAAGCGAAAGGTAAATTAACCAATTAAGGGATTATTTTAGAAATCTAAGTAAGGAAAACGAACCCTATAAATTTTGAAAACAAGTACGTAGAGAAGCGAAGGGAGAAGAGCTGTTGAGTTGACAGTAAGCATAAATATTTGGAATCAGAGAGGGAAATTTTTTTGGGGAGGAGGGAACCAGATTTCTCCTCAATTTTTTGAGGTTTTTCAAGTTTTAATACCATTATTATTTATTTTTTTTCTCTTTCAAATTGACGTTCGATAAGATAATAATATTAATAATGGGCCGGACTTTTGGCCCAAATTTATAAACTTTCATACGGTCATATTTTTATCGTATTGGTTCAGATTATTGAATTGATAACATAAATCAATGACAATTATATAGGATGAATCATACTTCGACCAAAATTTAAAATTGTTAATTGAATTATCAATCTTTGTAATGGTCTAGATCCAATTAAGGGTGGATTTAAGTCAAAGAGTTTGAGCTCAATTATCAATTTGACTTGATCAAGATTGAGTTCGAACTGAAAATATTTCGTATTTTCAAACTCAAATATAAGATGTTCAATTTCTTAAATTTTACGAGTTTGAAAAAATTTAATTTGACTCAATTAAACATAATATCATTTTAATCCATACGTATTAAAATGATATTATTTTGACTTTCTTTTTTAATGAAGATTGACCTCTTATTTATTTCTAAAGAAAAGTCCATAATGTGCATCTATTGATATTATCTACTAGTAGTCATTACGTACCTTAGGCTTGATAACTTGGGATACGTTGTATTTCGTGTGTGTGTGTACATATATATTGACAAAGTGATCCTCTTCCCATATTGATTATTTATATTTATAGTATAAAAAAGAAACTTTATATTTAAATAAGAGTATTCGGGTGTTTTTAATTTGAATAATATATTAATGATCTATTCTTTACTCTAAAACATTATCTCCGTTGCAAGATAGTTTATCTTTGTTTTTTTTTTTTTTTTTGGTAATTAGATAGTTTATCTTTGTTGACATAGAAGAAAACAAAAAATAATCTAGTCGAGATGATAGAGATTTACTATTTTACAGAGATCTTGTCATTGACATGGAGAAAAAGTGTCTTGTGGAGGAAGGAAATTTGCTGCTGTGGGGTGAAGGCTCTGTCCACTGTCCTAGGTGAACAAAAGACTTTGATTGTGGTTGTTATAGCTAGTTGGTGATCATAATTGTTGGGACAAATTTCGTTGGAGTGATAATTTTGGAAGAGATATGCCGCAAAGAGGAGAATATCATGTAGCAGATATCAAAGCAACAATTGGCTGGTTTCAAGGGAATGTACTTTCCAGGCCTGATTTATTATCCAAATTTTCACTTTAAATTTCAGTTCCTAGAAATCTAAAAAACAAAAACTTCATTCCAGAATATGGGAAAACTACTACATAAGCTTGACAAACTTCAAGATTCGTGATTACAAATGTTTCCATCGAAAGAGAAAATGGAGATTTATTTGGACGAATTTGCTGCAGAATGGAAACAAAGATTCACCAGAAAAATTCTGACTTATGTGTTTCTTGCTAGCACATCCCTCATCAGTTGTTTTGGTGCTGCAGGGCATAGACAAGGCAAATGTGATGAGAAATTAAGATTCAAGTTGTAGAGGATTGGATTTTACAGGTTAATGTCATCATCTTACCAGGTAATCCAGTGAACCTTTCAACCTGTACAAATGCTTGATTGATGAACATTTCTGTTCCGAAAACAACAATAGCTCCAGAGTCCTTTGCTTCTTGTAGAAGTCTGGTCCATTTTGGTGTGTAAATGGCGTCAAAGACCAGCGAGTAGTGCTTGAGAGCTTCCTGGAATCATGAAGAGAAAGAAAATGTAAATTTCACTGTATGAAACAAGCAATATGATGGAACATGGAACATGGGAGGCAAACCTTTGGCAGGGGAGAGTCTTCAATCCTTGGTTTCATTCCTACTGAGGTTGTATTTGCAAGAATCATTCCTTCTTCAGGATGGAAATCTTTTAATTCATCAAGAGTAATAGCCTGTCCTCCAACTTTACTGGCAAGTTCTTTGGCTTTTGCTGAAAAAAGAAAATTACAAAGTCATCTATAAAACTGGTCCAGAAATATAATACAATACAAAGATGCTGTCAAATTATGTTGTGATGGAAATTTCACCATATGTACGATTGGCGACTACAACTCTTGCTCCCTTCTCATATCCTCCATATGCAAGTGCCTTCCCAGCACCGCCAGCTCCCATCACTACAAATAATTTACCAGCTAATGGGGAACCAGATGCAGAGGCACCATTTGATGCTGCATTAAAAAGCAGTAATTTGTTAAAACCTTGAAACTGAATTTAAACAATATTAAACAATTTGCTCATGAAATGCACAACACACCTTGTAATGCCTCTTCAATAGCTGCAATAGCTCCAAGGTAATCAACATTGTAACCCATCAACTTGCCATCAGTGGGTCTTCTGATCATGCAACTAATGGCTCCTATTTCCTGTAAAAGATATGATGTAAAAACTTAAATTAAACATGCCGAACCAATGGAACTAGCACTGTTTGGGCACACTGTACAATGCGAATGAACATATGAAATTATAAAGAGAAGTTTGGTCACCTTGGCGATGGGATCAATCTCATCACAGCACCTAAGTCCATCCTCTTTGTGAGGAATTGTATAACTGCATATGAATCAAGAAATTTATGCTCATTGATCTCAGGGTAATGGAAGAAAGAAAAAAAATTTGATGCTTCAATGATAATTCAGAAATTCAATTTTATTCTGCATGGTTTATAATCTTCTAAGTTGTTCATTTTAATGCTGAAGTTTCAGAAAGCACTCAAGGATGTATTACCTGTATCCAACAAAGTCAGGGGATGAGTAAGTGTTGATAAAATTAGCAACACTATCAACCAACAAAGGTAGATATATTCCATTAAATCCGAGAGCCCTAAATGCAGAGTTGTAAAGATGAGGACTTTTGCTATGGCCAATAGGTTTTCCAATAACTCCATGTACTTTTGTATCAGCAGCTATCTGTCTGAAATTGTATAACTCCAGCAGGTCTGTAATAGTTGGTTGCCCAGGGGCAGAAACCTCTCCTGTCTCTACTGAACCAAAAGTGAGAAATCCCCCATACTTAGCAGAAAGTATCCGCGACATTAAACCCCTCTCACCCATAGCAATTGCTATTGTTGGGACCTGCAAATTTTGTTAATGTGTCAAACATTACATGCATCTACAAAGAAAGTTAAAAAACAAAAAAAAGGGACTTAGAAAGTTGAAATGTTTTGTCATAACATATCCTTACTTGAGAGTGCACAAGTACTTGAAAGATTCTTGCATTGTCTGTGATCTCCACAGCAGTTGTTGCAACCTTCACTATGTCAGCTCCAGTAGCCTGTATTGTTGCTACAAGATTGCCAATCTCCTCAACTGTTGGAGTATTTTCATAATTGTGGGAAGAAACAATGATTTTGACCTTTTCAGGCTTCTTCCCTTGAATTGAATTGTAGAACTCTTGAGCCACCTTCAAGTGGAAAAAATTGGAAGCTTTAGTTTAATAAGCACTAAACTGATGGCAAAAGCAACTTTTTGCATCAAGCAGTGACAGTTATGAACACAAAAAAAAAAAAAAAAAACTCAACCTTGAGCTCAACATCGATGAAGTCTGCTCCCAATTCCATGGCCATACGGAGGGCGTCTTGCCGTTTGCCTTCATCACCATCATACTCACCACCCTCCCATTTTGGTCTGAAAGGTGCGTCATCCATAAACATTAAACTCCAAAGAAAGATCAATTAACTAAAAATTATATTCTTTCAATGAATTTGTCAATACCTGTAAGTGATTAGAGTAGGCAAAGGAGCTCGTTTGATCAAGACACTGAGGTCCCTTTTAGGGCCGAAATTCTTCAAATAATCAATACGAACCTCAACCAGGTCAGCACCAAGTTCCTTTGCCTTTGCCATCTGAACCAGCATCTGATCAACTGTTTCCGCCATTGCCGGCGCACATATCATTGTCGAGTTTTTTCTACCTCCATCCACAATTTTAAGATCCGCAGTAGCCAACTAAAGTTAACCATAAACATAACATACAACACAAGTCAAAAATCAAGAAATACTAAAACTATAACTCACCCAACAAACTCAATTCCTAAAGAACTTCGAGTCAGAAATAATGCATTTCACATCAAATTATAAACCAAGTCCCCTTCCTACATTTTCTCAGCAACCAAACAAAAAACAAAGCGTCACAAACTGAAGAAAGCAATGTTACCGGAACGCTGCCGAGAGTCATTGTGAGAGAAGAGGCAGAATGGGGTTCGGTGAGGGGAGTTAGGTAGTGAAATATCAACAAGATTAGAGAAGCAGAGAGGCTGCTGTCGGCATAAATAATGCTGAGCTTCCATATGTTTGAACTTGTAGTAGACCGTTAGCTGACATATTATTAAAGTTCAAAAATTGACGAATATAAATTAATTTAAATATTTCTTTTTTTTTTTTTTTAAATAACAAGAGTTGAATTACAATTTACAACTAACTCTCAAACATTTATTTATTTTTTTATTTCCAAAAAAAAAAAAAAAAAAATCAACATCTTGAACCCAAAATCCGGTGTCCAGTTAGGTAAGTTTCGCGCGAGGCCGGCTGGGTGGAATGAAGTTCTTTTTTGACTTTTTACCTAATATTCGACTTGAGGCTACCCACGTTCATCCAATTGACCACCATATTTTTCTTTTTATTTTATCTTTAATTTTTTTTATAATTTAAATTAAAAAAAATCTCACTTAAAATTTAGTTACACATAAAAATTTGATATTTAAAACCACGTGTAATTATGTAATTAAATAATTATGTGTTCGTGAAAATATCATTTCTAAAGTTAAATTCAAATTAAATATGTTTATATTCGTTTTTAAGTTCGATTTAAATAAGTTCAAAATAAACAATTTAAATCCGAATACGAACCCAAACTATAGTTTTTAGAATTTATAAATGTAAATCCAAACACAATCACACACAAATATGAATCCGAACTTAAATTAAAATTTTTAATAAAATATAAATATGAACCATACAAACCAAACAAATATATGAATACGAATACAAACTAAATTCAAACCTAACTTTCAAATCCAAATTTAAATATAAACTTTATTATAAAAAAATTCGATAAAAACAAATTTAAATTCGAACCGAATTTATAACAAACAAACAAAACTTAAATATATGTATGTTTATGTTTGATTCGATAGAAATCTAACCTCAATCACTTTTATATGAAAATTGGGATATCAAACTTTCCGAACCTAACAAATATTGAATTATTCCATCTGCCCACTTATTGATTCACGAAAATATTATTATTTTTTAAATAAAATTCACGATTTTTCTCCTTTAAAATTAAAAATATATATTTCGGCAACAACTTGTCACTTAGCTAACATTATAGAACGACAAGTCATATAACTAGGATTCACAAACAAGACAACTCGTTTATAGGATTCACAAATAATGGCAGTCGTTCTGAAGACTTAAAAACAAACGACAGGTCGTTCAGAGCATAGGTTCTGCTTCCGTTCCATGTATAACCAACCAGACTGGTTTCTTTGAACAAGAAATTTAACTTTGAATAACCAAATTATTATCAGAACACCCATGAAGGTTACTAAGATACATAAAAGTTATTGCAAATTTGCAGAACTCATCAGTTCTTGTAGAAGATTTGTTGATACAAACACCACAACTTAGCAGCTACTCCTATAGTTTAAAATTTTGAACAGTTCAGCTTCGATGGAAACAGAAAAGACTTTCGGGGAAACCAAGCAGACTCCTTCTTATGCATGTTTCTCCATGAGTTGCCTAAACAGTTCTTCTGGGGCTGTAAATTTGAAAATGAAACAAAACAAATGAATTATTATGGGCTAAAAGATCATATGATTTCAGTTTTTAACCGGTTCAGTTTAGTCATAACTTACCAGGCAAACCAGTGAAGTTCTTGTATTGTTCAAAGCCTTGGCGGATCAACATTTCTGTGCCATAAACAATGACTGCTCCAGTTTCTTTTGCCTCCCTCAGGAGCCTGGTGTCTTTTGGCGTGTAAATGGCATCGAATACTAAGCAATAATGTTTCAGGGCATGCTGCAAACAAGAAGAAAAAATACAGTCGAATGTTCAGCTTGTCAGTATCAATAAGATGGATGAAGAAATTAGGACTACCTTGGGCAAGGGGGTTTCATCAATTTTAGGCTTCATTCCCACAGATGTGGTGTTTGCAAGAACCATTCCTTCTTCAGGATGGAAATGCTCCACTTCTTCAAGAGTCATAGCTTTCCCCCCAACTTTATCTGCGAGTTCTTTAGCTCTTTCTACAGCACATTATGACCCCAGTTAGAAAATTTTATTTTGAGTAGAACTCAACTCAACTGGTTAAACAATATGATAGGATGCTACCAAATGTTCGATTTGCCACAACGACTCTTGCTCCCTTTTGTGCACCACCATAGGCAAGTGACTTGCCGGCGCCACCAGCTCCGAGAACAACGAATAGTTTACCAGCTAAGGGTGATTCACTTCCACCAGGGGCTTTTCCATTTAATTCTGCAAAATGAAAACATAAGTAAAAAAGCTGGGACATAATTTCCTGAGAAGAAATTACAGCTGATGAACATGCTTTCAACCTCTTAGTCCATCCTCGATAGCAGAAATGGCGCCAATATAGTCAGTGTTAAAAGCATATAATTTACCATCAGGTCTATGGCAAATGTTATTAATGGCTCCAATTTTCTGAAAGTAAAAGAATCAGTCATTCATTATTGCCTGCAGGTGCACTGCAAGATAAAATTATGGCATATATGTCTTTGAATGCTGCAGAGTGAAAACACATGTAATACCTTGGCAATGGGATCAATATCATCCATGCATTTAAGTGCAGCTTCCTTGTGAGGGATTGTGCAGCTGAATTGCAAAGTGGCATACAATTACTTTGCATGTAAAAAAACTAAAGCAGTAAAATAAAATGCATTTACTTCCTCCTATTGAAGATTTTCGAGTAGAATTTACAAAAGAGATCATACCTGCATCCACCAAAATCAGGGGTTGAATATGTGTTGAAAAACTTTTCCACGTCATCCACTAGGAAATGCAGATAAATTGCATTAAGACCGACTGACTTGAATGATGCATTGAATAAAAGAGGACTCTTGCTATGGCCAACAGGTTTCCCAATAATGCCATAGATTTTGGTATCAGGGTTTATGAGTCTGAAGTTGTATAAATCCAGCAAGTCCTTTGCCGTTGGTTGGCCAGGAGCTGAAATAGCACCAGCCTCAAGTGCACCATAAGTGAGATATCCACCATATTTGGGACTTAGTATTCGAGAAATCAAACCCCTCTCACCCATAACAATCCCTATTGTTGGAATCTGCAAAGATTCAGTAAATGTGCCACAGAATATAAGGCGATGCAGCTCTATGAACAATCCAAATTAAAAGAAATCTGCACTTTTGTAAAACATCTCAAATGATACTTACTTGAGAATGCACCACAATCTGAAAAATGCGTGCACAATCTGTGATGTCTAATGCAGTAGTTGCAATCTTCACTATGTCAGCTCCAGTGGCTTGTATTCTAGCCACCAGATTGCCAATAGCTTCGGAGGATGGTGTATTGTGAAAATTGTGGGAAGAAACAATGACTTTGAAGTTATCCGGTTTCTTCCCAGAAATTGACATGTTGAAGTCGTGAGCAACCTGCATACAGGATTAACATAAACATCCAATTTTGTTTTCTTTGCAAACAGAACTCCGAAATTACACGACTAAAATGCAATCACACTGAAAGTTTAGCTACCTCAAGCTCAACATCAATGTAGCTTGCGCCGAATTCCATTGCCAATCGAAGAGCATCTTGTCTTTTGTTTTCATCACCTTCATATTGACCTCCTTCCCAAATCGGTCTAAAAAGTTTATGGAAGAGCAACAGCTTTAGTAAACGAAATAATGAAACATAATGCAGAGAAACTTTAGAACAGACTTGAAATACATGTAACGCTAGTATAATAGGCTCTAGAATTCAATTGTCAACCGCTCTGAAGAGTTAATGGATATGGAGTCTCTCCATGTAGCAAAAGAAGACATATCCAGGAGGAAGAGTTCATATCAAATTTTCATATAAAATAATTTGCATTTGGATTTCTGTCTCTTTGTGACTTCTAATTAACAAAAACAACACAAACTAAAAAATAGTACATGAAAAGAGAGGGGATTTTGGGTTTTATTCATTACCTGTAAGTAACAAGAGTAGGCAGGGGAGACTGCTTAATAAGAATTTCAAGATCTTGACGGGGATTGAAGTTTCTCAGACAGTCAAGTCGGATCTCAACAATGTCTGCACCAATTTCCTTGGCTTTTCGCATCTCAATCAGCATCTGTTCCACTGTGGTTCCCATCAATGGCGTACATAGCAGAGTTGGACTGCTGCGAACCCCACTTGTGCTCGTTTGAAGGTCTGATGTCGTGAACTGAAAAAATAACAGAAAACACCAAAAAAACAAAAAAAAAAGTATCAGACTACCCCCGTAGACAACGAAGCTGCATGGACTCGGATATCACAAAACTTGCAAGTAAAATAGAAACTAGTCGAACTTACATGTTTCCATTAAGCATAAGAAGTAAAACAAAGTTTGACCCAGAAAAAGAAAACACATACGAGCCATAACAAAGCTGAACATGAAATTAAACTTGGTATTCTGAGAGCAGAAAAACGAAGAGGAAAAGTGTAAGTACATACCGGAAGGCTTCCCATTTTGCTTAAGGTTTAGCTTTGACAGGTTGCTGTGGATTAATGCAGGGAAACCCGAATAGTTGTATACCTATGAAACACAGTGTAATCAGAGCTGTAAATATATGAATATATATATTTCGTTGGCTTCGAGTATATTTGCATATTCATCAAAGTATTTTAAAACATGTCAACTGTTTTTTTTCTTCTTTTCTGCTTGTGTGAAGGAAGGGTAGGTTGAGAGTTGGGTGAGAAGGAAAAGTCCCGCACTTGCACTTTCTTTCTTCATTTGACAAACAAACCATTAGATACGAACCGATTCTTCTTGAAGAAACTTAGGTGAATATGGAGGCAATCGGGGTCGTCAAAACTTGTACTGTTATCTTTCATAGACATTGCAGTGAATTGGTTGGCTCCCATATTTTGAATTTCAGCCAAAAAAAACAGACCTGAATTGAATCACATAATAACTCCAAAAAAAGATGAAATTTATGGCCAAATCAAGACACAAAATTGATAACATTAAAAATGACATGCACAGCCTTTGAATTTCAGTTTGAGATTTTTAATAGAGATCGTTAATTTCGTTTCACATGTAAACTTCAGTGGTTGAACCATGTTTTCAAAACATATCTATTTAAAAAAATGATAGGATATGATACTAAAAAAAAAAAAGAAATTCAAACCGAAACAGAAAAGTTAAAGCCAATCTTGAGTGAATTTACGAATATAAAAAATTCAAAATTTGCATAATACCAACCATAAATATAAGTGATATGGGTTAATTGTGTATACATTTTATGAGTATAGTTTGCATGTAAATAAATTCAATATTATTTTGGGTGTTACGTGAAGAAAATGCATCGAAATAAAACAAATACCATAACGTAACTCACAGAATGGCCATCTACCAACTTAGAGAGAGAAGTTCGAGATCCCTTTGAACAATAAAATCGAAATCTCTTCAGTTTAAGAGATTAAAATCCTTTTAATATTAGATAAAAAAACAAACTTTCACATAACTCAGAGAATGGCCATCTACCAAAATAGTCTAAAAGAAAATTTCATATGCAAAAAACAAAGTTGCAATATTAAAGATGAACCGAAATATAAGAGAGAAGGCAAATATTCCAGTTGGTTTACCAAAAATATCAACAAATTTTAATCCCAAAAGAGACTTAAATTGAATAATAACTCACCAAAATCTACAAAAAAAAAAAAAAACAACCAATTATTGGTTCAATAATGTGTTTACATCTAGGAAACAATTTTTTTTTTTTTATTAATCTCCAAATAAAATAAATCTAAAACTATTACATTTCATAAACCAATGTTCCCTTTATACAGTGGAACTTAATATATAATTTTATTTCAATTAAAATTTTTTATTCTCAGTCAACAAAACAGATGTTTAAAAGATGGATGTCTGTTCCACACTTTTAGCTTAGTTTAATCTACCTAAAACAAGCTTGTTTCGTACTCGTTTTACTTTTTACAAATTGTCATAATCGAAGTGTCCTTATTTCTCTATCGCACAACCTTGTTCATCCTCAAAACGATTGTAATATTTTTGGAATATGTAATGAAAAAATCTCAAAAATGATCATTTTGCTTTTTACTATGCATGAAATAGTCAATCCATTGTGATAGAATGCTTGTCCCATCTATACTAAAATTTTAAGTTGATGCATTTTTAATATGAACTACGTGTATTGAACATCCTAAACAACAAATCATTTTATTATTAAGAAGATAAAAAGTTTATGCAAGCATCTTTACATGATTAGATTTAATTGATTATTGTATAAATTTACGTGTATAATAATCAATTCTATCTAATTATATATTTATTTTTTTACGAATAGTTATGTATTATTATCTATTTAGGTGTTGCATCGAATTATATAATTTAAACGTGAATTTATTTATTTTTAATTTAGAAGGTGAAATGCTTATTATATATTTTTTTATAGTTAATTTTTATGTAGAACCTAGGATAACCTAAGAAGGACAGATGAGCGGCTCCCACAAGAGGACAAGATGGAGGTGGGGTGGGGGGCGGGGGTATTTTGGTAAGTTCGTAATTGAACTTTGCTTGAAATTTTGGTAAACACGTGAGGGGAAGAAATTATAATATTTTAATTATTAATACTCTATCTACCTTTCATAAAATAGAGATAAAAAAGGGACAATTTTTTAATTTTATTTAAAAAATAAATATATAAATCAGTGGATTCTCGTGACAGCTCATGTGCCACGAAAACAACATCACGTGATTACAATATTGACGTATTAAATAAATGTAAATTATTTTTCATCACCAAATTTTTTAAGAAACATTATTTAATTAGCCACTTGAGTGTTATTAATAGTATATTTTATTTAAAATCCGAATCAAGCAACAAATATTATTGTAAATATTTGGATATGCAGAATAATATTAATTTTTAATTACAATTTATTTATAACTTGATTTTGTTTTGTTATTATTGGATTGATTTATTAAATTCTTGATCGAGTAATTTCATATATAGTCAAGTAAACTCAATATGCATATTTGGACAATGTTGAAAAAGGGTTAAATTGAAATCATACTATGCATTATGGGAATTATTAAAATTTCACCATGCATTAGGAGGGCTCTTGAGATTTTCCATCCAAAAGATGCATTAAGCGTGAAATCCACGGGGTTATCGATATTTTATAATTGGCGATTACACGCAATGAATGTGCGATACGCGTATAAACTCAGGAGAAACTAATTTTTTTTAATTGACCATAAACCCCCTAAATATGTGTGGTTAATATTCCCTTCCCCCTCTATATGTACTTAGATTCCATTAGACCCCCACCACATCAACAATAAGTACCTTAACGTCCTATAACGCATGGTCAAGTTCCATAGACCCCTATGGTTATCACAATACGTGTATTTAACCTTATAATTGGACAATATTGTCTCACTAGTCTTAGAATTGATTCAATATCATGTGTATATGTTTGTATACTTCTCGTTATCATTTTGACTAATATATGAATCATCAGTATAATTTTGAATTCAAAGGTCAACTTTGGATTATGAAACTTCATTTAAAAGAAAAATCTTTAAATTTAAACCTGATGAGAAAGACGATCATAAATAAATTTGTATAATAAAATAGTATTAATTAAAGTTATATTTCGAATGGAGTGAAGATTGATTCTATTGACAATAATAATGATGAATAATAAAAATACAAACAATAAGAATATTAAAATGAATATTTTAAAATCGATAAAGAAGAGTAAAATTTTACGTTATAAGTGAGCGTGATATTGTCCAATCTTAATCTAATGGTTAGATGGGTATGATTTTTTAGTTTTGATTATTTTTGTATTTCTATACCAAAACAACATGCTGTCTTTGACTTTGACCACCCTTATCCTATCTAACTTCTAATTGTCCTTCCAATTCAAATTGAAGTTTAGGTTGACCCATATAAAAATAATCAACACGTAACAGCTAACTATCTTCTTGAACAGGCTGAGTCTGGTGGTAAATTCTGCCTAAGTTGGGAGATTCCGTGGGCATTTAACACCCACAAGCTTGGGAAGACAGGATCTGAAACATACGTTTCAAGTGACATGCCAAAATAGGATCCTCTAGAATCTGTGAATTACTGATAGAAAAATACAGTTGCGGCTTCCTCAGAACTGTCATCAAGGTTTCTGACAGTTACACCTATAGATCAACCAGACCACTTCTGTTCAGAAGGGGCTGAAGCTGAACCAGTTATTAAGCCTAGTGCAGCCCATTCATGTGGTAAACTGATGAAACTCCTCACAGATGAAATGGAAGTAAAGAAAGCTACTTGGCATATTGAATCAACTTATGAATCATACATCAGAACTTAGCTAAAACAATTTCTTGTATAAATTCTTTTGGAGCTACAATACAGAAAAGCCAAGGGGAAAGAGGTTAATTTGTTCATGAAAGTCTCTCTCTTTTTTTTTTTTTTCATTTTTTGATTCAGAAATGAAGAATTGTATGAAAGAACTATGTCAAACTGACCTTCTCCGTTAGTGAAGAGGTTGAATTGACCGCCGGCCTGTCGCAGGAACATTTCAAGTCCATTGACTGTGATTGCTCCTGCAGCTTCAGCTTCTTTTAGTAGTCTAGTTTTTCTAGGAATGTAAACAGCGTCAAAAACAAGCAGGTAATCTTGTAATATTTCCTTCAAAAAGTGGATGAACAGTTTTAGGATTGTAATTTAAATTGAAATATTTTGTCCTGGTTGTGAAGTTTTAGAAAGAACCTCAGCCACAGGAATTCGATCAGTGTTTGGATGCATTCCTAATGGTGGTGCATTTACAAGAATTGCCCCTTTCTCTGGCTGCAAAGTGGCTACTTCTCCAAAACGCCTAGCTTCACCTGACACGGTGCTTGCAAGAGACTTTGCTCTGTCTTTTTGGAGAAACAGATAACTTTAAAAAAAAAAACTATATCATTTATGATCATAGGAAAAAAGACTTCTAGATCATGTGCCAAAATCAATGTCAAAAATGACTATCCGGGCTCCTCTACTCTTCGCACCAAATGCCAGTGCTCTTCCTGCACCCCCAACACCAGCTACTACAAACAACTTCCCAGCCAGTGGAGGGCCAAAAGATGTCTTGCCAGTAGTGCAATCCTGTTCTGCTACAATTTCAGTCACATAGATATCGGTATGTCAACACCTGAACTAGAAAAAGATAATCAAATTCCTAAAACATGGGACATAAGGATAGACTGAAATGCTCTGGCATTGCTAGAAGTACCTTCTATAGCATCCTCAGTTTCGGTTATTGAAGCCTCACAATCTGTATTATAGCCAATTAGCTTCACATACTAGGCCTCCTTATAATGGTATTAACAGCACCTATAGACTGACGAAAAATCCCATTTTTTGTTAAAAATCAGCACCATTAACCAAACCAAACCTTGATCTAGACTTGATTCATAAATGGTTATCCAAAACATGCTTGAGCCATGGAATAGCAGTTGGAGATACATCGGCAAAAAATTGTAATTGTATGAAATTAAAAATGCTTAACATAATTACAAAAATTTTAAGACCCGAGCAGGAGGGTGGAGTTCATTGCAGAACTCTGACACAGGCTCCTTGTATGGAAACATCACCATATTTTGGTGACAGTATCTGGCCCATGAAGCCTCTTTCCCCAACAGAGCCTGCAATTGTTGGAACCTGTCGGTAATATCAACAGCTAATGCCATACAGCAGTCAGACAATGAAGTTACAAAATTAAACAAATTTACTGAGACATGTATGATCTCATAATGCATTAAAAGTTCCTCCACTTGATAAAATGTTCTATTCATTTGAATCTTATGTCTTCTGCAATATTCTTTAATTGCATATAGCGGCGTTATGCAGTTTCACACCTGGCAATGTGAAAGCAACTGAAAATTTATGGCTATTTCAGTAATATCAGTTACACTGGCAACTAGCTTAAAGATATCAGAAGCCACCTGAACAATCACATGACACAAGTCAAATAATCTAACACTTGACATTTGGACTGTGGTCATAACCCTGATGGTGAAATTGGTTCATGAAGTCTTCTGAATGGCTCATGCTGCAATAGGCATCTAGATAGGCCAACTGGAGGAAATGTAAAAGAGCAAACTAGCTATTCTGTCATGACATTACTGACCGTATACCTGTTATCCAATATTCCTTATCTTTAAAGAATTTAAGCTAGTAAAACGGATCTCTAAACCCCAGAGAGAGAGCACCAAATGGGGATATTCAAATGAACAGGCAAGATAGAATACACTAGCACGTTTTGAGGAATGACTCGCATCCATATATATATATAAATCAGTAATCTACCTTGAGTTCAAAGTCAATATAATCAGCTCCTAATTCTTCAGCTATATTAAGTGCCTCCAAACGTTTATGCTCATCACCTTCATACTGACCACCTGCCCATTTTGGCCTAGAAAATTACATTAGGAAATTAGAAAATGAAAACTACTCTGCCTCCTGAGTTTACTATAATATTTAGTTAAAGCTTGATCATCCTTGTTATTTTATATTATGTTAATCTGTTTATTATAGATTTGTTGAATGTAAACATCTGACTGCTTAGAATGAACCTATAGACAAGCCTTTTGCTGTGGCATATTTCCCATCATTCATTTTCATCGTTCAACAAACATATAAAACGTAGAAGGAAAAAACACAATACAAGTGGAGAAAGTAGAGAGTCTTCCATGGAAATTTCAGAGAAAATTACAACAGGGAAATCTGCAGATCACCTTTGCAAATCTCTTTAACATTGGAGCAAACATCTTAGAAAAAAATTATGTGACTCTTCAGGCTCATATTATGACAGTGCCAGCCCTTCTTATGATAATAATAACAGTTCCCTTAAATTTATGCAAGGAAAAATTGAAGTCAGTCACTCAGTCTTTCATCTCTAAAGTGGGAATGTTTCATTCTCTTGTACAAAAATACTATCATACACTTTGAATGCCAGAAAAGCAAAAGCAAATACGGTATAGTGTGAAGAAAAGATGGAATTGTAAGCGTTAGCGGTAGACAATGAGTACTGGCAATGGCTTGTTTAGAATCAGAGTTCATTTTATTTTAATTATATAATTATATTACTATTCAAAACTGATAATATCTGAATTTTATTTATAAATATATTAATTATTTTGAAATGAATTTTTCTGTTTGGTAATTATTTTCACGAAACACATTTGGCATGTGATTAGCCCTCACCTTATTAACACAAACACACGCACACACACACATATTTTGTTTCTTCAAATTTCCAATGAAAAATGGTCATTTAACCTTGGCCCAAACGCCCCTGCCCATCCAAGGTGTTTTTCAAGTGATAGTGCCACCCATAAAGTTTTAAAAGGTCAATTATCTACCTATTGACCAAACCAAAGGGGTATGTTTGTTTTTTCGAATAAAAATATAAAAATAATTTAAATATAAAATAATATTAAAATAATAATAATAATTTAATAATTAAATTAATATTGAATAATAAAATAATAAAAATTAGTAAATTAATTAATAATGAATAATAAAATAATAAAAAATTAATTAATTAATTAATTAATTAATAATGAATAATAAAATAATAAAAATTTTAAAAAATAGCCACTATTGTCAACAACGTCGCCAATAGTAGTGGCCGGAAACATCTATCTAATTCCATTGGCAACTGGATCTAGTTGCCTTCATAGGAGAGAGGATAAACACGATCTAAAATAGCCGAAAATAATCAATATCATGCATACTATCAATTTTCGACCTTTTACCATGGCAGAGGCAGTCATATCTGACCGTCTTCATCATATTTTTGACTACTAGATTTGATCGTCTTTGTCATCAAAACGACCAATTAAGTAGTTGTTTTTGATCACTTGATTATGTGAATGACAATTATCGTCTTCAACAACACTACTGACGGTAGTGGTTATATTTTAAAATTTTTATTTTATTTTTTCAATTATTATTATTATTATTATATATTAAATTTTATTTTAATATTAATATTATTTATTTTTATGAAAAATATTTTAATCTTTTTATAAAAAAAAAAGGGATACATAATCTTTTAAAATTTTATAGGTAAAACTTTACCCGTTAAGAAAACCTTAGGTGAGACTTTGCTATGTGGCCTTTAACCTTATTATCATCATAATAGCTAAATAAAATAATGTTTGGACTATCAATATCAAATAATATTTTTATATTATACCGTACTTAATATCAACACCGACCGTTCACTTCTTTAATCCATCGAATCCAACTTCAACAATCTTGATCTAAATAAGGTTAAATGCCTTATTTCCACCCAAGGCTTCCTCAATTAAATTGCCACCCAAAAACTTAAAAAAAAAACCAAATACTCCCTTGTTAACTAAATTTTTTCAAATTTTAATAATATTTTTACTAAAATAACTAAATTATCATTCTATATAAAAATAAATCATATTAATATTAAAATAAATTCTAACATAAAATAGTATTAATATTATAATAATAAATTTAAAAATTATAAAAAGTTAATAAAAAATCCAAATCCAGCTGTTAAAAATCTAGATAAGGTGATCAAATCTAATCGTTTCCATCATCAAAGATAATTGAAAATCATTAACGTTTAAAATCAATTGTTTTTTTTTTATTTATTATTTTCAATAACAAAGATAGCCAAAAATCTTTGATGACTAGACACTAATGAAATCAGTTGGTCGTTTTTGGTTATCTGATTAGGTTAACGATAACCATTATCACCAGCGACAATGACTTTTTTTTAAAATTTTATATAATTTTTTTAGATTTTTAAAATTATGATTATATTAATGTTATATTAATATTATTTTATATTTTTATTATCTTTATAAAATTAATTTTATTTTTTTTTAATTTTTTATTCAAAAAGATAAAAATAACTCTCTGATCAGTTGGATTTAACGGTTCAGTCAATTTTCACGATTGTCTATTAAATTTAACGGTTAATTTTAATTAATGAATAAACATTTGGTTTTTTAAAAATTTTTGAGCGAAATTTTATTATTTAAGGAAACCTTAGGTGGGCCGTTAAATAACAATAAATCATTATAAAAAAAAGAAGTTAATATTATCTAATATCCTCCAACTAATTCGAAACAAATTAGCACTTAAAATCTGAAAATTCTATCTTAATATTATTATTATTATTATTTATTATCTTTTATCAGATTAAAATTTTCTATATTAATATTAACACCAATTGGATCTTTCCACGCGTTTGTAACAACAAAACAGCTTGCCTTCTTTTTCTGTTGCCCCAACCCCACGCCTAGCTTTCTTTCCAAAAATTTCAACATTTAATTTCATTTTTCAAAATCATAAACATTTTGCCTTAAACGTAATTTTGTCTGAGCTTAATATATATATATATATATATATAAAAATTTTTTATATTATATACTTACTATATATTCACTTTCAAGCTGGATTCAGCTCCTGAAATGAGAAGGGAAAGAAAAGATTTCTGGCAACCAAATACGGGTTAGTACTGTATTTCATCTGATTGAATACGATTTTCTCTTAATATGAAATTTCTTTTCAGTTTTGCTTGGTTGAGGCATTTTCCTTTGGAAATATGCAATTTATTATGTTTTTTTTTTTTTTGAAATAGGAGAGAAGGTTTTCTCAATAACCCAACATAACCTTTTGCGTGATAATTTATCGATTATCAGTTTCGGTGTTTGTTTTTTAGCCATCGTCGCTAACGTGTAGTTTATAATTTTATTTTATTTTATTTTTTGTAATTTTGTTTAGTTTAAGAATCATCCAATTTGCTTGTCTCTTTGCTCAACGCGTTGAAGTTTCGTTTATGGTAACAAGTATATTGCATGTAGAAAATAATATAATTATTGCGTTGTTGATCTGATGTTAGTGCATATTCTCTTATTGTTGTGTTTTTGGTTTCAATGCAGGTAGTTAAATCAAATCAAAAAACCTTCTTGTGAAAGAGTGAAGTTAATTTTAACTGTTAATGTTCTTGCAAAATGGATCAAGTGTTGAGTGCAGTTGCAAGGAGATTGCAAATGTTGTCCACTTCTGATCATGCCTCTGTGGTTTCAATGAACCTGTTTGTGGCACTTCTTTGTGCTTGTATTGTGCTTGGTCATCTTCTTGAAGAGCACCGCTGGATGAATGAATCCATTACTGCCCTTCTCATAGTAAGTTTCCTGTATTTCACTTTAAAAAATTCCATTTTTTTTAATGGATTCTATTGATTGATTGCAGTAGGCTTAAATGCAGCTTTGTAGGCTGTGTTAAATATTTGATTTTCAGAAAATGTTATGAGATGGAGATCCCAGTAACAATAATGAAATCTTATGGACACAACCTTGTTTTGATGGATTGTAACATTATACGAGCAAGTAGTACCTAAATGTGTACTGTGTATAATAGCATTTTAGTTATATACAATGCATGATTGATAAATGTTGTTATTTTTGTGTTATATTTAGCCTCCCGACTCATGCAGCCAGTAACATAAAGCTCCACTTGATTTAGTATTTTAATTAATGTACATTCTTTTGTGGTTTTAGTTGACTATGATGATTGCATTAGCCTTGAAATGAGTTTATTTTTGTGTCTAAGTCTAAGAACTAAGATTTATATTTTTTGTTTGTATGTGTATTTGATTCAGCTCATTAAGATTCGGCTTATTAATTGATGTGAGTTGGTGGTGGCAGGGTCTTTGTACTGGTGTTGTCATTTTGCTGACTAGTGGTGGTAAAAACTCACATTTGTTAGTCTTCAGTGAAGATCTGTTCTTTATATATCTTTTGCCGCCTATCATATTTAATGCAGGGTGAGTTTGTCTTTTATTTATCTTTGCTGAAATTTTTAGTGAAAATAAAATCTAATATTGGATTGATTTTTGTTTGGTTTCCTTTAATCTTTTTTTGCCTACTGTATGATTTTTGTGTCTGTTTCTTGTGCAAGGTTTCAAGTGAAAAAGAAGCAATTTTTTCGCAATTTCATAACCATTATGCTGTTTGGTGCAGTTGGTACATTGATTAGCTGTGCCATCATATCACTAGGTATGCTCATTCACTTTCTCATTCATGGTTAATCCTATCATGCATACTGGATCTTGTGTTGTATGATGACTGAGGACATCTTAAGGAATTTGTTGCTCTATTTGGTGCTTTATTAGTCCAGTTTCCTCAGTTTTACAACACCCACACAACTTCTGGGTACTTATTACATCTATTTGCCTTATGTGGTCTAAATCATCCATTGTTTTAATATGCTAATGCTAACTTATATAAGTTAATTCACAACTTTCCACTCCTTGCTGTTTTTGCATATGTCCATAGATACTGGCTCTTTAAATATGTGCTGGTGATTGGAGCTTTCATGTTATAAGCTTTGATCTAAATGTATATGGCTGGGAAATTCATATGTGAACTTTTTAAAATAAAATTAATCATTCACCAGAAGGGGCTGGAAAAAGGTGATTAGAGGTTTATTATTGGTTCTAGTTACCTTTTGGGCATGCTTATGCATAAGTGGAAAAATTATGTGATGAAAAATGTTTGATCATACTGTCTATGGATGTTATAAATTCCTGTTGGTATCAATAACACATTTTTTGCTTTGGCTATGTTCATTTTGACTGAGACTCGATGCTTGACACAGGTGTTATTCAGTTCTTTAAAGAAATGGATATAGGTATACTGGATATAGGGGACTATTTAGGTATTACCTTTATCTCTTTCCTTTTTTTATTTTTACTTTATTTCTTGTTTGTTGTCTTATTGTTCTAATATTTGTTTCAGCAATTGGTGCTATTTTTGCTGCAACGGATTCTGTTTGCACTTTGCAGGTATGTCATAAATCAAAGCTGCTACAGTTTAATTTATTCAATTAAGTTACATGACATTTATAAAATTAGATATGTTCAATTTGGTCTTGTAGGTGCTCAATCAGGATGAAACACCTTTACTTTACAGTTTGGTGTTTGGCGAGGGTGTTGTTAATGATGCTACATCTGTAGTGCTTTTTAATGCTATTCAAAGCTTTGATCTCACTCATATCAACACAAGAGCAGCCTTTCAGTTTATTGGAAACTTTTTTTATTTATTTTTCACAAGCACCATGCTCGGGGTGTTTGTAAGTCCCTCTCTCATTTGTTTGTCTGCATGTGAATAATGCATTTATCATTTTACGAAGCATTACCTCTTTGGCTTACTTGCAGGCTGGACTTCTTAGTGCATACATCATCAAAAAGCTATATATTGGCAGGTACAATGTCATTGGCATCTATGCTTTCGATTCTGCCCCTTAAGTATGTTTTCAATTTTGTAATCCACATAAGTTTCTTGAATTTGGAGTAAATGTCTCAGATTCACCTTTTGTTGGAAGGATTCAATTCATGTAAATGACAAACTTGTCTAGCAACTTTGTTTCACACTTCTTTCCTATACATATAAACATACTTGCATACATAAGTCCTTTATATCCCTATGAGTGATCTTCTTAGTACCCACTGCAATTAGCTGAGTCTATAAACTTGAAACCAACTAGCTAAATACAGGTTTTTGGTTAAACCAGACAAGATTGATAGCAACTAAGAGGTTGGCTTTCTTTTACATTGTTATGACAGCATGTATTATCTAGTAGAGCAAATTTTCAATCAGACAGAAATTCATTGTTTACAATATCAAGAATTTGTACACCAAGTTTATCTAATCAATTTTTTTATTAAGTATATTTGTGTAAATCTGAAAGATTTCATTGCCTCTCAAAATAGAATAAACTAACAGTCTGTTAATACTTAATATTTGTCATGATGCAGGCACTCAACAGATCGTGAAGTTGCTCTCATGATACTCATGGCATACCTTTCATATATGCTGGCAGAAGTATGTTTCTTCAGAACTTCATGGGCAAATTATGAAGGCTATTTTTGTTTTCTTCTTAGAGGATGTGTTTTTGTCCTGTAACACTGATGTTAATATTATCTGTTGCAGCTATTTTATTTGAGTGGCATTCTTACAGTATTTTTCTGTGGGATTGTGATGTCGCATTACACCTGGCACAATGTGACTGAGAGTTCCAGAATCACTACAAAGTATGTCTTATCCACAAAAAATGGCTCTAAGCTGTTGATACATATGGTTTGAAAGATCTAGTCACATGCTTCTTTAATGCATGCTGAAACTAATTGCAGGCACACTTTTGCAACCTTGTCTTTTGTTGCTGAGATTTTTATCTTCCTCTACGTCGGTATGGATGCCCTGGACATTGAGAAGTGGAAATCTGTTAGTGATAGGTAATTAATGCATTAAACCTTATCATTATAATGTTTTAATTTACTTCTATTTTACAAATTTTACCATAAACATCAATTATTTTTTCACATCTGATGGTCAACTTCATATTTGCAGCCCTGGAACATCAGTTGCAGTGAGCTCAGTGCTGATTGGTCTGGTTATGGCTGGACGGGCAGCTTTTGTTTTCCCCCTATCATTTTTAACAAATTTAGCCAAGAAAAATCCTGATGACAAGATTTGCTTTAAGCAGCAAGTATGTTCTCTGTTCATCACATGATATAAATTTTTCTTCCTCTAATATATCTGTAAGGTTTCATGACACTACATTCATACTCACCATTTCAGGTTGTGATATGGTGGTCTGGTCTCATGAGAGGTGCTGTGTCTATGGCACTTGCTTATAATCAGGTATGGTGTGGAAAATCTTATTTTCTATGAATTTCAGTGAGAAATTCTATTAAATAACCCATTTTCTGTGACTCACTTTAAAAGCAACATGTTGCTAATAGTTTTTCAGGAAATGGCCCTGTTCCAAAATTTCAGCACCCTTTTTACAAAAATATCATTTCTTAACTTAAAAATTCATCTGATATGTCTAGCAGATAAAGTTTGTCTTGTTTTAAGACTCTACATCTCTATCAGTCAGTAAGACTATATATCTATTGGACACCTATAGAAACTGATATTGATAATCCTTAAAAAAAAAAAAAAAAACATCTATCCTATCTATCAGTTGACCTATATGATCAGCAACAGATAGATACATTGATCAACCAATAGATTCGGTGGTATCAATCATCTTAGGTTTTAAGTTAGGGTAATTTGGTCTAACTAGTGTTGAAATTTTAAAATAGAGCTATTTCTAACCGACTTATATTAATGGGCTAATTCTTAACTCAGACAAAAAAATGATTATCTAATAAAACTTCCCTCTTTATAATGCTTGCAAATTAAACAATTTTCTTTTTTTTCCTATTACATTTATGGCTCTTGAATTGTTATGAGTTGAGATTATATTCTAAACTATGTAATACTGCAGTTTACAAGGTCAGGTCACACTCAGTTGCGTGGGAATGCTATCATGATCACAAGCACTATAACTGTTGTTCTTTTCAGCACAGTGGTAAGATATTTTGCTTAAGTTTATCTTATTGATTGTATTGGAAATTACAAAAATTTTGCTTCATTAAATGTGTTCTGATATGAACTCTAAACCTTTTTGTTCTTCATTGCATGAGTAACCCTATGACCAATCACTTTAATGATTTATGCTATGGGTATAATTGTGCTTGCCCATCAAATATTTTTTTACATCTTTTCTGCATAAAATGTACATATTTTCATAGCTTTGACTTGTGCATTTTGGTTTATGTTCAGGTTTTTGGTTTGCTGACTAAACCTCTTATAAGATTCCTGCTGCCTCATCCGAAGAAGACAACCTCCATGTTATCAGATCCATCTACACCAAAATCAATTGTAGTTCCGCTTCTGGGAAGCCAACAGGACTCATATGCTGAAATTGGTGGCAATGCTTTCATCCGTCCGGGCAGCATACGAGCACTCCTGACAACCCCTACACACACCGTTCACTATTACTGGCGCAAATTTGATAATCGCTTCATGCGTCCTGTGTTTGGTGGCCGTGGTTTTGTTCCTTATGTTCCTGGCTCACCAACAGAACGGAGTGGCCCTGAACAACAGCAATGAAAGAAGAAAACCCCACACAAATATGAACAAAAGCTGTAAGTACTATATGCATCCTGAAGTAGAGAGTAACTACATAAATATGACTTGAAACCTGCAATTACTTTGGATAAGCTTTAGCATGGATTTCAGAGTCATGTATGTCATACTCTAATTATTTCTTCTGCTGTTTATTATATATATAGGAAAATTCATTTTATTTCCTCAAAATTTTTCACACGTTTCTTTTGATGTGGAGTGAAGTTTGCATATGTCGCAATTATAACATTAGATGTACTGTATATAATGCCTTTGATTTCATATTATCAAATATCTACAGATTAGATAATGATGTCGTTGAGAATTTGTAAAGCTGTGGTTATTATTCATATTACTAGGCCGGTCAACTAATTGACTATGGGCATCAGTAGATACTCATCAATCATAATAACCACTTGTCTTCGAGCTTGTATTTGGAGCCATGCCTGTGCTACATGGAGATGCTTCTCTATTGAAGCACATGGATGACCCCGGCAGGTCCACATGGTAATAAGAGGCAGATACATCAGTGTTGGCATGGGCCATAAGCATAAATGTTGTACTGCTTGACCTGTGAACAAGCTAGCTGGCTGATGGTGCGATGGTTGTTTAGAGTGAATTGCCTGAGATGATGTATTGGCAGAAGCATCTGCAGCAACCGTCGATGGCCACTTATTCCTGTTCTGCTGACCCTCGGGAGCAGCGGAAGCACATTTATTTCCTTTCTGTTGCTGGGACTGAGGATTAGAACACTGGCCTTTGCATCTTCTTGGCTCTCTTTTCTCTGCCTCTCCAGTTGTTGCTACGGATCTTGGACGAGTATTCTTTCTCTCAGTAGCATCGTCCTGTGAGAATTGAGCACATAAATGAGAAGGGCAATTTGATCTTGGCCTAGGAAGAACACATGGAATGACGAAGAGAAACATGGGGGCTTTTCTTGTCAGACTTAGAACGGGCTCCAAGCAGAGGGGCATTGGAGGGAACTGTTTAACAAATGGAATTCACGTATAAATCTAATAGCCTCAAGTGACCGAGCCTTTTTAACGGGTTTTTGGATAATCTGTCACCAGTAAAATTCCTTTGGTGTTTGCATTAGATGGTTTCAAATGATTACAGAAGACAAGAAAATGGTTTTTTCTTATAAATTGGAAAACAAAAGATGACGACATAAGTGAAACAAGAATGCACATCAAGTACAGAAACCAATCACAGAAGAGAGCAAAAAAAATGAAGCAAAAACCATACCAGAAGCCTTATCAGCAAACCCAAGAGCTCTCAACAACTTGGGAGCCTGTCTGCGCATTACGACATTATCAAAATGCTTCAGACTTGCATCAGAATCAAACTCATCCCCCAATCCGAAGCTGCCCGAAGCCTCTAATGAATTCTCCACTCTCCCTTTCCACTCAACAGCCAATCTCCTTGCCTCCTCTCTCATTGTGGATCCAAACTCCTCCAACACCACCCAATTCCTCCTTATCTCAGAATTTACTACCTCCCCTTTACCAAAACCAGGTGGGTAGCACTCTCGTAAAGCTTCGAGGACAAATTTACCAGGATCATCAACAGCCAAAATCAATTCTTTTCCCTTCTTAACGATTTGCTTTCAGTTCTGTCTTTATCATTGAGTTCAGTTTCTGGGTTCTTGCTGTTTTGGGTTGAAATCAATTGTTCGTTTGGTGGGGTAGTGTCGTATTGTGTGTTTTCTCTGGTGTTTTTTTTGCAGTCGGATTTCGGATTCGAATCGGGCGATTTGGGAGTGAACAAAGTGAAGTTGATCTTCAAGGGTCTTGGCATTGGAGGGTGAAATTGGCGACCTCATTGATATTGCCATTTAAGGCTTTACAGATTTGCGGCCTTTGGGCAGATCCAAGAATGTGACGAGAGAAGAGAATAAAAAAAAACTCGGATCAGTGAAAATATGGAAATAAAAGTGCCTTCTGTGGCTTATAAAACTGATAATATATACAAAATAATAATAATAATTAAAATTAAGCAAAAGTATCTCTTTTGTATGATATATCCATGACGTTCTGTGGGAAATTAAATCTAAGATGAGGCAGAAAAGTGGCAATCCTTTACATAAAATTCTCTTTGTAAATTTCTTTCTGCATACACAGAAGCGCATCTAGAAGTAAACATATAGTGAGGTCCTATTATCTTTTCTAACTATCAACAAACTTTCTTTAGTGGATCTGGTACTGACCAGTAGATCGATTTTCTCTTTCAAGGGATTAGACGGTATCCGAGCAAGAAACTGATGAATGCCACCATGCAAACAAACAGAAGAGGGAATCCCATCTGAACTTTCTTCACCATTGTTTTACTCCTTAATGCTTCCTGGCAACATTAGGCAATTTGGCTAAGTTACTAACAAGTGCACCAACTAACAAAATAGATAGACAAGAAGCATTGGAGGCCATGGCAGAACAGATGAATTTCGATTTATAAAATAAGTCAGCAAGAACATTTATATCAAGAACTTACTAATTCTGCTTGCAACATTTTTCTCTCTTGAACGCTTAGTCTCCTCTCTTCTGTGAGCTTTGAAATAGTCACCTCAGCCTGCAAAGGAAGCCCTCAGAAGTTGATTACCATCTTATAGCAATGTCAAGGTGCAGCAAGAAAACCAACAAAAAAGTTAATGCCACAAAGTGATATTTATATGAGAAATAAAATAATTATTGTTTAAATGGAGTTAAAGGAAATGATTGCACTTGCAGAAATTACTTAAAAACAGCAATGTTACTTGACATAGTTGTCATTTCCAATCTAATTAAGAAAGTAGAGCCACTTCAGATACCAGAAGAAACGCAATGAAAGTCCCTACATCCATGAACTGTTTAACATGCCAACCAACCTCATTTAGCTTTGATTCAAGTTCATTTAGTTTGTGCTTCATGTCCTCAATGTCTGTAACTAATTTCAGCTCGTCTGCAGTCTTTTTTGCTTTAGACTCAAATTCCCTCATCAGCTTCAACTTTGCATCCTTTCTTAACCGTAATTCCTCACCATCATCCAGTTCCTTTGATAGATTCAACTCTGTAACATTTTCTGGCTTTAACTCCTCAACAACAGGAAGTTCATTCCTTGGCTTCAACTCAGCATCCCTTACTTTCTTTAATTCCCCACTGTCAACAACATTCAAAGGCTTAAACTCTACATCTTTTTCTGGCTTTACTTCCACCTCTTTAACAAGAAACTTCCTAGGCTTCAACTCTGCGCCCTCGCTGTAGGCATCCTTCCTAGGCTTCAATTCTGCATCATTTGCTGGCTTTAACACCTCACCATCAATAGTGCTTTCACTTGGCTTCAATTCTTCAACCTTGGCCAGCTTTATATCCTCACCATTTACCATCTTGGATCCCTCCATATTCTTAGCAGCCTAGCACACAAGAAAAGAGCATCATGATCATATTAATCCATGTATTTGTTATAGATTACTAATGGGCACAAGAGACACAAAGAAAAATCTTTAACATGCTTTACATTTGATATAGAGACTCAAAGTTTCATCATACCAAACTACAAAAAGGGGTTACATAAAATGAACAACAGTAATAATGTTTATTGTTTCAGGTTCATACAGCACTTGGAAAGGGATAGAAAGACTCAGCAAATTCAACATTCTTGAGAAAGAAGAGTTATTCTAACCATGTCTGATGAGGTAAGAATTTGAACTCTTGATACTGGATCCTTCAGTATAGAAGATTCATAAGCTGGACCCTGCTTTAATGACCCATTAATTGGTGACAACACAGGGGAATTAGGTGGGCTGATTAGGGTCACCTTCAGCTTATTCTCTTGAACGTACCTACCATCATCTTTGGCAAACTGCCACACAATGCAGTGAGAAACCAAAGGAAAGAATCCAGCCAACTACTACTGCAGGCACTTACCATGCTAGCTGTAATGTCCTCATCAGTTGTCCCACCAGGCACAACTGTGCTTAGGATTAAGAACTTGTCTTTGCACACCAAATCAGGTGGAGCTACACCTTGGGCTTGCATTGTGACTTCATAAACATCAAAGGGTAAAGGACTATAAATAATAAGATTGATAACAACACACAGTTGGAAACTATGATGAAGAACAGAATAAAAAGTTGAATAATTAAAGAATAACAAGAGCAACATCATCTGAGAGCATCAGCATACTTTATTCCTATCTCACATCAATATCCTCCAATCACTTATTGAATGATTCAAATCAGTTCTCCTAAATTGAATTACTGTGCATTTTCAAAGTTAAATCTTCTAATGATCTTCATGGTAAGTCGACAGTAGCATCAATGGGCTAAAGTCTTTGAAGCAGGACAATCACTGTATTTATATATCCAAGGAAATTGGTAGAAAATTATTGACAGATTCAAAATGCGAATCCATTTAAAAGAAATTTATATATCAAACTACTAAAACTTTGGCCCACATTCCTTGCTTTCCCTTCCCTGCTCCTTTTTTCCTCACTGTGAAATGACTTCACCGACAAAAATTCTTGACATCCATCATATGATATTTAGAAGATCTAAATCTCAGAGAAACATTGTATCTTCTCTTCACAACATGACAACAATGTCAACCTAAAGAGCAGCAATAATCTCCACAAAATGACTCAAATTAGCAGACACTAGTAGCTTTGGAATTCATAACATTAAGCATTCAAAAAGTCAATGACGACCATATTCACTTGTGAAACATATACACACAGCAGTAAAGAACTTGATAGAATATAAAAGGCCATTCACACATACCAGTGAAATCACAAGTAGATTTTGGCATAACAATGCCGACATTTGGTCGTACACAATATTTCTTAGGGGAAGTAGTTTTCACCTGTCAATATCAAGTCTAAATCACATCACTATCTGGCATTCAGTGAAATCAAACAGAACTGTGATGTTACTCTCAGAGATTGAATAAATAGTAAAAACATATTCACACCTTGAAAGCAACATAATTGTGGGTGCTATTGGCAAGCCTAACTGCGCATGAGCTTTGCTTCTTCAGAACAACTACAAAATAAACAAAATAATAGTGTTAAAAAAAGAGTGAGAAAACCCCAAAGCAACATCATTCAGTCAATCATCTCCACATATGATCAACAAGCATAAAAAACTACACCAAGAAAACAACTACTAATCAAATATGTGTATTCTTAAAAATATTCATCTAGAATGATATCCTATTGTTACAATAACCAGCACACTCATTCTCATAAACAACAGTCTCCTGCAGACAATTGAGAGAAAACTATTTTATGCTACAAACTAATCATTTGACTTGGCACATCAAGTGATTACCACATGATCCATCGGTACATTTAATTCACAAATATTCTCCATTCATTTTCTTATGTAATATGAATTAATCAAAAATAAATAAAGAGAGTTATTATAAGTACTTTGTTATTGTAATATCACTCAAATGAGAATTTAAAGTGATAAATAAACATTTCATTATTTTTAGTTGGTTAAAAGGAAAAAGCTAGTTCACATTTTTTATCAGTCAAGTTGAGCTTCTTTTTCTGTAGACTAAAACTCCGTAATTTGTAACATTTACTTGATCTCCCTGTATGTCAAACACAACATAAGAACTTTTTCAATAAAAGTTACAGAGAGTACTTAAACAATATCTTAATGACCCACAAAAATTAAAAGTTAAACAATGATTAATAAGGTCAGAACCTCTTCCAATTATGAACTTACATATAAATTTGAGTTCCTTGGGTTGAAGTTCCAGAAGTTGTTTATTCATCTTATTTGTTTTCCAATTTCAATCCAATCTTCTCAGCAATGCTATATATCCACTTATATTAATCTCTTCCCTGCATAATCAAATAGATTAATACATAATTATAAACAAAATCGCTACACGAACAGTATAAAGTTTTGGCCATTTTTAAATAAAAAGAGAAAAGAACTGGTAACCCAGGTTTCGCTTTTGGATATCAATATCAGAACAATGAATTTATTTGAAATTGACACTGAGCCAAAACGATTGACTCGCTCCGTAGTCAGCAAAAAGATCACGTAAAATAAAATAAGAATGACTAAAAGCTCAAACAGACCAAATTACAGAACTCAAAACGAATCGCCAGATTGGGTGCTTGGGTAAACTCAAAAACCTAGTCAATTTCCGAGTCAATTGTATTCAAATCGTACTCAAAAACGTTAAAATGAATAAGTGAGACGAGACAGTTAAAATCAGACAAAAACAAAGGGCATTAATTATAAAAAGAACAGTCCACGTCAAAAAAAAAATAAAATTAGAACAAAACTAGTAACGAGTCGCTCCGAACTCAGATCGTTTCGTCGGCACAGCAGATTGGAAAATAAGTCAACCAAAGGAGTCAACAAACTCGAATCTCGACTCAATTTAATCTCGGATCATGCGCGAAGAAGTAAATGAAAACCGAAACGCACTGCCATTTCAGTCTGCTAACGAGAACAGGACAACTAAAACGGAAACGTTTTGTTAATCCATTTACTTCACACTCACTAGAAAAAGAAGAAGAAGAGAAAAACGAAAAACTTATCAAATGAAAGAATAAAGTAATTCAAATCAATGATCCGAGACAGAGCAAAACAGAGAAACAAACGACGGCGTAGAACAAGACAAGAGTAGCTTACCTGTACAGAGAGACGAATAGTAAACGGAGAAAATATAGATATAGGGAGAGAGAGAGAGAGAGAGAGAGAGGAATTGCGCGGAATTGAATGAAAATGAAAATGAAGGAGATGGGGGAGGTGGTGGTCGTGGTGAAGGCGAAGGCGAAGAGGGAAGTGAAAGCCAAGAATTTGCAGTTGCAAGCGTTAGTTGTACCCGCCGTTTCGTTCCTATTTCCTCACCGTTTTTGCTTTTGTATTAAACTGTGTGGCTTTCAGATATTGGAAAATAAAATTAAATTAAAAGGAAAAAGTTGTGAAGTGCAACGTGCGTGTGGTAATGGGCACGTGCGAACCACTACTTTATAAAGTAGAAAATATAATTAATTGGTCGCTACCGCTGCTGCTGTTGGGTTGCCGTCATTTCAATTTTTCACATTTCCACTCCCATCCTTACGTTACATATTTCATAACCAAATTTAAAATACCTAAATTAAATTTTGAGATGAAATAAAATTGACCATAACAAATTTTCAACAAAACTGCTTTCAAATTTGAATTTGGAACACCAATCTAGAGAAATCATATGAACTACAATTTCTTTTGACAAATTTTGATGTTTTTCAGTAATAAAAATAGTTAAATTCCGATATTATTAAACATAAATATATTTTATGATAAATATTTATATATTCATTATTTATAAAATTTTGTATCACCATATATATTTATAATAATATCATATTCCATAAGGTGTGATTTGACAATTATAATTGTC
This sequence comes from Anacardium occidentale, assembly GCA_026122585.1. Lineage (NCBI taxonomy): Eukaryota > Viridiplantae > Streptophyta > Magnoliopsida > Sapindales > Anacardiaceae > Anacardium > Anacardium occidentale. The sequence continues at coordinate 318,067 of JAJEJH010000017.1, forward strand.
AAAATTACACTAAAAAAGAATAATTCAATAATTTTAACTGTTTTCTTGAGAAAAATAACGTTATATCTGATGTGTGATAAGTCTCACATTGTCTGTGAATTGACCATTGGTGTGGTTTATAAGGGTGTATACACCCTCACTTGACAAGCCGGTTTTTCAAATTGAGTTCTACCTCACCCTGTAACATATCATCTGGTATCAGAGCTCAAACTTCTGGTATTTTATCCATGTGAGAGCTTGGTGGACCCCGTGGTGGTGACTCCATGGTGGTGGCCCACGTCCTACAAGAGTGAGGCCCTTTGCGAGGACGCAAAACTTGGATGGGGTAGAGTATGATGTATGGTAAGTCTCACATCGTTTGAGAATGGGTCTTTGGTGTGATTTATAATAGTGTAGACACCCTCACTTATTAAACCGATTTTCCAAATTGAATTCTACCTCACCCTCTAACATATCAATATCTATCAATTGTTAGCTATTTTTTTGTCTAAATTAATTTTAGATAAATTTTTGTAGTTTAAGAATTAATCATATCTGATTTATTTTTGAAATTGAAAAATCATTAAAATGTGAGTCAAAATACTAATAATGCCTGTTTATATTTAATATTTTTCTATTGGACCGACTGAAATTGATAAAATTGGAGCCATGTAGGGGCCATTTTGATAAGCTTTTCCATTTTTCATTCGGGGGTTGCCATCAAGGAATAAAATTGGATTATTATTTTTTGTTGAATTTGATGGATTTCATTTATACGAATGTAATGATTTACATCTTAATTAATTTTAATAAAGTTTTTCATAATTTTATTTAGGCCAAAAAATTTATTCCTGTGAAATTTTTGTAGAAATAATAAAATCTTATTGGTTAAATTTGAAAAAATTATAATTTTATCTATTTGTTAAGTTTTACGTTAAACTTTTTTATATTATTATAAAAAAAATGCTCAAATTAAATAATATGTTGATCTTAAAATTTTATTAAATATTTAAGGTTTAATAATAAATAATTAAATATTTAAGTTAAACTGTAATTTTTTAAATTGTTAAGGTTTTTTAAAATTTTAAAAAATTTATGGTATTTTTAAAATATGAAAAAAGTTTGGACTTCTTTTTTAAATGTTTAAAAAAATTATAAGTGTTTTTGAAAATTTTAAAATATTAATATTTGCTTTAGTAGTTTAAAAAATAATTATTATACTAAAAAAATTGAACAGGTTAAGGTTAAGAAACATAAATATCTTATTATAGATTATTGAGATTATAATATATTTTTAAAATAGATAAATAAATATAATAATTTTTAATATAAAATAAAAATTATTTATTTATCCTTGTAAGTTAAAAAATAATTATAACTGAAATATATATTTTTTATAATAATTAGATAAAATAATATATATTTATAGTAAAATGTACTTAAAATGACTATCAATTATCTAACAAGAAAGTTAAAAACAATATCTTGGTTTATGGGATAGTTATATCTAATTATTCTATTTAATGAAAACGATATTGACCATCTTTAATAATAATTAATAATAAAAATGATCCAATCTAATATAAATTAATTGATGATTATATACTCGGAGCTTTGTGTGATTATTATTTATTATTGTTATTATTATTATAAAATTAACTTTGGATCTGTAGATATGCCTTTATCTTTCTTTGGTTAGTTGTTAGTTAAAGCTTTAATTAAAAGGTGGGTTTGTTGATATAAAAGGCTTGGCACATGAATAAAAACATGTCAAAGTCAAAAGACGGCACTTTATAATTTGTGAACATTTATTTATAAATCATGGGAAAATTAAGAAATAATATGTTTTTACAGACTGGCATTTAATAAAAGCTGAGACAGATGGGCCACCTGCTTTTTAAGAAATTGGCCCACTCCCATTTTTGGGCCATTAAATGCATCACATTGATTGATTGGGACACGTGTAATATTGTTCCAATTTGGAAAGTTTTAAATAATTTAATTGAACGTTCAAAAATTATGTATATAATTAAAAAAAAATTCCTTACTATTCCTTTCAAGAATATAGTACAATTAAACAATAAAATAATATACCCCATACTTCAAATAAATGGAGAATTAATTAATTTATCTGTAAAATTAAAAAAACAAAAACACCTAAAAATTTGTTGCTTCTTATAAATTTATCCAAACTTTTATTGAGAAAACGATCTGGTGTAAATATTATAAAAAAGTCATTATAAGAATATATAAAAGTAAAATTAAATTTTTCGTATATCATTTACGAAAATATTATTGTTTCAATCGATGTAAATGATATCTGAGAGGTTTGCATTCACTTTACGTGTTTCTATAATATCTCTTTTCTAATGTTTACGCTTGATTATTTCCTTTTCATTTAAGCAAAGAAAAATAGTTTCATCCTAATTGTGTAACCACTTTTTTTCTTTTAAAATATAATTAATTTTTCAATTTGAATCAAATATTATGTCAAATTATCCAAATTCATTTTGATACGAATGAAACAACTATAATAACTAACAAAATATTTAACCAAAACAAATTATTTTGAAAAAGTAAGAATCAATTAACGAAATTCAAACCTTACAAATTCATACAGAAAGATTAAGATTAAGTTCGACAAAGTTGATGAGACTTGCTTGACAATGGGTCCGGACATATCCGTCTTAGGAAATTTTTTGTTCTGTTAAAAGACAATTAATAACACACCATTTATGAATTAAAATTTAAGAAATGGATTTTACCTTAAATAACATCCTTAAAAAAGAGATTGTTTTTTTCTGTCCTGATGCCAGATTTCCCCATGTATAATATGCCAGACTTTCCCCACTAGAAAATTAGGAGGCATTGCAGAGATGGAGATGTCTGTGAAAAGTACATGCTGGTTAGTTTTGATAGTGATTGCCACCTCTGGTATGCTTCCTTTCTTTCCTTCTCTCCTTCCTCATAAATAATAATTACTTTAATTAATTATTAAAATATTAATTAATTATATATGTATATGTATATGTATGTGTATATACAGGTTTTGTTGATAAAAGTGAAGGACAACTTCATGAATGCATGAGCAAGGTTGACTGCAAATCGGTGTGCCCAACTTGCAGTACTGAGATTCACTGTATAAAAGGACATAATGTGGAGATATGCATGTGTGGGGAGCTCCCTCTGCTTCTTCCCTGTAGCTTCCCTGCGCCTCCCGTTCCCCGGAAGTTGAAGCAATGAATGAATAAAAACTGGTCAAGATACGGCTCCTCCCTTCCGGGAATTAGAAGCAATAAATGTACTTTCTCTGCTAGTCTTGTATGCCATCCATGAGCATATATATATATATATATATATTTTAATGAAAGGACTCCTTGCTGAGTTGGTTTATCATTTCGGGTGGGTCCAATTCGAGACTCTGAATTATTGTACGAGATAAATTTAGGAGTATTATGGCATGGTTTAATGAAAGAGTGACCCATGTGTGAGCGGAGAAAATATCAACCATTAAACTGATGGCTTAGGCACATTGTTAAAAAAAACTGGATATTGTCAAATGAAATCAATGTTGCAATAAATAAGAATTTGATTGACAATAAAAATGTTTTGGGTATGAATTAATGGTTTATATTAGTTTATATAATGTGAGCAAATTAATCAATGATGCTTGGAGGGTAAGGTAGTCATTTTATGTGTGAAAATTCAAAATAAAATTCAAAATTTAAAAACGATGGCGAATAAATTGTCGGCATGTGGTATTTTAAAAATGTTGAAGGAAAAAGTTGTTGTTTGAACTTCTCATTCGAAAGTTGATGACGATTTATGCTATTGTGTTTGATGGTTATTTGTTTGTGAATGAGACTGAAAAATGTAGTGGTTTTGGTGTTTGAGGGATAGTTTATGAATGTCAAAAGTGTTTTCAGCAACAGGGTTATAGGTTTTTTCATCCTACAAACGATGTTCGATCTTCTTGTCACTTATCATGTTAGGGGGTTTACATATTTATCATGTTAATAGTATCACTATTCCTGTAAACATGTTAGTGTACTAGTGTTGGCATTGATCTATTTTCATGTGTTTTAAGTTTTTTTTTTTGAACAAATTCTTCTGTTTTGACAAGGTTTATAGTTGTCTACTATAAGGTTAGAGCTTCTGTTGATTACGTATATTCTTTGCATGGTGCACAATGTCCAAACTTGTGTTGAAAACAAATGTAGACGTATGATTCAGGTTATCATATAAGATAGTTTTGTATATGTTAAGATTTGTTTCAGGGCTTTGGAAATGTAGTTGAAGAATATTATATAATAAGTTTTGGTTTTAGTCAAATATCCTCTTAGAGTATGTTAGGTTTTAATATTATAACTCTTACTATTGATAATATATTTGTCGTATGTGAGTTATGTGGGGGGGTATTATCATGAATTGTGTACTGTTTATATATTACAAGTAATGATTATTTATATGTTGTTAATATCTACTATATTTACACTAGTTACGTATTGATTTTTTACAGTGTGTTTAAACTGTTTATATGTACTACTTATGTTAAATAAAAGAAATATTAACTATAACGTTTGTTGGTTGCCTTATGTGTTGCATATAATGACATTAAGTTGTAAAATATTTAGATTCTCCACTGAATATGGAATGCTGTTGATGCGAATATAGGATATAACCTTTATCTCACAGATGTTAGACATGTTGAAATAGGTGCTCTAGAGTAAAATATTTTAGTGACACTTTTTGTATCTGTATATGTTTATATATATACCTAAATAAATGTCTTTAGATTCGTAGAATTATAAAGAATGATCAACAAGTTGATTGATTATATGTGGAATATATCTTCTAATAGACAGTGGCATATATGATCCTTAAATTTGAGATTACCAGAATGTTGTGCACATCAATAGATATAATTTAACACTAACCTAGTATAGTTTTTCTTAGGATTATTAGAATGGTGGTTGTTAACAATGACGAGAAATGTAATGACACTATGATAGATCGATAAAAAAATCATTTTTCGGGTGTGAGAAAAAAAATCTCATAGTGCTAATTGACTGATGACAATGACTAATAAAATCTATGACTACGGTGTGAATTTGGATTGTATTTCGAATTTGATTTAATCTAATTATTGTTCTGAATGTCAAGTCAGTTAGTCAAGATAATTGAGATAAACATTATGTATATACTTTAACCTTGATAAAATATCAGAATAATAAAAGAAATTGATTACACAAAAATGATATCATTGAAAAGTTATATCAATTAATATTGATTCCCAATATATTATGTAATAAAAAAGATGATTAATAAAAATTAATGACACTTTATTATCAAAGAAACTAAGAAGGTTGATGAATTTTAATTTCTAAAATTATTTTTAAAATATTTAAACGTTTAGTATTTAAAATACAAGTCTATGTGGAGACTCAAAATTTGCTGGGCTTGAATGATGTTTATTACCTGGAAAAAAAAATTGCTAAGAATGAATGATACATATATAAGAGTAAAAAAAAATAAAAATAAAAAAAAATGATAAGAGGAAGATAGAAGGCATGATGTTTATTACCTGGAAAAAGTCTGCCAAGAGCGACACATAGATAAGGGGAAGATGGAAGGCATGAGGACAAACAATTGTGGCACCACACAGCCTGTAAAAGAGTTTCTATATTAATAAGGCAAATTTGATATGTTCTCCTGTGTCAGAATTCTTTGTTTTTGTAATGTGAAGCAGACTTACCAGAAGCCAAAGCTAGCTCCATCCCAAGAAGCCCGCAAGCAAACAGTGACAATGCATTCAAGGTAAACATGATAGTGATATGCTTGTAGAATGCAGTTCTTGCTGCATAAAAGGGAGACATCAGGAACAATATGTGTGTAAACATCAGGACATATACTCAACATACTAACCAGGTAATCTCTCTCTCTCCACTTAGAGTGGTACATGACCAATATGAGGCCATAAATTGCAGTAAGCACTAGCCTATGGACAACCCACAAGCCCCATTTCACATGGTGCGGATGATCATAGCTGTCAATGAACAGAAGGACCCCAAATCCCAAAACGATAAATTGCCTGAAAGAGAAATTGTACAGATAAAAGATCCTTTCCAGGATAAATTTTATCCATGCATCAAATGAATAATCATTAGATGAAAAAGAAAAAGTTTAACTTTGTTTCTTTGCCTGAAAAAAAAAAATGATGATCAGCATTTAGGCGTCATATATCCAGCACACTTTGATTAGGATTTCCATGAGTCCCAACAATCTGGACCTTGGATATTGCAGCATGTGCACTTAATACAGCCTAATGATAAAGAACGTTCAAATTTGTTCCACTGTGCTCCCATAGACAACATATAAAACTTACGAAGTATATAAAACAAGAAAGGCGAAATGTTTCAGAGTGAAAGAAATACCTTAAGAAGTATATCCAACCCTAAAATGAGTCCTGAGACAACAAAAGTCCGCAGTAAGGCTTGTGACCCACTGGCATGATTCCCTTAAAATAAAAAGGCCAGCAAGCTTACTTCCAAGAACAACATTCCAGATGTTGCAAACAAAGATAAGATATTCCATGGAACTTCCTTCCCAGGAGTGCACTCCCCATGCCTGCATCAGCAAGAAAATTTAGCGGAAAAGAAACTGTATTGTTTAGAACAGAACTGAGTATCAAGCGAGCAAGATTTAGATTAGATCACATAAAAGCTAAAAATACACGTAAACCCACCTGAAAGCAACACCAAGCAAGATTGAGCAAGCTAACAAGCCAAAGACAAACAGAGGAGCAACCATAATAGAGGATCGGCCATAGGATAGTTTGAAGAAGCTTTTTTTGGCTTGAAATGCCAAGCAGAGGACAAACAGAATCGAAGATAAAATCAAAAAGACGTTGTGTAAGAAGCCGTGACACTCAAGCAACCAATCATAGAGCTTTGGGCCAAGAACTGGACCGTCTTGGAGAGTTGACGAAGAGATTGAAGTAGCGTTTCGATATTGAGTAATGACAGAGATTGGGAGTTGATTTATTTCTTCAAGAGCTCGCATTTTGGTGATTGATCATAGTGAAAGAGAAAACGTAATCCTTGTAAAGTTGACGCCTTCCCAGTTCCACTTATAAAAAGAAAACGGCCCGGATTTTGAGTTTACGAACGACATGTCGTTTAATAGTGAACCACTACAGATCTTTATTTATTTTATAATGGCCCACTGATGCCACTCACGGTTTCATGACGTAATATCGCGACCCATCAAGTTTAAAAAAATCAAATTTTACTCCGATGTTAAATTTGTATACAAATTATATGAACTTTTTCATAAAATTATTAAAAAGACAACAAAACCCTCAAACTACATAACTTTTTAGTCTTAAAATATTTTAAAATAATTTTTATATTCTAATTTATATTAAATTAATTAAAATAATAAAAATTTTATCTGTATAAATATAAATAAATGTGTCAATCATGCATAATGATATGCTTAAAAGTAAATTTTAATTTTTAAATATTTTAGAGATTAAATAAAATTATATTAATTTCATTGGAGAGGTGTTTTTAGAATAAAAAATATTTAAGAGTTTTTTAATTTTAAAATTTTAATATACTTTTAATAATTTTAAAATTGATGATTACACTTTAAAGAATAATAAATGGGAGGTGTAATATTTTTAAACTATATAAAATAAATATGATAATTTCTAAAATAAGAAGAAAATATTTCTTTATTTTTAATAAATTTTAAAAAATAACAATTATATGCTATAATTCATCTTTATTATAAAATTTAAATAAAATATCAAATATTATTTGATTAATTTTGATAAATAAATAAAAAATAGTTTTTTAAAAATTAAATTTGCCATCTAGCCAATAGATGAATTAAAAGAAAAGGCTTGCGTTTATGTTATACAATCATAATTTTATACAACAATTAAAGTTTTAAATTTGTCTAAAAAAATATTATGTGATTTTATATTATTTCGTTGACAGAAAAATCGATTTAAGCCATAGAGTTTTTTTTTTTTTTTATTTATTCGACTCCTTTATCTTTCGGTTTAGTATCGAAAAAATCTAAAAATTTGATTATGACGAAACTCTTTGATTATTTGAACTTGTATAGTTCAAGCCTAAAGCCGATGACCAATCAAATTACCACCTAACCTACTCCCTTTCGCCTTATGATTTAACATTGATAGAATGTTTTAACCTTTAAAAGAAGTACAATTTAGAAAAGTTAATTTAAATAATAAAAAAATAAGTAAATTACAATTTTACTAACTCTTTTTTAATTTTTATGAAATTATTTTAAATTTTGCATGTATTTAAACATACATTTTATGTTCATGATTTTTTAATTAATATACGTACAGACATCAAAAAGCCGTTGTTGTCATCGTTCTCGTGATGGGGGCTTTCGTCTGCGCTTTTCTCGCATTTTGCATGCCAATTGATCCTGAGCGTACATGCTGGCGCGGTCACATAGGAGACAACGGCACAGCTTCGCTCCTTCGCCGTGTGATCCACCGGCTTCATTCTACGGTCGGTGGCTGATTAATTAAAATTTGCAACGAAATGTATTCATAAATGTTTTCATATTATATTACATTTTAAATTGGGTTATTACAATTTAGGCCTTCATATTAACTAATACACTTCCCCAACCTTGTTTTGAAGATTAAAACAACACCCCTACACTTAATCAAGCGTGACAATTTGTGGCAGATGATATACAATTTCTCTGATTTATTCGTTAAAATTTTATACCATTCAACTTTCTTTGACGGAATAAAAGAAAACCCTTTCATTATTCTTTTGGGATTTTCTATCTGAACAGAGTAAGAAAAAGTAAACTAGATTATGTAGGAACATGGCATGTGTTCATAGCAAACAAACCACACAGTTTGAACTAATACAACCACCCAAACCAAAATACAGAACAAAGTTTCAGCCTTTTTATTATAGACATAGACACTAACTTCATGCTGCTTGGAGCCCAATGACACCTGCAATACACAAGCAAAACCAGTTACAAATCGCATCTTTATTATATTATTATTAATTCTAAGTAATCCCAATCTGGGATCACTAACCGCAAGCTACTCTACCACCAGCATTTCCAGTGGATTTGCTCAGTTCATGCCCACCTGAAAACACAAAAGCATTTGTAAAGAAATTGCGAGTTTCAAAAGGAAGCGTTCCATACGAGACATTGGGTTGTAGCACTTAGATCGGTATGGTTTCCTAATGAACATTATTAAGAGTCCCATAAGTTGAGAATTTTAATATTACCCTTGCCAAGATCATCAGGATCTGCATGGACAACAATAGCCCTTCCGACAATTGAATTTGGTCCAGTAAGAGGAATCTGCAGATATATAAACACATGAGAAGAGAACTGTGGTGCACCGGGGTTGCAGTCATGAGTGTTAGAAAAAGAAACACAATATAGACTAATGTCAAGGAGATAGCAAAATACCTGCTTGTCGACCACCGTGAAGCTAACTGTGCCTGAAACCCACATACGGAAATCGAAGGTAAAATGAAAACCAACGACCAGAAGAGAAACAGAAAGAATAAGCATAATGAGTATTCAATTGCTGATAAACCATACTGAGCAAAATTATTGTAGAGCTTCCCCAACAGTTAATATCATTCCATGCAAAATGAATACCTACCATCGTCACCAGCATTGACGTTTCCTAGATCACCAGCATGACGATTATCATCCTCTGGGGCGCCATGTTCTTTGCCAGCAGGGTTAAAATGAGGTCCTGGAAAAATGATAAGCAATAATGAATACAAAATGAGAAGTCATACAGTAGAGACAAAATTGCAGCTTATTTTCTTCCCATCCCTAAAATTCAAGGAAGTATATAAAGGTAATATTCTAGCCAATGGACAATACCAGTTGACATACAACCATTTGTGGTGTCACCAAGGGCATGAACATGGAATCCATGAAGCCCAGGCTTAAGACCAGAAAGGGTTCCAGTTACAGTAGTTGGACCTGGCACAGAAATAATTTGATTACTTTAGACAAGAAAAAGTTCATAATTAACAGAAATTAATCAGTGAATTAATTACCATCTTCTTCCTGGGCAAAATAGACTGTTCCCTTGACACCCTCGCTGCTGTTAAGTACGGCCACAGCTTTCACCATTGTTCTACGTGATCTAAGGAATAAAAATTTTAGATTTGCCAATGTATTGTCAAAGTACAGCAATAATCACTACATCATCAAAAGTCAACAACCGAGGTGACAGGACTATTCATAATAGATTACCAAAAAGAACAACTAAAGAACACAATAATCATACATCATTATTCACATGATTCAGCAAAATAATGATAAAATTATAAAATACGATCAGAATGGCTTAAGCAGTTAAGCTTAAACCACCCCTTTTTCACGAACACCCACAAATAAATAGATATCTCTATCCAAAATTCCAAACACACACTAAATAGGATAAAAGGTTTTTCTAGTTCTCCAAGCGGTTTCAAGAATTTCAAGTTTATTTTTAAAAAATAATAATAATAAGACAAATACATAAATATCCCAGCCGACGGTAGCTAAACTGATGAGATCCGAGAGCAAACAGATGAACCCACAAACATAAACAACAAAACGATGAAATCTACAAGTCAAGCTCAGATCTTTGAGACAAAAAACAAGAGATCAACACAGACTTCATTAAAATCCAGAATATAAAATTCACTAAAAACAATAAAAAAAAGCTGTTTAAATCAAAAACTGTTATAGTAAGATCAGGAGTGAAAGAGAGAACATGAAGAACAATACCTCAGAGCACCCCCAACAGTGAGTTGTTGGCCGATGGGGATTCTGTACCGTTTTATACAACAAGAGTGAGTGTGCCACGTGTAGCGGTGGAGGTCTGTGAACAAGATTAAATTGGAATCTCCTCGGTTCAATAAAAAAAAAAAAAAAACTTTTTTTTGAGTCATCTTTACACCTTTTATCTGTTCCAAATGGAGCCCTTCTAGCCTGCCTGCCTGCCTGTAGCCTCATCTTGGCCTTCTTCAGATTAACAAGCAACACGAATCAAAGATTCTTTTGAGCTGGCCTTAGAAGACGGGCCGTGTTCGGCCCGATGCTTGTTCATTCAGAGCTACTGAATTAAAATTTTGTTTAATTTTTATTACTTTAAATATATATATATATACACACATTGTTTTACAAAAATCTCGTAAACCAAGCGGATTATTTTCATAAAATATATATATATATATATATATATATATAAATAAGGGCCAAAATACTCACTAAAAGCTTCTATATTTTGATTATTTTACAGGAATTTCTAAATTTTACAAGCACATCATGAATTTCAAGTAGAACTCTAATAATACATTATAACCTCTTTTTAAATTATTTATCTCTGCAATGAAGGGAAGTAGAATATTAATATAAATATTGCAACCATCCAAATTCTTACAATTAATAAAGTAAATAATTGTATATAAAACATTATAAACAGCAAAGAAAAATACATAATTTATTTTAATTCGCTCAAAATAATGTTATGACTAAAGATGTTTTATGGATCAGACAAGCTTGATACAAAATCTCTATGTCGAGCTAGGTCCGTGGATTTAACAGGCCAACCTGATTCTTTACAATGACTTTATTATATTTTAGATTTTAATTTTAAATTTAAAAATATATAAACTATAATATATATTATATTTAAAAATATATATATTATAATATATTAGTGGGTTGGCTCGATTTCATTTACGAGTCGGCTGGTTAAAAGCTTACAAGGGTACTATCCCAAATCTTAAAAAGTTTGTAGGTTCGTTTTAGTTTAAAAGTTTAATAAATTTATAAATCTCTATCCGATTCGATCCTTAAAATCGATGGGCTTGATGGGACCAAGTCTAATCCAACCCATTAACACATTTAATTATGTTTAATAAAATCGATATTATTTTAATATCGTATCATTTTTTTTTATTAATGAATTTTTATATCTCCAATAAGATAGTAGTATGTTCATATACTATAATTTTTATTATTAAGCAAAACCCCACTAAGATTCTTAATTATTCCTTAAAAAAAATAAAAAGAATTAAAACAACTCCTTAAAGGTTAAACCAAAACCTGAGCCCGCGTGCATCATACGTTACAGAGGAAGCAATAATCAATTGTAGGCCAAAGAACATATTCCCACCAATAGTTTGAGACGGATACAAGTTCCACCCGCCACGTTTAGAAAGCCCAGATTCCTACCCGTTAACTGTTAAATCTAACAGTCAATAGTAAGTCTAAGGGTAATTTTGTTATTTTAAAATTAAAATTAATAATATTATAAAATAATATTTAAATATATATTAAAATTTAAATTTTTTTATAAAATTATAAAAAATATTTAAATTTATAAAATTAAAAATCAGCCACCGCTACCGTGTTGGCGGCGGTGGTCGCAGTAAATAGCACCAGGTGGTCGGAACCGTCACCTGGTTCCAAGGGAGGCCAGATCTAGTCTCCCAAATTGACGGAGGTGACCAGATCTGGCTGCCTCCTCTTTTAGTGGAGGCGTCAGATCTGACTGCCTTTGTAAAAAAAAAAGGTTAGAAACGGTCGGAGATGGCTGGCTTGGGCTCCAATGGCCTTTCTGGCCAAGGTTTTGGGGAGAGGTGGCCAAATCTGACTACCTCTGTCGATTAGGGAGGCCAAATCTAGCTCCCTTAGAACCAGGTGGCCAGAACGGCCACCTGGTGCTATTTGCTACGGTCGTCGGCACGACGACGGTGGCTATTTTTTTATTTTTTAAATTCAAATATTTTTTATAATTTTATAAAATTTTTTATAATTTTCATATATTTTAATATTATTTTATATTTTTATTATACATTTTTATTAATAAGGGTATTTTTGTCATTTCATAAAATAGGTTAATGAAATTGAATGAAAATTGGATGAAGGGTGGGAATCTGGGTTTTTTAAACTTGACGGGTGGGACTTTGTCACCGCCTCAAACTATGGGTGGAATTATGTCCTCTCGCCTCAATTGTAACATTGAGCACTTTTTAGTATCATTTGAGTGCTCTTAATAATGTCACGCTCCTTAAAAGAGCCCCTAAACATTCCCCTCAATAAATCATTTCTCAGTTTCACATGGTTATCTTTTGATTTTGTAATGCTATCCATAATGGCTACTACATTATTAAGATATACCTTTTTTTGAAATATAAATATTTGTTATAAATATTTATCTCTACAATGAAGTAGAATATTAATGTAAATATTGCAACCATCCAAATTTGTAGAATTAATAAGGCCAAAGGACATATTCTCACTCAAGGGTTCACTCAAAAACAAATTTCCACTCTTTAACTTTTAAAAACCCAAACATATATTTGTTAACTAAGATCGACAGTTAAATTTAATGGTTAACAGTTAAATTTTGATAGTCAAAAGGGTATTTTTGTTATTTTAATAAAAAGTTCAAAAACTAATAAAATAAATTTTATAAAAATAATAACAACATAAAATATTATTTAAATATTGAAAATATATTAAAAAGTTTAAAATATATTAAAATATAAAAAGATTTTAAAAAGTTAAAAGTAGTTACTGTCACCGGTATTGATAGTGGTGATCGTTGTTAGCGCAATGTCTATCTTTTTAATTTTTTAAAATTAAAATATATTTTTAAAATTTTTATATATTTTTGATATTTTTATATTTAAATATTGTTTCATATTTTTATTTTTTAATAAAGATATTTTAGTCATTTTATCATAAATATTAATAAAATTAGATTAAAAAAATGATTAAAACATGAGTTTTTTTTTATTTTTAAAAATTAAAAGATGAAAATTTGTCTGTGAGTGAAACCTTAGAAGGGAATAAGTCCTTTGGGCAATTAATAAAGTAAATAATTATTTATAAACTAATATAATCAAGAAAGGAAAAAATGTGATTTATTTTAATTTACTTAAAAAGGGTTAGAGGTGTCAAATAGATCAAACTGATTCAATATGATAATTTTCATAGCGAACTAGGCCTGTAGATTTGGCAAGCCAACCTAGCTTGTACAATGATTTTATTATTTTCTTAATTCTAAAATTTAAACTCATATATATATAAACTATAATATATATTATATTTTAAATACATAAAAAAAATTAACGGGTTGACCTATTGCTGTTCACCAATTGGCTTGTTAAAAGTTATAGGTGTATACTTCAAGGGGTTCAAAACCTTACGCCTTACCAAATTTGTCAACAAGTCCAATTTGAAAGTTTGTGAATTTACGAGTCTCAATCTGATCTAACCTATAACCTAATATGACTTAATCGGACCTAGCTCATTGACATCTTTAGTTATATCCAATAAAATTTATATTATTTTGGCATGTAATCATTTCTTTTACTACAATAAATGTATTTACTAATCAATTTTTTATTTAATACAAGATAATGCGGTGTTTATACGGTGTGATTTTTTATTATCTAAGCAATAAATGTGTTTATATGCTTGAAGAAGAATTGTTTACGGGCTTCAAGGCATTGCCCCTTGCATCATGTCTTACACGCGAAGCAATAACCAATTCGAACGTAGAACACTTTTTACTATAATAATACTGCTTTCAATAATGTCAAACTCAAACACACCTAAACATTCCAACTAAAAAAATCATCTCTCAATTTCATACGGTTGTCCTTTAATCAAGCCCGGTGCAAGTTTGTCAATTGCTTTATTGTTACTACTTTGATGAACCTTACTAAGAATATAAAAGTGAAAATGAAATGGGAATTAAAAAGCAAATCACTGTGCTTGAATTGGTTGGAGTTTCTTGAATGCAGATTCGGATCTTGTGAATGAAACTTCGTTGCTATTGCTTAAGATATGAGAATGAGAAAGCTTAAGCTTGAAGTTTGTCTGGTTATATTACCAATTATGTCAATCACCTTTGAATTTAGTTTTGGCTTCAGTAAGAAGTTCACCCGTGAATTATTGACATTCTTCTTCAAGCTTTAAAACTGTATTTTAGACTAGAAAAATGGGTACAACCTCTCTCTTTCAAATCTAAGGCTTCATAGGTAATAAACTTCTCCTTCTTCTTCAAGCTTTAAGATCTAACCTTATATATGGAAGCCTCAAGACACCTTTAACATATATGTAGTATCAACCTCAAGGCCCTCTAACATTATGGGTTCTCTAGCGGGTCATGTAGCACCAGGCATTGCCTTCTTGGCACTTGGCTTGTGGCATCTTCTTAATCACATCAAGCTCCATTCTCTCCACTCTAGTTCCTTCACTTCAACTCCATGGTTTCCCTCTTCAAAAATAAGATACATTGAGCTTTACTTGATCATGCTAGGAACCACCGTTTCCATGGCCATTGAACTTATCATAGGTCCCGAAAAACACCACCCTTTTGACACCGACGGAACCATTCCCTCGAACCATCTTCGCAACTTTGAACATGCAACAATCTCTCTCACTTTCTTCACTTATGCAGCTTTCGCTGTTCATCTCGATAGAATTGGCTGCAAAACTCAGTTTGCCCTCACCCAACTCATCGGAGCCATCGCCTTCGCCCAGGAACTTCTTCTTTTTCATCTTCACTCAACTGATCACATGGGACTTGAAGGTCATTACCACTTGCTTTTACAATTTGTCATTCTTGTTTGTTTAACCACAACCCTAATGGGCATTAGCCTACCCAAAAGCTTCTTAATCGCCTTTGTTAGGTCAACAAGTATATTTACCCAAGGGGTTTGGTTTATTTTGATGGGATACATGCTTTGGACTCCTGAATTTATACCGAAAGGTTGCTTCATATACAACGACGATGGTCACCGAGTGGTTAAATGCCATGGAGAGGAGGCTTTACATAGAGCTAAGTCACTTGTAAACCTTGCCTTTAGTTGGTTTTTGGTTGGAGTCACTATATTTTCAGTCTCTTTATACGTCGTTTTCGATAAAATTATTGGAGAAAATAAAGTTGAGTATGCAACATTGAAAAGAGAAGATGAACATTCTGATGATATTGAGTCACAAGAGGACACAAAGATCGGTGCACTTAAGAGTTTTTTTTGGTATCGAAAAAGGTGGTTTTGCATCAACTGAATTAATATTAAAAGATAGAAGGGAAGGAGAAGATAATGAGTAAAAGGAAAAACAATGGATGGGTTTGGAGGCATTTAGCCTTTGGGATTGAATGCTTTCTGTATGTTTGTGTAGACTGTACATAAAGGTCATAAAATCACCTCTGTAGTTGTTTTCATAAGAATAAAATTTGCATGTATATATTGTATTATATACTTAATTGACATCTGATTATATAATTTTGTGTTTATTTATCTTTAATTTGAAATCATTTAATTATATAATAATATGTTATTTAGATACACAAAGCGTGTTTTTAATTTGCTAAGTATGATTTATTGCTTAAATTAATAATTATCATATATTATAAAAGCAATTTAATTTAAAATTTTAGTATAAATGCTATTAGTTAATATTTTAGGGATTATATAAATATAGTTAAGCGTTCAAATCAATATTCATTTTACTTTCAGAACACCCTAACTGCTCAAACACTTTTTCATCTACAATTTCATCTGAAGTTAAGTTAAAATTCAAAGAAATCTAACAATAAATTTATTTTAATCTAAGTATGTAAGTATGTTCATTACATTTTTTGTTTTTTTAAGAATTTAATAAAAAATTTAAAATTTATTGAAATAGGAGTGATGGTAGGAGATGTAAGAGTGATGAATCCTACCTTTTATTTTTTACTTTCAATCTATGTTTTTCAATTCTACCTTATCATAAATATGATTTTTAACTTCGCTGATATTAGTTAGATATTTAGAGCTTTTAGAAATGATTTAAACAAGATTGGTAAAGACTAATAAGATTTCGAATAATATAAAATTTTAAAACTTTGAAGGGCTTATAAAAACATGTAAAATATAAACGATTTTTTGAAATTTTATAAATATATTTTTCATCATATAGATTTTTCACCATGATGAAATATATATATTTATAAAATTAAAAATAAAAAAAAACTCTACATGTGTGATAGGAAAAGTCTCAAACAACGTGACTTTTTACATTTTTAAATTGTTTTCCATGAAACGTTTACTTAAAGAAACCCATTGCGCAAAGGACTTTTCAGTTGCTTATCATTCATTTCATATATGTGTAATAGCCTCAAGCATACCAATTAATGTCCTTAGTACTCAGTTTTTTGCCCGTCACACATATGTATAGGATATGTGAATCTTACAACTCTTTGCAAAATCGACAATTATTTTCTTTGACCTATATTCTTGATCTATCATCACAAATATTGTTTCAATAGTTATCTTATTGCACAAGCATCTATTTGTCTATAATATAACACAATCTCATCTCTCGAACATGTGTATTGAGTATTTATATGATGAAATTGTAAATACTGACTTTGCAACCTTGTGGCCCTTACACACTATCGACATAGTTCATGAAAAAAATTAATTCCTTATCATGTCTTGTAATTTGTAAACTTTATAGTTATACTCTTTGTCTAAAGCATGCCTCTCGTCTTAATTGTATCAAATCTTTTTCGTCAATAAATACATCATTTGCTTAAAAACCTTGTGTGCCACTCGTAGTTCCATCAATATTAGTTGTCGATGGTTGTTCAAGGAAAAAAGATAACAAATAAAATAAATCACGAGTAGTTTGGTTCTTAGTGGCAACAAATGAGATTTTCTCAGTTATAGTCTTAGTAATACACGTAATTCATATGAACTTGAATTTTTAAAACTATCCATACTTTCGACACCATTATTAACATTCATTATCTCCTCGAACATAGGTTCTTTAATCAAAGTATCATTCATTTTAAACCACATCAAAGGCACCCGAAGTTGAAACTTTTTCTCTCCATTCACATGCCAAATCCTTTGTTATTGATGATGTACTCAATGTAGGGCATATCTACAATGAGACAATGAACATCCTCATTCTCCTTAATGTCCTAATACATCCTAAAAATGATGTTTTCTAATGTTGTGGTTATATGGATAAGTTTACACTTGTAATCAATACGTAGATGTTTACTTAGTAGCTCAATAAATCTTTTGGTATTGACTAAATTCTCACCACTTTCTTGTTTTCTATCAATTTGATCTAGTGTTACTCTTCATATTTCTATTGTGTTCCAAGTTCAACCAAAATAACCGAATTTGATAATTTAACCAACCATGCAATAGTAATTATAATTTAATACGTGAATTATCTAATAATTAAAAACCAAAATGGTATCAAAATATTTCATTTCACCCAAGATTTTCCGTATACGATACATTGTAATATGTTTGGTGAAAAAATATCGAGTGCTCTCTAAACATAAAATATCCATAAACCCTTTTGCATCGTACATAATGTAAAATTTCAATATAATTTCTTGCATATCACACATAATATACTATCAATAAACCTCTACACGCAGCATAGCAAAATTTCAATAAGGCCCTCAACGTGATAAAATATCAAACACTTTCTCAACGCACCCCATTTTTCGGGCTTTATTGTTAAAATGTTTTTGAGAGTGAAAATAAAAATTTGAATGATTAGAACTCGTAAATTTTTTTCAAAAAAGACTTAAGGTTTTATTCAAACTGTTAAAAAATGAGGGTAATTCAATATTTAAATTTATAATTTAATTATATTCGTATAACCCTTCAAGGGTGGATTAAGTCGGTATATATTCCCTCCAAAAGGAGCCCTTTCATAAATTTCCCAAATTTAAGGGGGACTTGAGTTATGGGCTTAACTTAAACATTTGGGCTGACCCAATAACTGCAGCCCAACTTTTAAAAATAAAAACAGAAAAAGAAAATAAATTTCAGTGAAGAGCGAATCGAAGCAAAAGCAAATCTTGGTGAAAATGGGAAGGGAAGTTGCAGAGAGCTGCATCGATAGTCTCTTAACTGAAATGGTATCAACCTATTGCAATCGGTTCTACGCTAATAAGCCTGAGCTCGCCGCCCGTCGGATCGAAGCCATTGGTTATCAGGTCGGCCATCAGCTTTCCGAACGGTATAATCTCTCACACCTTATCAAACCCCAGCATCAGTTTCAGTTTTATGTAAATTTTTATTTAATTCTGAGGGTTTAGATTGATAGAAGCTTTGGTCTTTAGATCTGATGACAACAACAGAACTATGCTGTTTGGTTGCTGAGCAACTGTGGGAAACGGAAAGGAAAGGGGAAGAGGTTTAGATTTGGAATTTGTGGGAAATTGAGAAATCGAGGCTTTATGTTGGTTTTGATTGTTTAAGTGTAAGATTTTGCTTGCTTAGAATGTTAAACTTTGTTTGATGTGGGTGAAAAATGTTTTTAGAAACAGTGTTGAATTGACCCTTTTTGCTTTTTGCTGGAATATCCAGTCTCGATATGGCATCAGTTTGTGGCCAATATTGGATTTGTTCTCAAATTGATAAATGTTTTTCTCATATTAAGTTGGTGGAAGAAGGAAATCACACAACGTTGGTCTCCAATGTGGATTCTTGCCCTTTGTTCATATTGGTGGGTGATATCGAAATAGCGTACACAGAGGAATTTTGTTTATAGATATCAGTGACAGTTATTTGAAGCCTTTCAAAAACTCAATACTTGGACTAGAATAACTTTTTCGATTATAATTCCCAGTACCAACAGGGCAGAGCCCACATACGTACTACAAACTAGAATTATTATTTGAGAAATTATCTTTTTAATGATCTTGTGTTGAAGATATTTAACTCTGTACCACTTTCATGTCGCGATATTGCCGTTTTCCTTGCTTTTCTATGAATCTATTGTGCTGCCTATGATGACAGAATGTGGGTTCTTGTTAGGTATACAATGGAGAGACCACGTTTTAGTGATCATCTGGAGGCAATAAAATTCATATGCAAGGACTTTTGGTCCGAGCTCTTCAAGAAGCAGATAGACAACTTGAAGACAAATCATAGAGTATGTTGAAGCAACAAAAATTTTGATTTAGGGCTGGAAGTCATTGCATTCGGTTAATGAATTTGGTTATTTATGTTTTGTAGGGCACATTTGTATTGCAAGATAATCGGTTTCGCTGGCTTTCACGTATTTCGCTTGATTCATCCCTGGAAAATGCGGAATCTCAAGATCCTTCTGCTTCAGCCGAACATAAGGCAGCACAAGCAACCAGCATGCATCTCTATTTTCCTTGTGGAATTATAAGAGGAGCTCTTTCAAACTTGGGAATTCCTTGTGCAGTTTCGGCTGACATATCCAACCTTCCTGCATGTAAGGAATTGGGTTTTGAGTTTTTCAGTCTTGAATTGTTTTTAAACAGATTCTCCATCAATGACATCTGTAAGATCTTTGTATTATAAATAGCTTTGCCTCAAGTAAATATCATGCTATAGTCAAACACAGGGATTTATGAAGCTAAAAATGCTCTATGCCTTGTTAACAAATTGAAGCATTGCTGAATCACTCTTTATTTAATCCTATGATATTCAAACATCTTCCTGGATGCTAGGTTGCACTCCTTAATGTCTTATCTTTGGTAAAGCCTTTTTCAGTTAAATTGTACTAATCTTGTGATTCAATTTGTAAGAAACAAAAGGTAGGCAATTAGCTTCCTTCACTGCTTTGGTAAAAACCGACTTAATGCCATTATCTTGATTTGTGTATATCTCTGACCCTACAAGCCTAACTGAGTATTCATGTATTTGACATTTACATCAATTTGCAGGTTCTTTTGTGGTCCGGATAAAGGCATAATGCACAGTTTGGCACATGTGTGGGATTAGAGGCGGGCTTTGAAGCATGTAGTTATCTGTATTCTCCCTGTAATGTTGATGCACTAAACTGTATTTGATTTGAAAATTCTGGATATCCATTTTGAAAATACACACGGTGTAGCACAATAATATTTGGAAAGAACTACAGTAAACTTGAAATCCCGATGCAGATATTGTGAAGCTATGTGATAATTGTTGACACAAGTTTTTGTGATAATTGTTGACACAAGTTTTCTCCCATGTTGACAGTCAAAATTAGAAGTCTAGAAAGCCTTTTGTTTATAGAGTTTTTGATTGATAGCCAATGTAAGAATTAGTTACAATTCAAAGTCTAAGGTATATGACTTGGATTTCTGAGTTTCTAGCGTAGGGTTTATAAGAGTTTGGCCTCTCTACTCCCAATAGTTAGATTTTTGGGGCATGATTCTCTTAAAGTTCATATTATTTGTTTGGTAGGTTAGGGATTTGGAGCTTGGTGGTGAGTTTGATACCAAATACAAGCTATGAGACTTGGTTGATGTAGAGATTATATGACTTTGAACTTTTTAACCACAATAATTAGCTTTTTGGGTGTAATTCTGCGTCAGAATTTAGCCTCATATTACCTTTTTAGTAATTTTTTAGAGTAATGTTTCTATGCAATCATAACAAATGTCAGATCGAATACTGATGATAATGTGTTTTTATATAGTTAAGTTTTATTTTATTTCTATTTTATAATTGGTTGCCATTTGATAAGCTGTAAATCCAATTCAGGATGTGATTTTCTGCATACCCTCTTGCATAATTCTCCAGTTTTCAGCCAATTTATGTTCAAATGCATGGGGGTTATGGATGTATATATGTGTATGCACTGGGATATAATACTTCGAAGACATACATATATTTTATATACTACCAAATGAGAATTGAAATCTAATTGGAGTTGAGCATAATATTAAGTGATCTTATACAAACCAAAAGTGAATAGTAACACATCATAGAAAAAAAAAAAAAAAGGAAAACACGAACATCAATTACATGGAGATAAAATGATCAGAATCGTGGTGGCCCAGGAGGCCCGGGTGGTCCAGGCGGCCCACCGAACATTGGTCCACAACAGTTCTCAAATATGCAGCAGCAGCAGAGCACATAGAAACTGCCACGAAAACACTCTCATAAAATATTTGTTAATATTATAATAGAAAAATTACTTCTTTTCTTTCTTTCTTTCTTTCTTTTTTAAATTCCTGGTTTATGTCTGCAAAATTATTTAATATTATTATCAGAAATAATGAAATTATATATAGATCACCCATTAAACCATGTTATATTACTTGGATCATTATCAATATATATGTAGTCTTAATATTGTACGTGCATTAACAAAAATTAAAAGTGAAAACAAATTACAGAGTTGCATTATTTGATAGAATATTGAGAATAATTTAAAGAAACGAAAGACATGCTTACCATGAAGACACAAGGCGGCTAACTCCTCCACACAGAAATTCAAAGCAACCACAAAACGGTGGCCCTCCTCCCGGTGGCGGTCCCCAACCCGGCGGTGGCATCTCTTTTTTCCTCCCTCTCTCTCTCTCGCTCCCTCTGTCTCTCTCTGTCTCTCTCTGTGTGTCTAAAACACTCCTACAGTCCTTAGGAAAGGAATAATAATGATAATGATCAAGAAAATCCAAAATTGTATCTAGATTTATAGGTTGAAGAAAGTGAAGTAGCCAGAGAGAGGTTGCGTTTAAATGGCTTAAAGGTTAAGGTTCTTGAAGCATCTATGGAAAGTCTTTGACTGGCAAGTAGACAGGTTGGTTGAAATAGATCAGGCCACATTTTTTTCCCACCCACGGATTTCTGAATAGACGGTCTTACACAAAAACTTATAAAAAATCAAATATTTATTTATTAATTAAAATCAAATATTAAATTTAATAATTAATTATTAAATTTAATTATTAAAAAATTATTTTTATCTTATTAAATTAAATAATAAAATTAATTTTATAAAATAATTAAAATATAAATTAATAAATATTTTAAAAATAAAATAAAATTTCAAAAAAAGAACTACTATCGTCGTTGATGCCATTAATCTAACCTTATGCCCTGAAAAGGGTCACCTCGTTCTATTTACGATCATGTCTAATTGTCTCGATAACAGAAACATTTATTTTAATATTTTAGTATAAAATATTTTGATCATTTTATTCAAAATATTAATAAATATAAAAAAAATTTAATTAATAAATAAATATTTAGTTTTTAAAAAACTTTTGAGTGAGATTTTGTCAGTTAAGGAAACTTTGGGTGGGAGTAAACCGTTTGGCCAAAAAATAATGAAAGACTTAGAGATCTAAAATTTCAACCTAACCTAATGTTCAAAGCTGAAATATTTAAATGTAGAAATGCCCCATGTTTATTGTTATTTATTGGATTTTTAAAAAATTAGGGTTAGATTTAAATTAAATATATTCAAATTAGTTTTTTAAAATTAGTTTGAACAAATTTAAGACAAACTATCATGCCCCCAACCCAAGATTTATCTCATCAACATTTTCCTACTTAAATTTTAAAAATGGCATTTGCAGATGTTATAATCTTAAAAAAGATGTAAATATTTTTTTTATTGATTTTGTAATATTTATTAAAGTAAAACAACAATTTAATCCCTAAAATGTTATTAAATTTATAATTAATATTTATGAAGGATTATAATTAAATATTAAAAAAATTGCTAACAAAAATTGTCATTGATTGATTTATTGATTTTTTTTGTATCATATCGCATATAATTTATTAGGCATTATGCCTAACATATTCTTGTAAGCCTTTACTGGATACACCAATAAATACTGGATTTATAAGTAACATTATTTAATCTCATCCCGCTAACCATAAAATTTTGTTTATGAGGCCAAAGAGCTGATTCCCACCCAGGGTCTACTGAGCTGAGCGGCAAATTCCCATCTAAACAATTTAAAAAAATTAAATATCTACTTATTAATTAATTTTTTTTAAAATTTATTAATATTTTATTAAAATAATTAAAATATTCTTTCAATAAAAAAAAATTTAATATTAAAATAAATTTTAATATAAAATAGTATTAATATAATAATAATAATAACAAATTTTAAAAATTATAACAAATTAAAATTAAAAAATAGTTCTGTCATCAACTGTGTCATTGATTGTAGTGATTGTCGTTAATTTAACCAATTAATCGAAAACAACTATTTGGTTTCATAGGCGGTCAGATCTGACCATCTTGATAGTAGAAGTGACAAGGTTTGATCGTCAAAGATCTGGAGATGACGATCAAATCTAGTCATCTTTATTATCAAAGATGGTCAAAAATAACTAACATGTTTAAAATCGATCATTTTCTCTATCAGATGTGATTGTTTTTTAATTTTAATTTTTAATTTTTATTAATATTTTAATATTTTATTAATATTTTAATTTTAATTATTTTTGTAAAATTAATTTTATTATTTTTTATTCAAATAAGCGAAAAAACTTTTTTAATCAATTAAATTTAATAATTTATTTTAATCAATAAATAAATATTTAACTTTTCAAGAGTTATTAAATAAAAATTTATCATTTAAAAAAATCTTGAGGAGGAAGTAAATCTTTGACCTGTTTATAATGTAGAACTTATTTCTTATTCAACTAGCAAGATATACACACATTAGTCGATGTCATTGTTATTAATTAAGATATAATATGAGATGTCATTGTTATTATGTACATATAATAATGCATATAAGAGACATAAAAAGAAGGGAAAGTTGTGGCTTAACCCAGAAGCATCTGCCAGCCTTGTCTTGTCACATTGTTCCAAATCAAACACTATCCACCTGCTAGTCATCTCCCATATCTACCATTCATTCATTTCTTTTTCCATCGCATTTGAATTGAAATTCTTTAATTCCTTAACGCCTTTACTTTCCAGGCTGAAGTATATCCTCATCTGCATTCTGCGGATTTGCCATGTTCTTCCCAGGCTGCTATGGTTGAAATATATACATCCAGGCTGTTGATTGTAATTAAACAAGTACAGAAACAAACAATGAACCTGTTACTTCATTGCAGCAACCAGAAAGTTACGAATTATGTGCTGCTTCTTTGATGACCATGCAGTCAGTATTGTTTGTAGATTCATGAGTCAGCCTAATAAAAATCATTATTTCGAGATATATTCAAGGCACTAGAAATTATGAAATTCTTTATCAAGCTGAACAAAATAACAATTTGAGTGCAATACACAATGAACCTGTTATTTTGTTCAGCTTGATAAAGAATTTCATAATTTCTAGTGCCTTGAATATATCTCGGAATAATGATTTTTATTAGGCTGACTCATGAATCTACAAACAATACTGACTGCATGTGTAATCTCAGGCCTAGTATTTGTAAGATAAATGAGAGATCCCACCAATTTTCTATATAAAGATTCATCTACTGCTTCCTGGTTACCATCTTTCACAACTTTTTATTTACTATCATAAGTGTCTAAATGGGCTTATATGAAGATATATGAAAATTATGTGGAAGATCAGCAGCATAGTTTTTTTTTTTTTTTTTTTCAGAAATAAAAATTCTTCCAGCCTTTTGTCTACAACAAGATCCGATTCATCATTTTCTTCTTGAATTTCCAAAATATCCTTCAGCTATCTCCAAGTATATAAAATCATCTACATATGAACATAAAATGAGGAAATCATTTGTATCATCAATCTTCACATAAAAAGATGACTCATTAGGACCTCAATTGAAGTTCTGAACTCAAGGATTTTTGTCAATTTTGTTGTTCCAAGCTCGAGGAGCTTGTTTAAGCATATACAAAGTTTTATAAAGTGTGTATACTTTTTCTTTTTAACCATCAACAATATATTCAACTGGCTGCTCAATACAAACTTCTTCTTCTAAGTCTCCATTTAAAATTGTTAATAATTAACGTCCAACTAATACACCTATAATTTTAACTGAGGTGCCAAAGCAAAAACAATTCTTATGGTCTTCATTCGAGCTATTCATGCATAGGTCTCTTGATAATTTACTTCAGGCTATTGCATATAGCCTTTTGCAACTAATCTTGTTTATACTTTGGAATGTTAAAAGATGGTTAAATGATATTTTGATTGTCATCAAAAGTTAAAAACAATTAGTAAGAATTCCCACACACTGGCTAAAATAATAAGGATAGGAAATGAAGGCTTAGTTTCATATGTTGAAAATTCCCTAGCATTTGGATGGAAGGTTAAACTGAGTGATTCAATCATTATACTCACCAAAAATAAGAAGTAGATGTAAGGACCAAAGATATATTGAACAATTTATTATACTTTGGAAACGAGGCTAAGGTTTAAGGTTTAGGGATTAGGGATTATACACTACTGATGATTGTGCAAAAGAAACTCATGTCAAACTCAAGTACAAAAATTTGACCAGAACTTAAAAATAAAAAGAAAATTATAGAAGCAACGCCATTAAGAAAATAAAGTCATATAGCACCAATATAAAGTTCAAATTCAACACAAACATGTCATTAGGCTATTTCACAAAGCAAAAACTAGCATGAATTAATTTGCTTCTCTTTTAATACCAAATAGGGATCTATGACACAGACAGAAATATCATAAATACAGTAAACTTCGGTAAAATACATAGTAGAAATAAAAAAATAGTTGAATGTAAAGTTCACATTACTAAATAATTAACAACTACCTAAAAAAAGCATACTCAAACCTTATAAAGCAGGTGCATGTTTTAGCTTTATAAATATCTGTTATTCAACTTAATTGTAAAGGGTTAAGACACCACATGCATATATGAAAGTTCCTAATGACTTCGCATCTATGAAGAAGGAATTAGAAATAGTAGAAAAATGTCCATAATGATTAGTACCTCGAGTAATATTACCTAAAACAAGGATGGAACCAATAACATAAGAGATCTAAGGAGTAAATTTGAACCCAAAAACTTAAAATTGAATGTCAAATCAGGTTTAGATCATGTTAGAGGAGGCTAGCCTAGGGGGATTAGCTACTGTAGGTATATAGCAATTTAAGCTTCATCAGCAGAAATACATTGCAAGTTTGTAGAACCTAAAGACGCCATGCTCTCACATATAAATTCTGCAAACTTAAATTCACTTTCATCTATAGCTTCAGCATTTGTTCCAAATATATGTAAAACCTGAAGAGACATTCATCAGGGTCTGAAAGATGTTGTCATGTATTGCAGAATCAAATTCAGAAGCTGATGAAGAAGCACTAAGCGGCCTCTTTCTGCACTTCACAATTAAGAGCTTAAAACAGTCAAAGGAAGATTTTTCCAGGGAAAAGATATTCAAACTAAATAAGAGATTATTCAATATATTTACCTCGGTGATACAAGTTTGAAAAACTCACAAGTATGAAGACGGAAGTCAAGAGAAACAAGTAGGAAATTACACCTGATGAGAGACAGTGAAAAGGGTAAGAAGCCAATCAATCCCAATAACTTGTAATTAGACTTCCATGGGAACTGCAAAAAAGGTTATTATACCCATGAATGATGCCATATTTAGCAAGATCAAGCAGAAGAGCCGATTCAGCATGTGTGTTTATAGCATTCAAAATAGTTGTTACTGCAGCTGCTTGCTGCTTTGCAATGTTTAAATATTGCTAACCAACTTTACTTAAAAGCAGCTCCAAAATGCCTTTCCAGTAACGGTATCAAGAATTCTGGCATCATAATAATGATCAAACAACAAAGTTGTAGTACAACCAAGAGTAATATACAGTGTACAATAAAGGCAAATTTTCAGGCAAAGATTGAGTAAGCCCCCGCAAAAGCAGTCTACATCGATCACCTGAATATCCATTCAAAATCAGTGCAAGTGACAGAAACAACACCACAAATTTAAAAAGAAAATAAAGACTAAAAAAAATATACTTAACAAGCGCAACAAAAGTACGATAATCAAAGACAGACCATAAAAAAAGAAAACCCACTAAACTCAGGCTAGTTTGATAGGAGAGGGCAGTAGAAGGACGAAGAAGGGATAATGAATGACACTTTTCCTTTTCTGGTATGAAGGAAAAACAGAAGGATTGAAGATGGAAGAGGGGTTATTATAAACATCCTAAATAGGATGGCAAAGAGACTCGCTAACAATGAAAGTTACTATAAACTTATTGATTCCCATCCTCCAATCCATCCTTCCTATGAAACACAAAGAAGTAAAGCAGTATGCTGTTTCTTCACTTTTTCATTTCTCTACTCTTCCATCCATTACCAATCAGGCATTAGCAAAAAACTCTAATGAGACGTATAGGAGATTAATCACCAAAGTGCACCATCGCAGGTCCAAGAGGAAGGAAATGGAGAGCTGCCCATTTTCAGTCCAGGTCCAAGAAGATATTCCAAGTGTCACATGCCCAATTACAACTGAAATCCTAGTGGGAGAGATTGGGAAAGGTCCAGATCAAGCAGAGGGTGGTTCTTGGTCTCCAAAAGAAGGAAATCAGGGTATGGACAAGTGTCAGCTGGGGATTGGAGAGGAGTAAAATGCTGTTATGGCTGCCTTATATAATGATAGTGCAATGGAGAGATCGGCCATCATCACTTTCGTCATCTCTGTCATTTTGAATACTCTCTTGTTTGCTAAGGGTTTTGGCCAACCCATTTCTAATATTTTTGCAACTATTTCATTGAGATTTTCTTGAGTTTGTAATCTGGATGCTATGTTACTGCTATGGGAGTCAATATAACATCATGATGTTTTCCATTTCCCTTTTACTTTCCTCATTTAATTCCCTCACGAGCTTCACTGTTCCATCATTTTGAATTGAGGTGCCTGGATTCTTGGTGCTTGATTGAAGTTGGTGTGGATTCTTGTAGTAACCAACCCCTATTTTGCATTGTTTGAAGGGTTTGGGAGCGATATACAAGAAGTTGGGGAAGTGCAGTCTCCATGAGCCTAGAAACCACAGAACCAATCTTCTCTAAGACGAGAGATGGTCTGTAGATTCGCGGACTCGACGTTTCATTAGGTTTTTTAGCTAGTTTCTTGAATCAATATGACTGAAGTTTGAGAAACACAACATCACCCGGGATAAATTGCACCTCCTGTCTTTTTAAATCTATCTGTCATTTCATTCTTTCTTTAGTCCGGGTCATCTGCTATTTCAATTCAGACAATATTTGATCTCTCTCCTGGAAAAATGTACTTAACATCATCCACTTCAGTGATTGTGAGTCTTGTCTAAACAATGTCAATGGATCCCTGCTATATAGAACCTTAAAAGGGAACATACCTATAGTACTGTAAAAGTGGTAGTATACCATTTCTCTGTCCATGGGAGCCAACCATTCAAATCCCTGGGATGTCAATCACTGAAACAACGCAAATAAATCTTCAAGCCCCAATTAACAACCTTTGTCTGACGAACCATCTGTGGGTGATATGCTCTACTGAATTTTAGAGTAGTACCCACTGAATGGAATAAGTTGACTCAAAACTGATTCATAAAGAGGCAATCCCGGACTGAGACAATAGGATGAGGATACCCATGTAACTGAATTATATCTTTGCCAAAAGCATCAGCAACATCCCTGGCTGAGTATGGGTGCAGTGACGGTAAAAAATGCCTAAATTTTGTAATGGATAATCTTGTTCCATTCTGCGAATCCTGTCATAAAAGACTATGCTTTCATCATTCTTGCAAGTCTGAAAAAACTTGACCAAGCTTTGACAATGTGCTAAAAAAAGTTTTATAAGATAAATCAAAATGTACATAACACTGCAGGACTTTCACTATCCCAACAAATAGAACAGAAGCTTTTGTACCTTTGGGACCAAAAAAAAAAAAAACTTGAGGGTAATATAGAAAATATTAAAAAATTAATTTTACCCCGCAATACACTAACCAACCAAACAATTTCACTCTTGTATGGAAGAAGAAACCAGGCTCGATACATACACTCACCATGGTGAGACTCTTATGAAACTGTGCTGGTAAATGCAGTTAACCATTCTTGATGCATGTGCAGAATGTTTAAATAATGCTTTTCTTTCCTTTAACTCGAGAATTGTCACTTTTTTCTTTTACTGCTCCACTTGGAGGTTTTGATGGATCAAATGAGTCACCTGTATTATGCTTCCTTCACCTTGGATTGCCAACACTGGCAGAGTAGGCCAATGGACCTGACCAAGTCTGGATTGGTTCTTTTGAGTAATTGAATGCAGAGGTGCTATATGGGACATCTAGAGGAACAAAGGAAGCATCCATATGATGCAATGATCCCAAAAGAAAGCCAACTGCTCCATCCTCATGTGGTGGAGGAAACTTTTCACTCTTGCTCTTTGCATTTGCATGCGTGATCATGCGCCTTCTCTATTTCAGAAAAAACATACCAGCAAATCAACATATGTTAAAACTTCTGAAGTATATCAGAAATATAATGAAATATGCTACTAATAAGACAGACAACTCCAATAACTCTAATTGGCAGCATGAAATTTCAAGTATATTCACTCCTAAAAAGATTACTTATAACAAGCTTTATGCTTCTCAACAAATAGGATTCTCCATTTACTACCCTATCTAATGTAACCAGACAACAACTGAGAAAGACATGTGGAAGTAAACAAAGCAGGTTATTCTCCAGGACATGACAGCACATAGCATTGCAAGTATACAGTTTCCAGTAACTTTGTGACCAACAAAACCTAAACATATAAGATATTGATTTCTCATTGAAGCAATCAACATAACATACATCAAGATTAGACTGAAGTTCTGCATTGGCCTCTGGTGCAGGGATTGCACGAACAGCACGATCACGTGTTCGAGTCTTCTTTGCACCATCACCTTGGGCTTTATTGGCAGCTCTTAGTCTGCAAAAGAATAGGATAGGAACATGCTGATTATAACTCACACATGTGAGAGAAAGCTAGCTTGCTGATAACAAGTGTGTTGGCACAGGCAGAAGTATATATACAGGGACATATAGCAGTGTTAACACAGCAATGATCAAATCATAGTGTCAAAGAGATTCCAAGAACAGGACCATAAAGCAATCCATTGTCTGAAACAAAGGTATTGACTAACTGAACGGAGATATATATTAAAATGCCTTGGAAATTAAGTATAATGCAGAAAATTTGAAGCCAATGCAGTTGCCCTAATCAAATGAGTTCAAAGACAGCAGCTTAACCTCCAATAGCTTATACACTCAAAATTCAAATTTTCAATGCCAATCTGTTGTCAAGGGTATTGATGATCTAACAAGTTCAAATCACTACACTTTAATCACTATGCACGAATTTCCAGTATAAGACTTTCAAGAGAGAATCAGTTATCAAAGGTAAAGTAAATATCACTTACCTCCAAGCTTCATCATCTCGTCGCTTAGCATCCATCTCCTTACTTGGGGGATATTTAGGGAGACTAGAAGGTTCACAAGCAAAAGGTTCCGTGGTGAAGAACTGCACAAGGATGACAGAAGTTAACATGGAAGAGTGGACGTTTGAAGGCACACTTTTTAGAAAGATTAGTTACAAAATGGAAACAAGGGTTATACAAAATTAAGTGTCTGCCTCATGCTCCCTATACTTATTTCAAAGATTTTGATAGATTATTGACATTTTCAGTCGTATTTTTCAAGTTTCTCAGTTTCATGTCAAGGTCAAACTGGAACAACCTGGAATTATTTCTCTCAATTTAATACAAACACAATAGAGTTAATGAGTGCCAAAACAGCAGCGTTACACCTGGAAGGACTCTATGAGCCAGTATGGTTTCTACTGTTACAGGATAGTTAAGTCAGTGACTAATTTTATAATGATCTTTTATTATATATATTGGCTTGGTATTCATTGTTCAATAACATACCCCTCAATTCCCAACCACCCATCTCTTTTAATAGACAATGAAAGTATTGCAGGATCCAATGCCAGATATCTTTAAGTAGACTTGCATGGTGCCTTCTCTAGATCACTATTACAAATTTCTCATCACAATCAAGGAAACTCTGCATTCAAACTAAAGTCGATATTCACTCAGAAGTGCTTAATTTCAGGTACACAAATACCTATTGTATGTGAAGAACCATTTCAAGTTACATTTAGGCTAATTCAATTTGTAGTAACTATATGGTTCAATAATGAGTGAACAAAGTTAAACCAAGAAGCAGAAAAACTGAAGACAGGCAATCACAGAATATAAACGCTTACTTTGCTTCTTAATGAAGCTGTGGCTGTCTGACGTTCCAATGGGTCAATTGCAAGAAGTGTTTCAATCAGCGGCAGTGAAGATGGAGGAAAATCTTTAAATGTCTCATGTATGCTTCTTTTGTAGGGCTCTCGTGGCTTGAATAAGCTTGCATTTGGCAACTTAGACTTTTTCCAGTAATCATCTGAAGGTGAACCACATAGCTTATATATCTTATGTAGCTGCTCCACCTATATAGAATAAAAGATAATGTAAATAGCAGTGAAAATGGTAAACAATGCACCCCATAATATGCTTTAATATATTCCACATCCAGTAGATTATAGAGCTGAAAAAAGCTACAGCCTACAGTCAACAGTGTTCATATAAGCATAATGCTTGCTCCTTCCTATGTCATTGCCTCATGATAATGTCCCTTCAAGTTCTCATAAATTAAAAAATCTAAGTAGATAGCACTCAAAATATAAGCCAAAATTAGAAATGTACATCGAACGAGATAATGTAAATGACCAAAAAGGAGATTAAATCAAAAACTGAAAGTTTAGTTACCTCTGTACGACCAGGCATAATAGGCTTCCCAGCCAATAGCTCAGCCAAAATGCAACCAGCACTCCAGAGATCCACACCCACACCATAGTCAGTGGCCCCAAGAAGCAGCTCAGGAGGCCTATACCATAGAGTAATCACTCGACTAGTCATGGGATGCCTATGGTTTGGATCAAAAAATGATGCCAAACCAAAATCAGCAATTTTAAGTACTCCACCATCATCAATTAGAAGATTTGACCCTTTAATGTCCCGATCAAGCACACCATTGTTGTGACAGTGCTCAAGTCCAGACAGCAGTTGATGCATGTAACATTTAACCTATAAGTAAATAAATTTAGATGTCAAGTAAAGTGGCATGGTTCTTCATATTAGATAACCACCAAAGAAATGTATGAGACTGATGCGCTTTAACTTCAGAGATACGAAAAACCTGTGGCTCTGTAAACTTTACTTCTGGGCTCGCAGCAAGTCCAGCCAAATCATGCTCCATATATTGAAATACCAGGTACAAACTACATGACATCCTTGAAGTCACTAAACCTTCCAACTTTACAACATTTGGATGATCCAATCTCCTCAATATGAGAATCTCTCTAGCCATAAATTTCACACTCTCACGTTCCAAATTGTCAAAGCGAACTTTCTTTAATGCAACAATTTTACCTGTTAACATATCTTTAGCTTTGTACACATTGCTATACGTTCCTTGCCCAATCTACCATCAGTAGGGAGAAATCAACATTTGAAGACAAACACCAACTTCAAAAACATTAATAAATCAATAAATGAGGGAAAGAATCAACAGCCATGTTTTATCATCATACAACCCTCATCTCAAATAATGTAACCAATGAAATCCGTCTATTAAACATATTGATCATCCTAAAATGATTATCTTTGAAAAATTATCATACGTCACATTATTGTTATAGACATTAAAGATGGAAACTTTGGAAAGTATCCATCACTTAACATGGCCCACAATTTCTTTTTCTTTTAACTCCGAAACAAATTGACAATGACTAAAGGAACAAATGACCAACCTTATCAATTTTCTCAAATGAATCTGCCCTCCGCGGAATCCACCCATTAGGTGACTCTCCACAAACTGCAGTAAGCCATGGTGGCCAGCCAGCGGCCACCTGCTCACCCCACAAGTGCTTTCGTGGATTACTCAACCTTGGGTTTGGCTTTGACCTTCTCCTCCCCCCTCTTGGTTTTTTCTCCCCATCAACCACTTTCTCCTCCTCCTGCTTGGCCTCATCATTTTCAACCTCTACAGCCTCAATATCAATCTTTTTCGCTGCAACGACATCTTCTTTTCCATTATTATTAGATTCAACACTCAAATTTTGAACCTCCTTAGATTCAGATACGATGCCAGAGGATATATCTCTCCCCAAAACACACCCCATTTCTCAATTTAATAAAAAAACGTCATTTCCCACCATATTCTATGCGGGTTCATCTCTAATCAGCTAAAATCACTACAAATCAAACAAATTCTAACTATGAGTAACGATTCTACACAAAACAGTTAACAAACAAAAAAAAAAATGCACTGAGCCTTTTCACTACGTGATCTTCAAAAAAAAAAAAAAAAAAGAAGTGCTAAACAAACAGCTCAGGATAATCAAACCTAAAAAAAGAAACAAACCGAGACAAATCAATGAAACAAGCAAATCATAAACCCTATAGCACTTACCTGAAGACCTCAGTTGTAAAGTTAAAATGATAAAAAAGACAAAACAAAATAATATTAAAAGAACCCCGAAAGAATGTACCCGTTGAAAGCTAGATATACCAAGAAAGAGAGAGTAAAAAGGTCAAAAGAAAGTGATTGAAACACAAGTGAAAGAGACAGAGTCTTTGATTTTTATGAAAGAATCTGAGAGTTAAAGCGAAAGAATGATGACAAAGTGCTGGCTTAGCAAGTGAAAATGATGTTGTCCAAGACAAGAAAAATATTACGAAACTGATGGAACTGAGTGCAGGTTGGTTGATGTTTTTGTTAATGTCATCAAGTGCTTTGCTTTTCATTGGTCAAACACCTGTCTTCCTCTCACTCTCTCTCACAGCTCAGCTCCGCTCGATTCACCTCCTCAGCCGCTACACATTTACTTCCTCAGCTCCTCTCTTCTTTTTTTTTGTAGTTTCTAGGATGAGTTGATTTAATGGAAAAAACTCAATGTCGGCTGATTTCATAAATTTACAGTTTGACGTGAATAAACTTTTATTAATTTTTTAAATCTATATTTATATTAATTTTTAATTTTTGTTTTTAATCTTAAATATAAAAATGTATTTATAAAGATTAAAATAATATTTTAAAATTTAATTAATTAGAATACAATTTTTCGAATCAAGTTTAAGTTATTCATTTGAATCTTAAGCTTGAATTTGAACAGAGATATTACCAATTCAATGACTTCAAACTCAAGTTTTCTTTTAAAACAATTAAATTGAATTCGAATAAAAAACTATTTAATTCATTAAACAATTATGTATCTATCATACGAGAATGATAAAAATTCATGAGGACAATAAATATTTATAATCTAGTTCAGCTAGCTATTTGGAAACCTTCATATATGATTATGCTATTTATCTTTGAATTTTGAGAAGGATATAGTTGTTTAAATATCATTAACGAGGGTCTTTGTGTTTATTTGAATTATTTTTTAAATATCTTTATATATCTCTAAAATGTGAGTTTTACAATGCATGACCCCTTATATTTATAAGATTAATAGTGAGGGTTACAATTTTATAAATAAAAATAAAGCAATTAATAAATAATATACTGATCTTAATTTGATAAAAAATTATTATTTTTTTATATTGACATGAGAAAGGTCTTCTACTCATATAAGAAGTTGCTAGTTATCATTCATATAACTTACTACTTCATTCAATCAATCTATAAGTTTGGTCAGTGTATAATTTTTATTCTATAACAATTGACTTCTCAAATTCTAAAGTGATGGTAGGATTTAAAAACTTCTTTCTGCACAGATAAACAACATATAAGGATCTAAGATTTTCTATAATATTTTATGATAACAATATTTTAATTAATATAATTAATATTTTATACGCTTAATGTCATGCCCCACTCATATTCACTCATATTGTTTCCCGTCACTCTAAACCCTTATCTTCATAAAAAAACTCAAACTCGACTAATAAATAATTAAATTTAAGTTCAAGTTCAACAAATTTGGTGGATACAAACTCAAACTCGAGCTCAAAGAACTTGGTGGATACAAGTTCGGACTCAAGTTCAAAACTTAACAAACTAAGTCAAGTATTTTTACAAGTCTTATAACAAATTCCTTAATAAACTTTTTAAATTAAACAATCAAAATAATATCGTTTTAATATGTGTTAATAAAAAAATGATGTTGTTTTAATCTATTTAAATCAAAATTTTTAAATTCGTGAACTTGATGAACCGAACCCCTAAAATTCAAACTCGCTTGAGCCAAATTTGATTGAACTGAACTCAAGCTCGAACAAACTTGATTCGAATCCAACCCTAGTCATCCTCATAGTATCTGATAATATAAATAATTCATATGTTAAAAGAAACAAATATATATCATGAATCTTAGGATCTACACTCTGCTTATAAATGAAAATTATCAAGTTTTGAAGCTGCTGTTGATGCATCTTGTGTAGTATCTTTCTTTTCTCTATTGGGTACTGCTGACTCTGAGGAGGAACTAGGCATCTGTCTTGGTGGTCGAGCAGAACAGACTGGTACAACTGTTCTTATTCTGACAGCTGGTGCCATAAATTTGGGATGAACTTGTCTAAAGTTCACTCTTTCAGTGCTGGGTATCCTTGAGCATGAAGAAACTCCGGTCCCCATTCTTGGTGGAGCAGGCATCTGGCTTACCAAATTTTGTGGAAGGGGCCTTGATGAAGATATAGGACCCACCGTTCTCATTGCAGTAGGAGCTGCAGTAGATGAAGGTGATCTGGAGCTTCTATGAGAACTTGCTCTTGGATGATACTGGGGTCTTAGATGAGATGGAGCTCCAGAATTTTGTATATGTAGATTGCCAAGACTAAAGCCAGAATCCAAGTTCCTATGAGAAGCCAATTCAGATTGCCCTGATTGGCTTCCTTCATATTTAACATTTTCAAATTTGCTCTCAAGCTCCCCACCAGTTTTACTTTCCAAAGCAACGTTCTTCTGATCGCCACCCTCTTGAATTGATTGCTCAATTATTGGTTCAGCATTTGGGCGAACAGAGACGGGGGCATCTGGAACTACAGATGGTGAGAATTTGGAGGATTCTTCTGTTTTCTCCTCCTGTATTTCTTGAATAGTCACCGTGGATCTGCTCCTGATTGGCTCAGGGATTGACTTACCTGAGAAGCACAGTGATGGACTTGAGGTGGCAACCGCGTGCCTTGGTCCTTCAATGGGTAATGGTTCTTGTTTTCTGGTTGGAACAAATAAAGCACGGTTTGGGCAGAAAATAGACTGCATATAGGGGAGAATCTGAGGACCAAGTGGTGGAGATGGTGAAACAGGAAGAATTAATAAGCGGTTTTGAAGCAGTGGAAATTGTTCTTGCTGCCACATCTGACACAGGTCCAGCTCCAGGGAAAAACTAGGGTAGGCCCAACTTTGGTATTGTTCAGGATATAAGCTTGAAGTTGTTGGGGTTACGCCTCTGCACATAGGAATGAATCTCTGTTGTCCATGTTGGCAGTCACTTTGCATGAAGAGCTTTGACTCTGATTGCTGTAAAGAGGAAAGAAAGCGCGCGATGACAACTTGTTCCTGCTCTTCATTGCATTTGGGTTCTAACAAGTGAGAGGAAGACGAAGTAGATGCAGTTGAGCCATACTGAGACACTACAAGAACAGTGGAGAAACATATTAGAATAATTCTGTAAACTAAAACTCAGCAATTAGTATGAAACACATTGATTTTGTACAATTCATGATCTGAAACCCAAAGAAAATCAGAGTTGGTGCCCTGATTATGATCAAGGTACATTCTAAAGACACCAAAGCAACCCATGCAATTAATATATTATCCTATGGCTATCAAATTGGATGTAGTGCTTTTCCTTATGAAGCAACAACAGTACTCTGATCATAAAGCTAACAGAGAAGGATGACACGCATACATCTCTTCAAGGTAGACCAAGCAGCCATAGCAGCATTTTTCTGAGCCTGTTTCTTGGTCCTAGCTGGTTCCCCTGTAAAGCTCATCCTCGCAAGCTCAACTGTGCATGAGAAAACAGGAACATGACCAGGCCCTGACCGGACAGTGGTATATATTGGAAGATTTAAGCCAGCTTTGTGTGCAGTCTCTTGCAGCAAATTCTTGTAGACTCCAGTTTCATCCTGAGCAGCAGAAAAAGTGCCAAAAATACGAACATTTTAAGACTAAGAGACGAAGACACATGTAAAGTTCCAGATAAGGTAACAAAGTTCTAAGAAACCACAGTAGAAAATATTATGTGCTTACCAGAACACTTGCAGCTAGTGCTCTGGAAGGACCTCTATTTGCAAGTGTACTTAGAGCTACCTCAGCTGCAACATGTTCAGCATGTCTCAGAGTAGAGCAAAATGTAGGGCTTTCAAAAGTCTCTCCATTAAAATTGACAGTTGCTTTGAACCGAGGGGAATGGTCCGGTCCTTCTCGTATACATGAATAAGCTGGTAGGTTGAAACAGCTTCTCTGAGCCAACTCCTGCAATTGATTCTTATACATACCTAACTGTAAGAATCAGATGTATGTTAGAAACAAAAACATTTAAGTTTAATATGAAAGATGGGCGAGGAAAAGTCTATCAGCTCAAAAAATCATATCCCACAAGCATCAATTAGCTTATTGATAAAGTCTTTTCCTAATCTAGGATCAAATGGCCAGTTCACCAAATTGGAAGATAATTATTCACATGAGTACCCTAACCTTTTAGAGAGAAAAGTCAAGTTAAAAAAAAAAATTCTTAACTCTGATTTCAAGTGCAGTCTCCACAAATGAACGAAAATAAATAAATAAAGTAAAAGGAATGTTATTAAAATGCCACCCTCATTTCCATTACAAAATGTATAGACATGATGAATTTATGCAACCAGCCCTTAAATTCTTCAGTCTCCAGTTTGCTTCTCAATGTTAGAGGCCAACTGAAGTTGATGCCTAAACAAAATATCAAATCAAAATAGTGTCCTAAAAATTCACGCAGCAGAGTTATCAAGAAGCTAGCAAAACTAAAACAAAAACCATTTATATCCACAACAAAAACACTCTCCTTAATCTCTTCCCTTTCCCTACATTTTCTCAGCAATGAAACACACCTAAGATCCAACAAACACAAACAATATCCAAAGCCCACCTCCATTACGCTCTTCACAAACCCAAAACAGAACAAAGTTATCATCTTTCAACTTCAATACCAGCCATGGCAATAGATTAACTCAAACCCATCGACAAAGAAACGAAAAACCATTAACCCAGAAACAGATAAGCATTAAACGATCTGGGTGTGATCTCAGAAAAGAAAAGAAAAACAGTAACTGACATACTGAGCACACACGGGGATGCCTGATTTTGCACAAGCCCAAGATTTTACCGAGAAAGCAACGGAAAAGTAGCGAGAAAGAGAGGTAGAATCAGTTTATAGTAAGAGAAGTAATGTGGGATTTTCACGTTTTTTTACACCAAGATGAGTGCGCGCTGACAAAATAAGAAACTTAGGATTGCTGGATATGATAAAATAATGTTTTCATATTGGATTTTGAAGCTTTTACTTAATTGTACTCGCCCATTGATATATTTTCTTTGTTTTTATAGTTTATATTTATGCATCAAATTTCCAAATGTGATGAGATCTCTTGAAAGAATTGAAAATTAATCAATACTTATTTAAGAAAAATAAGGTTCTGATTAATTACCTTCAAAAAATCCATTAGGTTAAGTTTATTCTTTTGGGAGAATGATTATTTCACACTCATATTTTGCCTCAATAACATTTTCAGTCTTCGAATTCAAAATTTTGATATTTATTTAATTTTTATCAAAAATAAAATATTAATTATAATAATCAAACCATATATACACCTATAAAAGCAGTAATTTGATAATAAAAAACAAATTTTGTAAAAATGTATAATAATGGATAAATTTGTTAAATATAATTAGTTATGCTTAAATATAAAAAAATTGGTTGAAAATTTTTATTATTAAAATTATATTATTTTTTGTTAATTTCTCGAAGAATAATAAATTAAACAATCAAAAGTTTATTATTAATAGATTACTAGTTTATTATTTCTTATCATGTTTAGTTCAATTTTTTATCATATTTAATTCAGTGTCATTTATATGAACGATACCAATTATGTAATCATAATTTAAAACTAGTATGATAATAAATAAAATAAAATTTGAAAGGATATTGAGAAACTTGAAATGAGTGAATAGGAATACAAATAAGTAAATCTTTAAATTAATTTATATTTAATGAATAACGTTTGACAACAGCGTTTTAAAAAGATGGTTATCAATCACTCAAAATGCGATATCATAAAACACTACACAAAATTTTATAAATTTTATAATAACTTTTAGAATTTTTAAAAATGTAAAATTGATGTGACATCTGATAATGTCACATAGAGGTGATTGGGGTCATACTTGGAAGGCATGGACTTGCTGGGGGCAGCTGATGCCGAGACTATGAACTCAGTTGGATGGTGAGTCACACCTCTGAGTGACGTTGTTCTCGTTTCCAAAGAACCGGCTTCGCCTATTGGAAGCCTGGTGGAGTGAGAGAGTGTTTGTAGTGACCGGTGCTTAACTTATTGAGAGTTTTAAACAAAGCCTTTCATTTGCACTCAAAAACTTAAGCGATATCCTAAAACATCAAATACTTTTTATAGGTACTGAAATCATTTTAAAAAAAATCATCACAAAACCCCCCAAAAGTACAACAAAAAACTACTTTAAACGTTATGGTTTACATGCCAACTGTTTTTCCCCTGGACCTTTTGCTATCAACAATAAGCCGACTGTTCTTGTGTGGGTAGGGGAAGTGAACTTGGATACGGGGGAAAATAAATTTATACATAATTTTATACGCACCTGAATTTCTGCCAGACAAATGATGTGTCTTATTGCTGAAAAACAAATTTTAAGGAGGGAAAAGGGCAAGGGGGAATAAAAAAAAACCTTCATAATTAACAGGGTTCCTGTGACCAGGTATGGCATCCCACAGTACAAATTTACAAGCTTTCAGCATCATCT
Source organism: Anacardium occidentale (assembly GCA_026122585.1). Classification (NCBI taxonomy): domain Eukaryota; kingdom Viridiplantae; phylum Streptophyta; class Magnoliopsida; order Sapindales; family Anacardiaceae; genus Anacardium; species Anacardium occidentale. The sequence goes on from JAJEJH010000017.1 coordinate 358,908, forward strand.
CTCCAATTCGGTGATCCTCAGGAAAGTATTCAAACTACTTCCCGAAAACCTTTTTTCCTCCTTCTTCAATCTATTCTCACATGCAAATTCACCGTATAACAACTTTGCAAAGTCCAGCAAACGCTCACATGTCAACCAGACAGATCAAAATTTTTTTTCATAATATCACCTGCCTTACTAGGAAAATGATTAACAGGATCATCTTGGCAGGTTCAGCTAATGCCCCAAGATTCATCAATCAATTGGCTTTACCAAATTTACAAGGACCCACCCAGTAGATTTACTTCAGATCATCCAAGGCAACCCAGAAGAATCATATATATAAACCCAGTATTTTACACAAGCATAAGTCCTCCGTCATATGCATAATCCAGCCTGCCATGACCAATACCAATTGTGCAAAAATTAAATACTGCAACCTATAATATGGAGCTAGAATGGACTCAGCAAACTAAATATTAGAAAATTTTGAAAGCAACTCAATAAAGCTTTGTAGAAAACACTCAAAATTGTCTTCTTTATCAATTAGGTGGTCTAAAGAACCCAGAAGATAGGGGTAAACACTCTCACCTTACTCTAATCATATGGAGTCACTTTCCCTGGACAACTCTGTAATTAAGAACCAAGTCCTCAGGTTTCTTCCATACATATGCCCTCACAGTAGCTAAACTCATGTCTGGGGATAATACCTGAAAAAGGCAGAAATATATTATCTAGCACAAACCAAAATTTAGTTCAATAATCACAAAGGCGTAATAGGTAGCATGCAGTAATTTTCAAATTAAATCTATCAAGAAAATAAGTGTCTAAAATGGTTTAACCTTCACTAAAAGGAAATTTCTGCTGATATAAATGAAACTGCACTAGAAAGCATAACTCTGAAATTAAGAATGACAGAATTTTCAACAAGCATGAGACTTTCTCAGCCTACAGAGATACAAGACAAGCAAGTCTGCTTTGAATGGTCCACTTTATAAGTTTCTTTCTGGTTTTACTTGATGTATTGCTATCTCTACTAAAACCTCAACACCAAAAATCCGGTACTAAGCACATTGATAACAAAGTTTTAAATTACTCAACATTAATGATATAATTCACTTGCCTGGTTATTGCATAAAATCTCTATTAAAGGCTTAAGTTTTTGCCATGGCTTCAAACCAGATCGGAATGAATCTCCCACTGCTGAATGCTGTAATAGGCCTCCCGCAAAACCAGGAAATGTTCCATCAGAATTTACACCATCTGATGGTTTGTCAAGAACCATCTTCTCCACAACATAATTAACAACCTATATAAACATAGTAGTAAAACCAAGATGGTCATGGTCCAAGGAAAATATAACTTGATAGTATGAAGCAATAGACAAACAACATAACAAAGCAAGGTACTATTATATTTAATAATCATACAAATTAAAAAATATATACACCACAAAAAGACATGTCAACCTAGAGAGAAATCTCAGCACATGCATGGAAATATTATTCAGGCCTTACTACTATCAGAATATTATAGCATCTTCAAAGGTTCAGGATCATTCGAGACGACACCATTAAAAAGCTAAAGATAAAATGTCACTAAAGTTCATATATAATAAAGGTCCAATCCAAATATTGTATAGGTTCTAAGCTCCAAACCTAGTACTAGCATATCAAGGATTAAAATGAAAACTAAAACTTTTCAAACTTGACATGCAGTAGAACCTTTATTACATGCTTAGGAATGTCAAACATAACCAAGCAACCTCTCCGCTTCCTCGAGAATATCATTCTGCATCATTTATCTATAAGTTCCCCAATAAAATACCAAATGTTGGCAGATAATACCAAGGGAAGAAATAATTATCTTAAAAGCAAAATACACAAGCACATCCATAACATCTGCCACATCAGGTTTAAAAACAATTCAACGCAATTCTTTTAAATATTTAATGAACCAACGGTAAATGGCATAATTTCTCAGATAGTAATGCAAAAATATCATATACTTACAAACAGTAGCATTGAATAGAAACAAATAAAATTCAAAGAAAATGCTCTTACTTATCTTACAAGAAAGCCACACAAAAGTTTCTAAATTGTGAGGGACCAAGTTGAAACTAATACCTTGTGTATTCTCAATATTCGAGGCGCACTTAGTTTCCCCTGTGTCAGGATCTGAACAGCTGAACCTTCACATGGATGCAAATAAAAGCTACACCTGTATAATCAAATATAAACTTTTACTAGAGGCAGAAGAACTGGCTAAAACATAATGCCGATAAATAATAAATGATAGGAAATTTACAAATGTATCCTGATAGCAGCAGAACTGCTAGGACAAACTAAATATTACTTGGAGAGTGAGCAGACAATGCTAGGAAATGTGTCTTGCTCATAAATTGCAGAGTGCTTTCCATGATGCATATAATTCATCAAATGAAATTCCAATCATCATGCCTCTTATTATACAAACAGTTTCATGTCAGCAACCTTTGCTGCAGTTTTCTAGAGATTATGAATGACTGAATAACAAACAATAAGTTAAAAATTTACTTGGTGTTTTCTCTGGGAGGTAAGCGGTTATTCAAAACACAATCAAGACACCAGTAAGGAAAGTCCTTTTCATCTTCGGTTCCACCTAAGTCGGTAATTTTCTTTCTCCATGGACCTCCTTGAGAACCCTCAGTAATTATTGATGGCGGCGAAACAGTTGAAAATTCAAATGGTGGATAAACCATGGAGTCATTTTCAGGACTACCATCCACCTCAATTCTTGAATGGGTAAGGCTTCTAGTGTTGATATCCTTCCCAGACAAAACATCCCCATTAGCAGAAGCTTGTGAACCCACTTTCTGCCTTCTTTTGGCCAGCCAATGAGCTAATAAACCTTTAAGCGTTTCCCGAGCCAGATTAACCTGTAGATTGCACAAGTCAATGAAACAAGAGCCATTCAAACTCAAAATAGAAGACAAATTTTAGAATTTTCATATATTCTTTCAAGAGAAATATCAAATCTAATTCATTTTAATAACAAGGGGTAGATTCTAGCCAGTTCTAGACACAACTTAAAATATGTGGTTTTGATCTGCATTCTTTGAAGAATCTTAAGGCCCTACAGTTTACCCCCTCATTATTAGATGAATTAAATTAGAAACAAGTATGTTTACTGTTGTCCGTGTATTGCCCACAGCTATGATCAAGAAGATAAGCATTTACCTTATCATCCTCAGGTTTTCCAGCAATTTGAAGGTCTGCTGAATACATCTCCGCGGAGAAGCATTGTGGCATGTCTAAATGAACAGACAAGCTTCCAAGCCTAGTATCCACAGTGAACCATGCAGGAATGCTCACCTGGAGCGAAAGGGAAATCAACAGTAAACAACATTTGCTTACAAAACTATGGGATAATTTCCCATAAAACTATAATGCATCAAAAAAAAAATATATATATATATATATATATATAGAGAGAGAGAGAGAGAGAGAGAGAGAGAGAGAGTAAACATACCATCTCAAATAATTGTTCCTTTTTCTCCTCAAATGATACCTATAAAGATTGTAATCGCACATTATTATAGCAACAATAACATACACCAACAACCAGATAGTTCTGATGAGACAAAATGAAAATAAGGGAAACATTAGAAGAAAAGCTTCAGGTCACCTTTCCATAGTCCTCAACCACAACACCTCGGGTAATCTCCCATAGTTTTACTGAACCAGCAGTATCCTATCAAAGAGGCAAAACATCAAGAAAAACCCAAATGTCAAAGCTAGAAATTTAACATTAAAACTAGGGAATATAAATTGGAACTACATTATTCACCTTAGTCAAGACATGCCTTCGATTATTTAAAATTTCATGCTGCACTATTCCTGGGGTTCCAGGAATTGTAAAGGTTGGTTCTTTATAAACAGGAACCTATGAAAAGGCCAAACCATCAGCTCCCAATAATCAAAGTGCATGCATACATATATGTGTGTGTGCACACCTCTTAGGAGAAATCACTTATTTGAACATTACATAATACTAGCAGAAACTTCTCATCCAACCACAAACAGAATGCTGTGAGGAAGAGCAACTCAGCCAGCACTTAAGGGGAACTAGGGATGAGAAAATCAATATTTATGAATCAACTACAAGCAATAACACAACAACCATACTTACCAAAAAAAATAACACAACAACCATTTGAGATACTAAAACTATCCCAGAGCCCAATTAATCCTCACCAATCAACCCAAAGATGAAGCCTTGGTGATGGAAAATCCAATGGACATACAACAAAAGAACTAGGATTTCTAGTGGGAACACAAGAAATAACAGCATGCAACATCAACTATTACACAATTAACAGAAAAGCATAGAATCACTTACAGGCGTAGATCCTTCCAAGGAAACCCTTGCCCTTGAAAAAGACAAATTTCCGGCTAAGAATGAACCACCTCTTTGAAAAACCTTTTGAGGATTACGTCCTTCAGCCGGCCACCTATAAACCGAAGAATCAGTTGTAGCAGCCCATATACTATCATCATGCAATGCCAGTTGCAGAATGGGGAGTTCCCCTGTGCAAAGAAGGAGAGACTCTCTTGTCGCCAAGTCTGTCAAATATAACTGAGAAGATATGCATAATTGAGTACCAAAGCTATATACTAGATATCGAGAAAATGCAACAAGATTTGCTTTTATAATGTTTTTTCACATATAAAGGCACTTACAGAGAGGTCTCTCCCACCACTATAAACATGATTAAAGGTTGGAGTGCTTGCAAGTGCCCAAACAGAATCTGTATGCACAGCATAAGAATGCACACATCGTTGTTGACCAAGATCCCATAACCTATGGACAAAAGTTCACAACAATTAAAGCAAAAATCTTATGCATTTGAATGATTGGGGTAACACTAGAGCAACAAAATAGACTATCTACCTGATCATGGAGTCAGAGGATCCTGATAAGCAAAACCTGCAAGAATGAAAAGTAAATAAGTAAATAAATAAACAAGTCAATTATCATATAAAGCCCATCAAAAAATAACGATAATTTTATCTCAAGAACATTACAAGAAAATCTAACATTAAGAGGCATTGCCCATCAGAAACCTGTCTCTTATGTTAAAACATGAATCTGAACTATATTATCAGTTCTTTGAAAATAGCTGATGAACTACTTGGGACAAATTTGATCATATTATAATGAAATTTAGACCAGAAAACTATTCAAGTATGACATATATCAGTAGCAGCAGACTCTATTCAACAAACCTGCCAGTAGAGTCTAGAAGCAGAGCTCTAATGTTATCTGTATGCCCTCTTAGCTTCATAGTCTTCAAACCAGTTCTTGGGTCCCAAACACGAATAACCTAGAGTAAGCATGCAAACTAAATAAAATTAATCTCACTTACAAACATGATGAAATCAAAATGCTAAAATTACAATTATAATTAATTATACCTTCTCAGTTCCACCAGAGACAAGAAGGGTTCCACTATCATTCATAGCCAATGCATAGACAGACTCCTTATGGCCTTTGACAGCAATAGGTACGTATCCATGTGAATGACTTGTGTGTGCAGAGATGCTATTGCTTGAGCTAATAGTCCGTAAGCTTGTTATTGGTAAAGAATTCCCAGAACCATTGACACCATTTGAACAATCTTCTTCCATTGCATCACTCGGTTTTGATAGTGGAGTAACTGCAGCTTCAACATCCCATACAAAAACCTCCCCCCCAAGACCACCAGAAGCAACAATATTGCTCTAAAATGCATGATACACTAAAAGACGATCAGTAAAAAGGCTTTGATAATATAGACGTTATATCTAAATTAGCAATCACGCAACCAAATTGAAATAAAGTTTATACAGCAAGATTTCACCAACAGGAACCTTTCATCAAAGAAGTTTATAAGACGCACAAAAAATTTGACATTGAAATTACATTTTTTTCTGCTGCTGCTAGACAAGTAACATAGTCAGAGTGCTGACGCAGAGTCCTGGTACAAGTTCCATCAGAAAAGCAATTCCATGTCTGGAATATCACAACACAAAAAACAACAAACCAATCAACAAAAAACAGCCAAAGAGAGCATATCACAAGACCATCATAATTAATGAAGATTAACAAACCTTGAGGGTGGTATCAGAAGAGCAGGAAACAAGTGTACTATCACCTGCAAGTACAGCATCATTAACCTGCACAACCAGAGACATTCAGCGCATGTTAGAAGGATAGTTAGCTGCTTAACATTCAAATTAATAAGCATCAACCAAAACCCTAACCTATCACACATAAAGAAGAATTAGAACTACAATAACAATTAAAAAAGGTACCCAATCAACATGTGACTCAAAAGTAGCAGAGCAGCTAGCAGTGTCTTCAGCCAGTGTCCATCTCTTTAATGTGCCATCTCGGCTCCCAGTGAATAGGTAATCACAGCCATCAGATGCTGACGACTTTGATAAAGCCAAACAGTTTATCCCAGCACAATGCTGCAAGAGGAACATTCCAAATATAGCAACTTGAGGATCTAGAACTCCACTCCATGAATGAAGTCAATCACAACCTCTTTTCAGTAAATATAGAAGGCTCAAGGTTGAGAAGAAGGCAACAAATATGGTAAACAATAAGCATAATATATGCATATGACTCATTCTAAAAATGGATGGGTCTCATACTTGTACTCCCAGTTTTCTTTCCGGTATAAGAATAAATAAAAAAAAATTAAGTTCAGCTTGATACAAAAGAACTGCTTGACAAATTTACTTTCTCATTGACCAAAGAGAGTGATATTTGAGTTTTACAATGAATACATTGTTAATTAAGAATCACAGAATTAGTAATTACTCAATGATGTTCAAGAACCACATCAGAAACTAATCAGAAGCTATTGGATGTTAATTTTCTGATTCTGAAAAGAGAATGCATGAAGCTCATGCATAAAGAACACCCATTGAATAACACACTATGTCCCAAGTTTGACTGCACCTATAAAATAATACCACCATCTCCCAAGTTTGAGTGTCCTAAATTACACCTTAGTAGAAATGAATATATCATCATTATATTAACTAGATAGAAAAGAATGGACATGTCTCACAAATGAGTAAGTGTATCATCAGAAACGTAGGCCAAAGCCATTTGGAAACAATAAGCATAAAATATGATACTGATAGTAAAAATGAAAATCTACTAATAAATCACTTCACCTTCGTGTCATTGGCATCATTTAACACATATGTCAATCTCTTCTCTTTACGGGGCCGAGTAGAATTGGAGTTATTACCCGCACTACCCACTCGGTGCATTGCAACTCCTTAAACAAATATCCATAAACAAAATGTTACCAACCAGTCACATACTAATTCCTTTCAGCTGAGAATATGCAGAATCAATATTTTTGCTTTATCTGTTGAATGACAGACGCATCATAACCATGCTAGCAAAAAAAATATACATTAAAAGATCATATATCACATCCTATATTTACTTCCGCCATAAAGGTGCTTAACACAAATCACTTGCAAAATTCTTCAAACTCAATCATACTGCCAACAGCACCACTGGAAATTTAACCTTTCATTAAAATAAAAAACCGCAATTTTTTTCAGCAGACAAACATTCTAGAATCAGTAACAAATGCTTTTGTGGAACAAATAATTCCGTACAATGACTAAGAAAACTGGATTATTTACATTTTTAGTCCTTTCACACTAATTTCATAAGCTAAATCCAAATTTAACTTTATATCTATATAAAAAAAACCACTGTATTGTTTCAGTGAAGAAACAATCCGTAATCAGCAACAAATACTTCCATGGGGTGATTAAGAAACCGGATAATTCATCTTGTAGTCCTTTCACACTAATTTCACAAGCTAAATCCAAATGAAAACCCTAAGCAAGAGAACGGAACACGCTAAAATGGATAGAAGCCATGTTGACCAAAATGCACCCGATAGATTACTCATTGCATGAAAAAAAGAAACAGAAGACAGTTAGAGAAGCCAATTAGTAACCAACCACAATCGCACTTAATTCGTAAGTAAAAAAAAAAAAATGAAACGACAACGATGACAGCCGCTATCATCATCATCACCAGAATTGATGAAAACGCATATCGAAACCATAAAATTAGTGAGAAAAAGAAAAGATATTAACTAACCTAATGCGAGGTAACGAAATCAAACGAAAGCAGAGTGATAGCAATAAATTGAACGATCGGTGAACATTCAGTAATCCACAAAATAGCACCAATATTACAAAATAAATAAATAAATAATAATCAACTTACCAGTGTTGTGATGTATCAATTAGACGACAAAACTGAAGATAAACCCTAGAAAGTGATTTGTACTGACACGCTTGTGGCCTGTTGGCCTGTTCGTTCAGGGAGCAAGAGAAGAGATTGGGGACTTTGCAATAAAAAATAATAATAATAATAAAAACAGCTTGAATAACCAAACGGGAAAATAAAAGTCAGAAGCCTCCTAATATGAAAAACAAATGTGCGAAAATTGTAAAACAAGTAAAAATATCCTAAACGGTGCCGTTTCAAACAATTAATTAGGGAATATATTTTATCAGTCTTCTTTCTTAAAATATTTACATGTGTTTTTTATTTTGTTTGTAGTCGAAGACTTGATCAAACTGAGATATAAAATGATTAATTGAAATTAATAAGTAATAAAATTAAATTAAATTAAATTTTGGGTGAGAAAATAATTAACTAATTTTGCTCATATTTTTATAAGGATTGTAAATAAATATCTATGAGGTAAATATATTGTAGACTCGCGCCCACAGATCTTACAATGAGCTTATTCTTAGAAAAAGTCAAAATCTTTTTCCTTTAATTATTTTTATAATATTTTAATTAAAAATTATTTACAAACCGCCACTTGGATCATGTTTCTAGAATATTTTTTAAAAATATTTATCTGAGTAATTACATAATAAAATTAAAGAACTTGCAAAAATTTATCACGAATTTATATTAATACTGTTAAATCTTAAGCCTAATTTGGTATATTTATGACCCACTAAGTACGACTATTGGTTGTACAACTACTTTCTCGGCGAGAATGAGCGTTTACATTAAAGGTCCTTTTTTTTTTTTTTTTAATGGTTAGGTGCTGCAGACATCATATTTTTTTTCAAACTTTAATAAATAATAATTATTACTAAAAAAAATAATTAGATTAACCAAATTTGAAAGTATTTAAACGAAATTGAATAATTTTTAAAGCATTATACCGATATAATAACACACTATACTTTGGCAAAATGGTTCACATATAAATAAGTTTTAGGCCAAAGGACTTTTTACCACTCATAGTTTGGTCCCAATCCAGATTCTCACCTTCTAAATTTGTAAAATTTAAAGTTATATTTATTGACTAAAGTTAACAAATAAATCTAATAGTTAATAGTTAAATTTTTGAAAAATAAATGATGTTTTTGTTATGTTAGCGTTAAATTTTTATAAAACAATAAATAAATTTTTTATAAATATAAAATATTATTTAAATATTAAAAATTTAAAAATATACAAAAAATTAAAAATTTTTAAAAAAATTAAAAACAACTATCCCTACTGATGCTGGTGATGGTGGCCGTCACTAATGAAATTATATAGTCTGAAATGGCCACCTAACTTCAAAGGAAGCCGTCAGATATGGTTATCTCCTGTTTTAATAGAAACGGTCATATTTGATCGTTTATGCCAAAAAAAAGTCAAAAATAGTCAGAAATAATTAAATTTAACCTCATTGATTATTTCTAACCATGTTTTTTAACGCAGATGGCCAAATTTGGTTATTTCTGTCAAAACTGGAGGGGACCATTTGAACAAGGAGGTTAAATCTGGTTTTTCTTCGAATTAAGTGGTCGAAAACGATCATCTAATTTCATTAGAGGCATTGTAGAGGTGATTGGCTTTTTTATTTTTTAATTCAAATATTTTCAAAATTTTTAATATATTGATATTTATATTATATTTTAATAAGAATTTTTTAATTAATTTATAAAATGTGTTAATAAAATTGGATAAAAAAGTGTGAAGGGTGATAGTTTGGGTTTATAAGTGTTGAGGCTGAGAATTGTATTTGAGTGAAACCCAGCGGAAAGCGACGACGTATGCCTCGAGCAGCAAACGCCCTCTTGGAGCAGATCACCATCTTCCATGTTCATCTCCAAGCAAAGCCTCGCCCCCGCCTTCGCCTCTAATCGAAACCAAAACAAAACTCAACATACACATCCCTAAAATGGCGCTAACACAACAAAAAGGAATCACAATAACCGTACCGGTTTTCGTTCTCACGCTCTCCGTCGCTGCCATTTTCCTTTTCTTCCTCCTCTCCTCTCTCTCGATCTGCAACTGCCCTATTTCCTCCGCCTCAGAAGCTGCCGTTTCCTCTGTCGCCCACCTGCCGCCGAAAGAGTACCGCTCTGGAGATCGGATTCCGCCGACGGAAGCCGACATTGAGTGGGTAAAGGATCAGATCTCTCGAAACGGACTTCATATGCAAGACAATGTGTTGAGGAAAGGGATCAACCCTCGCACTAGAGCTCAGCAACTTCAAGATCTTATCCAGTGAGTCTCGGTTAATGGAAATTAATTTATCATTTCATTATTAGTTCAGTATAATTTTCATGTGTTTGAACAAATTAACACGCTATATATATATATGCATTTTTCAAGGTAATAAATTGTCAGATTTAGTAGCTTTATAGTTTAATTTAGTGTAATAGAAGTTTTCTTTAGCCTATTGAGGAATTTGCTCCAATAACATAGCAATTATTAATGCAGTTTTCGGTTGATTGTGATTGTTTTTTAGATTCAAAGGCATATCGCATTATGAAGAGCCTGAAGCGAACAATCACACGGCCCTTCCATGCCCTGGTGAGCTCCTTGTTGAGGAGCATCACAGCAACTATGGGGAGCCCTGGGCCGGTGGTCGAGATGTATTTGAGTTCCTTGCTGAGGCAAGTAACTTGACGCCCAATTCACATGTCCTTGAGATTGGATGCGGTACACTTCGCGTAGGCCTGCATTTTATTAGGTATCTAAGTCCCGAACACTTTCATTGCCTTGAGCAAGATGAGCTATCTTTAATGGCTGCTTTCAGATATGAGCTCCCTTCTCAAGGTCTTTTAAATAAGCGGCCTCTGATTGTGCGAGGTGGGGATATGGATTTTACAAAGTTTGGTTCTGAAATTGTGTATGATTTGATATATGCTAGTGCTGTGTTCCTTCATATGCCTGACAAACTTGTGTGGCTTGGGCTTGAGAGGTTAGCAAAGAAGTTGAAACCTTACGATGGGCAAATCTTTGTGTCGCATAACATAAAGTTTTGTTCACGATTAGGAGGGGAAGAGTGTACAAAGAGGCTCACAAGTTTGGGACTTGAATATGTTGGGAAGTATACACATGATAGCTTGCTTTTTAATCACTACGAGATCTGGTTTGAGTTTAGGTGGTCCAAAGCTTAGGGCTCTTCAGCATGGTCCTTTTGGATTTTGTTTCTTTGTAACCCTGAAGCAACAGGTGAAGTTATGGCTTATGATTGGCCTCGATGCCATTGTTTTGTTGCCTCTGAAGACTTCCCAAGGTTAACATAGGAGCTGTTGATCAAGAACTGATGATTTCATGGATTTTTATTAAAGGAGATCATCAGGGGGATAATCTTTGTACTTTCCAAGGAAAGGGATCATGCATAACTTAGAACTTACAAAATATAGTACTGAGTTGCTAAGGTGGGAGAGGCTAATGCATTTGTGACTGTCAAAATATGTAGGTTTGTTTTTGAACCGCTGCTAGCACAGCTGAAATTCTTTTGAGCAAACACTGATGAGCAAATGAAATTATAACATTTCATTGCTCTTGGACAAAACTAGTATGTATTATATTTGGAATGGCCATGATAATTTTGGTTTGTGTGTATATACATTTCTTTTTGTCCTGCTCAAAGTCATTTGTGTATGAATCTTTGCTCATTAGCCTTGATCCAAATCACTCTAGGAGAATCAGTTGAAGATTTTTTTTTTTTGTTCTATTTCAAGTAGATAGAAAACCCCTTGTTGGATTCAAATTGAATATATTTGGATTCATATTTAAGTTCGGTTTGTGCAAAAGTAAAACGATATGGTAATTGGTGAACATGAACACAAATACGAATGCAAATATTTTGGGATTACGAACACGATCATAATATATGAATAATTTGTATGCTCAGTGAAGTGCTCATATGCATAAATGAAATGATATCATTTTATGAAAAAAAAGAAACAATGTCACCGTTTTGGATATAATCTATATGTAAAACAAATGCGAATACGAACATATTCGCATTTGTTTGTACAATAGCAAATAATAAAAAACCGAATTTGAATGTGATCATTATTTACAAATACAAACATCTACCTAATTGTATCTGGTGAACACAAATCAAATACAAATACCGTTTGTTAGCAAATATGCCAAACATAAATATATGCTTACTCCTGTTTAATTTAGTTTAAATCTAGTCTTAGATAAGAGTTTGCTTAAAAATCCAGAAATGGGATTCGAACCCACGCCCTATTTTAAGAACTAGAGGCCTTAGCATAATCAATACTAGATGAATTCGCTATGAATATTACAAAATCCGCGTAACAAGCGGAAGCATCCTACCAGAAACCCCTCACAAAACCCTGCATAAAGTGAACTCCACGGCTATCTTCGTCTCCAAACCCTAAACTTCACAATGGACTCTACACGAATCCTGAGAAACATATATCACAACCGTCACCTAATTCTATCACAGTACCGTTCAATCTTCACCACATCGTCGCTTCAAGGCACATGGATGGACACCATCAAAGGAGTCTTCACCGGTAGTAAGTCGTCGTCAGAAGAGCCTAATGTGTCCTCTCAGTCTTTCACTCTCCTCCGTAAGTCCTCATCACTCTCTGTCTTCTCTTAGAAACAAAAAAGATAAGCGAACAGTTTTGTAGTGAAAGTTTATTAATTTTGTTTATAGAGTTTGCTGATGGGTTGAAGAATGCAAGAAAGGCGGGTACTTTTAAGAATTACATAGTGGGTAGAAGCAGTGAAGCTACGTTTGTTGATGCTTTTGAGAAACAGGAAGCTATTCTTCGCTACCTTGGTGGTATTGATCCCAAAGGAGAGGTTTGTTTCTGGTTTTTTATTCCTTCAAATACATATCATACTCAGACAACGTGTATATGGAGTTAGGGTCAATACTAAAATGCAATTTATCACACATATGACGAAGCAGAAACGCAAATTTTAATTAGAAGTGCTAACACGCACAACATTTCTTTGATATTAAACTAAGAAGTTTTATTGAATAGCTTTTACAAAATAGTTCTCATCGAAATCAATCTAGGAATTTATTATTGTGGAATTCCGTTTGTTTTTAGGGTGTTGACTACATGCCTCAAAATCCCGAATCTCTACTTGCATCCTAAGAATATCTCCCACCATTGTGGAAAAAATCTGCTGAGTAAATATTGTGTAGTTTATTTCTTTCCATTATTATGGACTCCTATCCTTATTTAGAATAGGTCTAATACTATATATTTGTGTGGTTTACCTCTTAATGAAATATATAGAGAAAAAATTCTCTCCAAAGTCTACATGGTATTAGAACAGGTTGGCGTGAATCATTAACTTTATATCAGCCAAATAGCCAACATGGCCAGTGGGAGTCAAATCTCAATTTCTGAAATTTCATTCGAATTTGGAGTAGCTGCTCCAATTTCTAGTATTCCTTAACGTCTTGTACTTCAGATTAATATGCACAGTTGAACAACCAGAATTTCATCCAATGCTTGCAATTGTGTGATGCTTTTTGTGTGGGGAAAGACAAGGAAGATTGCGACACTAGATTTGCTGCAAAACCTCAAGGAAACAATCTTGTCAAGATTTGGAAGGTAGAAAATAGTATGGTCATGTATTGGTTGATAAATTGCATGACAAATGAAATAAACTTTATGTATCACAAAACAAGGAAATATAAGATGTGGTCAAGGAGAAAGTTGTTAAAGGCAGTCAAGGAAACAGGTTCAACACCTTTTGTTATTTAAGGCAAGTGATAGTGCCCAAGCGACACTCTACTGCACTTTTTTGGCACTGTAGGAGAAGTTAAAGGTGCTAGAAAAGCATGCCTTCTCACTAACCATAAGAGTATAAATTGTTCAAATAACACACCAGTTATTCATGTGTTACTGTAGCGGTTGAATATTATTTTGTATATTTTTCGATGGCCATAATCAAACAAAATGTGAAATTTTGCTTTTGATCTGGTCTCAAGTGGGATCTGCAATAACTCCAAAACTTTTCCGGCAAGGTCCTTTCACTGTTTTTCAGATTGTTGATGTCTTAACAAAGGCTCCTCCACGAAGTACCTTTGAAACTTGAAGTCCAAGTTGGGTATGATTAACATAAATAACCTAGCTTGAGGGGGAGTGTGGAATTCTATCTATCTAGGCCTTTGACTGCTTGTTGCAAAATCCCTTATTTCTTTCCACTAGCATCAATATCTCATACCATTTTAGAGAATATCTCCCATTTTTAAGTAAATATTGTGTAAATATTTCTAGTTTTTTTCTTTCCTTTTATTTAGGGATCCTATTCTTATTTAGAATGGGTCTATTGTTATATATTGTACAATTTACCTCTCAATAGAAAATATATGGAAAAGTTACTCTTTAAATTAGTATACCCGTTTCCCTTCTACATCAAAATACATGGCCACAATTTGTGTTACAAAATGTTAGAGTTCTCTTTTGTTATGATTTTCACAATTAATGTATCCGAGTTTGAAGTAATATCATAAGCTATGATGGTCATCTTATAAACTTTGCATTTCTGTATATATATAATGAATTTGAATCCAGGTTTTTAATTTTTTTTTCCTTTTAATCTGACATGTATACACACACTTATTGCATACGGTTGAGTGTTCTAATTATGGCTTTAGGTTTCTTGGTTTATAGAATATTCAAAGCAGTCAGAAACAAGAAGCTGCGAAGCAGTGTAATTGTACAATAGTTGATGTTGAGAATGCCCTCTCTAAGTTCACTTGGGCTAAAGAAGCACAAAAGAAGATAGAGAAGTTAAAGGAGGAAGGTAAACCGATGCCCAAGAGCATGGCCGAGGTACCACAGTTTGCAATCATTTTGGTTTTTCTTGTTGTAATTTTGGCTTGTTAATTATAGGTTTGAGAAATGTGTTATTATATGGATGATTAAAATAATTTCAAAATTGCTTAGGGAGTTTTATCTCTGTTGAAAAATATGTTTTGTTGGACCATGTTTTTGTATCCTTTTCTATGCCTTCCTTTTACATGTGGAGAAAATCCTAGATTTGTTATAATAATCCTTGGGTGGAGCTGAATCTGTTCAAAGATTTGGCTGTGTGCTGGAGTTGGTTGTTTACTTTGTCTAGCTCAATGGTCGTACAACTACTTTTACCTTTCTTGTAGGTATGAAGTGGTCTATGGTTTGTATGACAGCATTTTCTGGTTGACTTGTTTTCTAATTGCTATAACCTGTAAAATAAAAATACTGGGGGTTCTCAATTTATTTCTATGAATTATTTTGAGAGTAGAATATTGGTAAATATTATTTACCCATAGTTTTTCCTCTTCTAGATTCAAAAGATGATGGGGTCAACACCACTAGATGTTGCGAGGTCCAATTTGGCTAAGAGTGGGCAGATCAGTAGAAATGCCCTGTGTCCTTGTGGTTCCAAGAAGAGATATAAACGGTAACTTTGCTACTTCCATTTTTGGATCTAAGCAACCGTATCTTGTCTACTACAAACTGTCTATTATGCCACTTAGGATAGGGATATTTCATTTGCTTTAATTGCTGCCAATATAACTGCAAATATCTGTGTACTACTAACTGATTGGATTTCCCATTAGTTAAGTATCATCATTTAACTTATTGAAGCTAATAACAAACAAATATAAAACTTTATTGTCATAATCTTAGAGACAATTTGTCTGTTGGTCAAACGTCATAGCACTGAAGATATAATTTACTTTGTTGCTGTTCTGATATATGTCTTTTTCCAGGGGATAGTGCTGTTTAGACACTAATTTGCTTTGTATGCATTTTTTCCTGTTCTTTCATTAGCTCACTTGTTTATCTATGCTTTTGTTATGAAGGTGCTGCGGAAAAGATTAAGATCAAAGAAGATTAAATGCAAGAGGACCCCTGCAATCTGGATGTGAGAGAGATCCTTTGAGATGGTAAATCAGTGCATGTCTTCCATAGGCCTTTTTGTTACTCTAGGATGAGTTCCAATGCCCAGGGGATTTTTTTTTTTTTTTTTTCTTTAGGGGAGCAGAGATGCTCTGTTACTTATTGATTGTTTAACCTAAAAGCTGCTTGTATTTATACATTGTTTGAAACTCAGAGTCTGGTGGAATAATGATATTGTAGACTGCATAAAGCCAATATGGAATTACCATTTTGAAGTCTGCAAATTTTTATGTCTGTCCATTAAGCTTAAAATCTTGTTTTTTAACTGAGCTATCAAAAGTGAAGAACAAAAAGGCTTTTGTGACGTTTTCAACCAAAAGGGATGCTTAATTCTCAAAGATTTGTCAACTTCGTGAAAGTGCTAAGCACATGAGTTTGGTCTTGGGCTATCTCTCTGAGCAGTTCGTTCACCAAGATACCCCACTCCCTAATCTATGTGAGTGCTTTATATTGTTGTTTATTGAGTATCCTGACACACCAAAATACATTAGACTACAGCAAAGAATATCTGCTCTTTCATGCCTATTATAACAATATTTTAAGCGAAAATGCTAAATGATGCCCCAAACATCTTACCCTGTATGGAAGGGATGAATTGGCTGTGGTCCTACCTAAAGTCTTCTCAAACTTTGGATGGGGCCATTAAACGTTTCGATCCATCCTTATCACGCAGGGATGGATCAAAACCACCCTTTTTGGAATAGTACTTAACGACGTTCTATTTTAAAACCTAGATTGGGTCTTATTTGGATCAAAGAGATCGATCTAAGTTTCAATTAGTTTGAGTAGACGATCAAATTATTAATGTTAATAATTTATGTATTTATACAGTAAATTTATCCAAAACCAACCAATATCTAAACAACAATTTTATATGAACTAAACAATCTTAAATTCAAATTTGACATATAAATGATATGTCAATTAGCATTTGGATTTTTTGATGAAAGAGTGGTTTTGATTATGATTTTGCCACTAGAATCAAAAGATAAGTAGAAGAAAATATTGCAGTCTCATCAGCTTCAACAATTTAAGTGTAAAACATGTAGTGGTTCAAAGGGCATAGAATTTTGATAATTGGATGCAATACAACAGTTTTTTCGGGTAAGTAATACAAGATTTCCAAAACTGTCAATACAATAAAAGAATTATATAAAAAATGAATTAAAACATAGTGAAAGAGGCTTGGTTATAATTTTAATAACATAGTGAGCAGAGAGAAAATTCTCTTTATATAGCCATTACAAAAACATCAATTATACCTTATCAAAGTGTCTTATAATATATAAATCTTTCTATATTTATTAATGATACTTTAACCTATAATGTATTATTAAACTTATATGTTATGTTAATTACACATAAACTATACTAATGAAATATTCTTACATACCCCATTTGTAACTGTAGATTCTTGCTTTATACCATTCTTAGACTTGAAATTTGAAAGTTGTGAGCAAAAGAGAAATTCGCTCAAAGAACTATGATGCTCATACTACTACGTTTTCTTTGGTACATTCTAATCATGAAAGAGCTAAATTTAGAGGTAATTATTAATGCTTGCTTCCAATGGTAGGCTCTAAAATTGGTTATGCAGTCCCCTAATATGCTAGGAGAAAAGGGGCTTAATTCCCTAGCCCTTGAAGTCCTTAGGGTGTCGATTGAGAAGAGGCCTTGACCTGTACAGGGAGATGATGCTTTTGTGGAGCTTTTTGCTGGCAACTTAGTTGATAATAATGTGCATCAGGTTTGTTCCTTCTTTTGGATGAATTATGTTTTTACTCCTAATAGTTGGTGCATGTTTCCATTAATGAAACATCAAGGAATTTTGATGCTAATGCATTTTGGTATCCATTGGACGAAGGAAGTTCAAGGTATTTGATTAGAAGGATGTAAAACTAATATGGCTAAATTGGGAAGAAATTGCTTAAATGATTTATAGTGGTTTAGAGTTTTTATCACAAGCTTTTGTGTTCATTTTTCCAAAGAAACCTCCTTGAAGTTTCATTAACTTTTCATTAAACTAATACACTAGTTTCTAATTGAATCATGCTCTAGTTATTTGGGATTCTACCCTTACACTCTAATTGATATGAAATTTTGTCTTTCATAATAGTTTTGTTAGAATTTCATGCTAGTCACATAAATGAGAGTCAATAGGATGCCAGATTCTCTTAGCATGGGGAGGTTTGTGTCAAGTTGTCGAATTGAAGTGCAGAAACTTTAGATTCTTTATCTCCTTTTCCAATCACAATCAACCAAAAGGAGATTGCGTAAAATTTCCCAAGTTGTTACCATATGAATTTTCCCTTTTTCCATGTCCAGATGATATATGGTGAATAAATGCTAAATTTATTAATGGCAGATACATGTAATCGTTTTCATTTGTAGAATAATAATGTAAGATGGTTTGTTATTTTATCAGAATCATGCTGAATAGTATCTCCTGCTAAAAAATTGAGAAGTTGAGAATGGAGGCATACTTTGGAACAGATTTCCCACACTGACGGTATAGAAGAGCAGGGCTGTGTGGTGTAAATATAAAAGGAAAGATGCAACAAGTTGTGAACATACTTACCTGGACGGGGTCAATGGGTGATCAAGAAGGCTCATGGCCTAGGTTGGTGTCCTCCACTGCACTTCGGAGGTGCATAAGCCTAAGGTCTGCCCGAGTGGCAGAGCCTACGTCGTAATTTGTGGCGGCGGGGGCCTGCGTTCGCGCAGCCCTTACCAATATAATTTTAAATTTGTTGAAGCCGGAGTTCCTGGTTCTAGTAGCGTACTGTGAGGCACTCTTGTAGACAATGATGGCTCTACAATAGGGATTGATTGTCATTTTCTGTCAAACGGACGTTGATGATTTCTTATGTCAACGGCGTGGAACACTCTCTTCCAAGATCGCACGACTATTTTGGTTTTGGAAAGTGAGGTTTCAAAAGGGTAAAATTGTAGATTTTTGTGGCTATTTTTGAAGCCACTTGAAAAATATTAAACGGAAATGTTTAACATTTCCGTTCAAGAGAGATGATTGAATATTTGTCGCTGACAAGCAGTTTGGATGGTCCTACCAGAGAAGCTGATTGCATGTTACTAATCTCTCAAATGTCTTGGTCTCTGTAAGAAAATCCTTCAATTAACCTTCAATTTTTTTCTGCATAAATAAGAAAACCAGAATCATTTAAGGAATTTTACGGCAAAATTACAATTCACATTGTCATATAGACAGCATTGAAATTATATTTATATAATCATTATTATATTATATTATATTACATTACAAAGTTTTTGTCATTTCAGTTGTATGCTATCAACACCGCACTGTACAAAACCATTGCTAAACTTTGCGCAGCAGCCGTACAAAAACATACACAAACCACTGGTCTACAAGAGTATCTTCCTGTACTTTCTCCCGTTTCTCTTTTCTGTGTTTTGACATTTCTATACCATCCTCACTCAAGGGCAAGAAGCAGAGTGTCTCTTTATTCACAACTGACATAAACTGAGACTTTTCAAGGGGTAGAATTTACTGAAATCTCTTGTGGGAGAGGAGAGCTTGGCTGGTCCATGTGTGCAGGAATGGCAAGTCGCTGTAAGGGCTTCAGAGCAACTGTGAGCTGTGCAAATGAAGGCCGCAAGTTTGGTTCACTGGGGATGGGAAATAACAACAAAACAAGTGAATTAAACTATAATCAGTGTATTCAATTAGAGTAATATTTCTGAGGCTTGCGTTTATATTTGTCTCTTACGTTTGCCAGCATTCCCAGATTATCCTTGCAACCAATGGATCAACTTCCTTGGGTATATCAAGGCGACGGTTCTGGAAACCAACTGCTCCTACTACTTGCATTGGGTTCATTCCACTCCAAGGCAATCTTAGAGTTGCAAGCTCCCATAGAATCACCCCAAAGCTATATACATCACACCTGTACATGCACAACACAAGATATATATATATATATATATATTTAGCCAGCAAAATAAGTTCAGATAAAATACATTATGCTCGAAAAAAATAAATAGGTATGCCCAAGACCTCTAACTGAATTAGAGCAACTCACTTTTCATTAGAAGGCTCATTGCGAAGAACTTCTGGAGCCATCCACTCTGGCTGACACATCAAAGATGACTCAATCAGATACAAGGAAGGATCAAGATATATGTTGCATATTTACCTTCATGCACAAAAACAAGTAAATATATACTGAAGCATAGTCTCAGATTCTCACAGTTCCTGCTGTTGATTTGGATGACAAAAAGGTATTGTGCTTCAATCGTGACAACCCAAAATCACAAACCTGCACGTACAAATACTTTAGTCTATCAAAATGTGTAACTCAATCAACTCATTACAAAAGCGTAACTTTTTTTTCACTTCAATTTGCTTTTGACTTCCACATTAACTGATCTTGACACACGCATATCGAAGAGATAAAAAGCCTAATATTAACAATGAACACAGCAATCACCATTCATATGTATCTGTTAGAACAAGAGGCTAGTAAAATAATTATCAATCTCAAATCACCTGTCAGATGCTAACGTTACTTGCCAATCTATAAAGCCAAAATGCATTCTAATTTCCCCTAAGCAAGCGAAGCAAAATGGGCAACTAGACTATGTGCACAAACTTAGGTAGGTGTACTGCTGCAGTTATAATATCATCTACCTTAAATTAGCTGGAAAAGCATTAAGGATAAGATTTGAAAAAATTTAGATAAATAATAAAATACTGAAAGAGTAAATGTGAAGGATATCACATCCATCCTCATTTACTGCAAACGCACAAAACTGAAAGAGAATAGTAATAAAAGAAACAAAGACATGTCAAATAGAAAGAAATTGAAGCATATATACCTTGACATTCCAGTTTTTATCAACCAAGAGATTTGGTGACTTCAAATCTCGATGAACAATGGTTGGTCTGCTGGTATGTAAGCAGTTCATGCCCCTTGCCTGCACAATAATCAGAGATTTGAAGCCTGTACACATATTCAACACTGATTCACGTGAATGTTGACTCAGTTAAATCTCATACCACATCAAGAGCCATCTTTATTCTACGCTTCTCATCGAGCTGGCATTGAGGTCGATGAAGAATCCTAAATAAGCTTCCTCTAAAAAATTACAAATCATTCACACAACTTAAGAACGTTTACATAGAATATGGATATCTATGTATGTTGCACAAAAATAAATATAAATGCCAGAAAGACAGAAAATTGTTAACATCACATGTTGAACTCTTGCTGGCCAGCAAAAATTGATCCAGATTTGTACCTGGGAAGAAATTCTGTAATAATAGAGAGATTTGGGGGACGGGTAACAGCACCCATAAAGAGTACCACGTTTGGATGCTGCAATCTACGCATTATTTTCACCTACATCATGGAACAAAGATTAACTCCAGGGAGAATGATTCTACATCAATAAAGTTAACTGCCACAACCCTGACACACATGCCATTATTTCTGTTCTCTTCAAATGTAAAATATGGAAGAAAAAGGAATGATTGCTATATTAATTCTTACTTCTCTTTTGAACTCTGCCAAAGCAGCACCTGAGAAATCCTGATCTAAGAACTTCTTCACTGCAACCTCCTGTTGTCCAATAATAATTCAACAGCTTAATATTAGAAACTTCTGTACTTCTTAAAACATTTCTTAAGAATCTCCCACATTGGCTAAAACAGGTAACGATAACCCCACCACAATTCTTCTGTCGGAATCAAATAATATAGACGATGATGTCAAGCATCAACAACATCAGGATGATACCACAATAGCAGCTATGTAAGGATGAAAATAAGAAAGTGCAGTGTTGGTTAATTACAAAATGACTTCATAAATCTAAAGCAGAAGGCCCCTAGCCAGATTCAAGCTAAATCATTAGTTTATTTAGACCATGATAAGAGCCTGATCATTAAAGCAGTAGAACTTGTGAAGACTCCAGCCCAAAGTGAGTGTAGTCCTTGGCCTACAAAAGAGAAAGAAATCAAGAGGGAGAGAGGTAGCAATTGAAGATGGGAGAAGGGTGAAATTCAGTTAGGGCTGCACTATATAGGAAGGAGAGTTATTAGGTTTCTGCATCTTTTGTTCATTTTGTTGAAGATATACTTTTTGTATTGAGGGTTTTGCCAAGGTTATTGGTCACCCCACTTTCAATATTTTCTTTACTGTTTGCTTGAGTTCTTGATTGGGAATTTGCAATCTGAATTTTATATACATTCCTGCAAAAATTCTGATTAATGAAAAGCTCTCCCATTGCTTTATTCAACTCATTCTTTTTGGTGCTTAGAATTCATTCAATGAAATTAATTGTTTAGGTTTTGAAATTGTAACAGAATCCCAGATTCTTATCAGACCAATTTATATAGCAAATAATAATAAATACCAAATCCAAATTGCTTTCATTTGGAAAGCTTGAAAAATTTAATATTATATACAGAAAAGGGTATATAGAACTTACTGTGCCGTTCCAATCAGCATGATAGACCTCTCCATATGAACCTATTCACACTCAACAAAAAAAAAAAAAAAAAAGGCATCATGAATAACAGAGAAATTGAGAAATCCAAGAAATTTTAAATTTCAAAGGAGATATAAATGTAATTGAAACACCATGCCACCTCCTTAAAACTAAAATATGTAAAGCAGCACTAAAACAGCACCCGAACAATGTAAAACTTTCAACTACAGCAAAACAACTAACTAACATATTTGTAGGACTAGAATACTGCCAAAAAAAATTCACCCTTACTGATAACAAAACTAAGATTGCAAAATACCTAGTCCAATCCTTTCACCAAGAACCAAGTCTTCCCATGGAATTTCACATTCACCAACATCTACATCATCAAAAATTTGATCAACCCTGTTTGAGCTGGCTTCACAAGATGAGCTTGGACTTTCAAAATCCTTCAGTTTCAAATTGGTCCCCATAAACCGGTCGTGTGTGCACATTCTACGGTTATGGAAACCAATTTCATTGTTTTCATGTTCCAGAAATACGTTTGACACATCAATCTGCATGTCCTCTTCATTGCTTGGATTTTCTTCCTCAGCATTAGTTTTCGAATCTTCAAAAAAAGGTGGCCCATTTAACTGGTCAGGGGTAGAAGCCAATAATGGGCCAGTACTACCCAAAGAAGTCCTAGCATCACTATTATTACTAGACATTTTCACATCAATAGATGACTTGAAACCATGAGAATGGAACTTTTCAGATGCACTTGAACTGGTGGAAACTGATGATGACATATTATAATTATTAGGGTCACGATTAACTTTAGGTAAGATGCCCTCCTTATAACTGTAATCTTTTCTTTTTGGTACTTCGTTGTACAGATGTTGATTCTTCCACATCATTGGACTTGGAGGTCGACCAGGGATAGGGTTATTTCTGTGTCTCTGGAACTCTTCAACTTTACTATCGACAGGCTTGTTATGGAAGGAAGTTTTTCCAGTTCCTTTTATATGGAACGGATTTAGATCAGCAAAAAGGTTTTTAGAGTCCTCCTGACCATTTTGACCATATGGAACTAAATTAAAATTCATCCTTTTACAATCACCACCTGCATTGGGACCACGGCCCCCTTTATATAGACAGGTTCCAATGGCTGATGAGGAAAGATGATCCAATTGATTAGGAGTCACTTTATTAGATATTCCTGAAGAGCTAGCACCAGTTTCATTACTAGAAACAGGGAATGAAGGCAATGATTCTGCCTTTTTAGAACCGGACCCTCTGTCCACGGGTGAACTACCATCCACTGCAGAGTTTTGGCTAGTGCCTTCACCAAGTAATGGCTTTGGTTTTGAGTAGGCAAGTCCAGTTGCACTTAAAATATCAGCAGGTATAAGTGTCCCAGGAGCTGCCATGAGATCAACTAAACACTCCCTGTTGGAACATATATATAAATTCAGAATGCACAAAAGTACAGGCATGGCATATAAATATAAAGCAGAAGAGTATGTATATATATGCGTAAGTTAGTTTTACAAAGAAGTTGCACTTTTTTGGCATGATTTCAAGCAATTTTCGGTTACTTGCTGTCAAGAGTGGGAAGAAAGACAAAAGAAAACATAGACATAATAAACATGAGCAGGATAGGCATGTGTACCAAAACATAATCATGCAAAGAGCAAATCTGAAATAGCATAGAAGATCCAGAAAAAGAAAAAAAAAGTTAATTGGTAATTATCCCAATATCATTATAAATTGTTCACCATACCCAAATTGATTGAGACTTGGGATGGCGGGAGAATGAGGCATAAAATGAGAAATAAACATAGCAAAAAAAAATCGTAGCTAGCTGTAAATTTAAGCAGTGAATATAAGATAGCAATAACGAAAGGAAATTCTTTTGATAAGTAAAATGTGGAAACACATGTTCAAAATGAATCTAATCTTCATTATCAAAAATACCAACATAACAACACAGACATGCCAAAGAGGTGGAAGATCCCCCAAAAAAAAGAATCACACAACATGAGGAGTCTTTTTAACTGTTCTTAAATTAAAGTATAACAAGCTCAAGCCTAACCTCTCATCCTTGAACTTTATTATGTTGACAGCATCATCCTCTACGCCAGTGTAATGACTACCTTTTACCAGTCTACAAGGCAACTTGACACTGTCAGCCAAAACCTGCATCCAGGCAAACATATAAGTTAAATAGTCAAAATGCATGGTTTCCATAGAACCTAGGAACCTTAGAACTTGGTAATATTATCATATTTGATGTGATCCAGGAATTCAGATAATGTATTGAGATAAATTATTTGCTTCCAGTGCAAAGGCAAAATAAACTCTATAAGAGGCATTTATCATGTACATTAACCAGAATAATGTACTAAAACTTTCTGGATACACAAGACCATAAATAATATGTCCCATATGCTAAGCATTACAAAGAAAAATCATACACTACATATAGCTGATATCATTTTGGCCTCAAGTCCAGATAACATGGAAAGGTGAAGAAAACTAAATTTGACCTATATTAAAACAGCTACCTTGAAAAGCAAAGCACGGTGTCGAGAAAGGCCAATATTTATGGAGCCAATCGGCAGCACACTTGTTTGAAGAGATCTTCTCAACTCTGTGCTTCTTTCCATCCACCTGGCCAACATTATATTAGCATCTTTTACAGGGCCACCCATATGCCCAGTTACAAGGTCAGCAAGTCTCTGTACCAGAAGACCAACATCGACTGCAGGCAAATCTAATGCAATACATTGTGCAACTTGAACTAACTCTTCCAAGGCATGATCAATTTTTTGATTGACAATTACAACTTCAAATCCAGAACTTCCAAGGCTTGCTTCAAGATGTGCAAGAGATGGTATTTTCCCTTGTGTTGCTATATCAGTGGAGAGACCAAATACATCATAAAATCCATCCACCACCTTTTCCTCATAGTCAAGAACATTGTACTCCTGGTGAAACAATAGCCAATTGCATCTCAAGCAGAATAGAACCAAAAAAAAATTACCATCATTATTATCCTAATAGTACGACACAGATCTACCAATTGAAGGGAGCATAGATACCTTCGGCAACAGCAACATGCCTTCAAACCATAAATAAAGAATTAATGGTAAACAGTGCCTACACTAGTTCCTTGAAACAAATGGATATTAATACTTTCCTGTTCTCATTCCCCATTTTACAATACATAGTGTCAGAGAAAATCTCAAGAGAAAAATTCAAGTCTTATTACAGATGTATTAGAACAAGAAGACTCTACTCGAACATAATAAAATAAAAGATTATTTCATAATTTATAAAGAAAAAATAGTTGCTTTCTAGATATTTAGCCATACATCAAGTGGTACAATGACAGCTTCCTCAGCAATTGGCAAAAACTTGAAACACTAAATTCAAGCTCCTTCCCTACATGACTACATGTGAAACTCAACAATAGCTCAATTTGCCACACGTTCTCTATGTAAACCATAAATCGTCCTATACAACATCAAAATTCTGAAATCAATTACTAAAAAATCAGTACCAAGCACCAAAAATCAAGCTGATTGCAACAAAAGGGTCTTCAACCTCAATTTACGATGCACCAAAGAACACTTGCATGGATAGAAGATTAAATTCTAACAGATAATTTCCCTGATCAACATGAAACCATTGAAAATATGCTCAATGTCAAGTTCATTATCGACATCTACAACAGAATTGGCTCTAGTTAAAAAATTAGCTACAAATTTCATCCTACAACCCAAGTAAAATGAAACCTAAATCAAGGTTGGAAGCAAAAATCCTTTCTCATCAATATTAAAGAAAAAATTGAATTCACCGAAACTAAGCTTCAAAATAACATTTACCCAATACTGTCGTGACAAAACCTCTGCCGCCACGTCAGCCTTATTACTCCCTGTATCATTCCATCTATTATTGTTATTATTATCACTCCACATCGTCGCCGCCCGGATCTGACCCTTCTCCGTAAAATCCTCAGTATTAGACACGCTGATCGCCATGGCCAGCTGCAATTGAAACTCCTCCTCCGATGACATGTAGTCCTTCACGCTAGAATTGGACACCGGCACAGGAGAAGACACCGGCGATGATGTAGACGGACTTGGCGGAGCAGCGCTGGGTGATGTGCGGCCTTGATCAGTAGAGCATGAAGTCGAAGATAGGGTTTCGTTCGTCCGATTCGGCTCGTGATTGCTGCCTATATGCAGCCTCTTGAAAATGTGTCTCATCTCTCTCAGTCTTTCACTATCACTTCACTTTTCTAGATTTTTTCACAGTTTGTCGCGATTTTCCCTCACTTTCTCGCCCGATTTTCTCACTGTTTTTTTGTTAAGATGTTGAGAAGTCAAGCGAGAGCAAGCATTAGGGAGGGAAAAAACTTAACAGAACAGGTATAAAACTGTATGTGCAGGTCGGTACTAATTAGTCTTCGACTTTCCCTTAATTCCGTAAATGCCATCCATTCGTAAAGACGCCGGGTTTGACGTAAACGCGCGAATGAGAATGCGAAAAAGTTCCAGCTGATATGGCAGCAGGCTAAGTGCGTGACAATGAGGATCCAGGCAAGGAAACGATGGCACCTAGGATCGTTCAAGCTCCTGTTTGCTGAAGTGGTTTAATATTCATAACGTGTAATTATTACCAGAAACAGCATAATTTAGGCTTATAAATATTTTAAGCTCTATACAGTCAGGGATCTAATCAAAATATTTATAAATAATTGATAATATAACTTATAAATATATATTATTATTAAAATAACTATAAAAATATTAAAATATTTTATAAAATAATAAATTATATTAATTTAATATTTTATTATAATATTATAAAAATATATTTCACTAATATTTTATCATAATTTAATTTTAAAATTAAATAAATAGATATTTTATAAGTAAATATTTTATTAAAAACTTATGTGAATTATTTTTAAATTCATTAAAATTAGTATAAATAAAAAGTAAGTCCAATTTATAAACCTAAAATATAATAAAATTTTAAAATTAAACGAGAATAACGTGGTAATATACTTGATAATTTATAATAAAATTAAAGTTTATAACCCAAAAAATATTATAAATAACTATGTTAACTTAATTTGAAAGTACATAAGTTGATAGAACCAATTTATAAATAAAGATAAACACCTCTTAAATAAGTTAAAAGATTTGTTCTTAATCATTTTTTATGAAAATAATAAAATTTTAAAAATTAAGTTTAAAAAAATTTAAATTTTCGTTTGTTTATTACAATTTTTATAAAATTATTAAAAATATAAATATTGTCAAATTAAATAATATTTTATTTTTAAAAATTATATTACACTTTTTACTTTAATTTATATTAATATAATTAAAATTTTTTTATTATAAATATAAATAGAGTTTAATATTAATAATATATGTTTAGACTATTTTAATTTTAAAGGGTTTTTGAAATTTGAAAAAGGTTTTTGTTATTTTTTAAAAATTAAAAAAATTAAAAATTTTTTAATTTTTATAATTTAAAATGTCTTTTACTAGTTTTAAAAATTACAATTACATCTCAAAATTTTTGTAATATTTTTTAAAAATACATAGATGAATATAATAATTTTTAACATAAGATAAAAAAAAATTATTTATTAACTTTTGTAAATTAAAAAAATAGTATTTGCATCCTAAATATATCTCTTTTACTTGAAGAATATTATATATATTTGAGGTAAAATACACTTTTTTAAAAATTTTGGAGACCTTCAAATTTTAAAAAAAATATTTGGTGTTTTTGAAAATTTTAAAAGGTTTTTTTGTTTGGAAATAAAGAAAATTTCGTGACTCCCGAAAAACTGCGAAAAAAAAAAAACAAACCATATTTATAATTAACGAGAATTGGCGGTTGAAGACTAAGTAAACGGTCTTCGAGAGACTCTTTTTCGTGGACACGATACGCCACGTGGCGAAACATCTTAAAACAAGCCAACTGG
This sequence comes from Anacardium occidentale, assembly GCA_026122585.1. Classification (NCBI taxonomy): domain Eukaryota; kingdom Viridiplantae; phylum Streptophyta; class Magnoliopsida; order Sapindales; family Anacardiaceae; genus Anacardium; species Anacardium occidentale. The sequence continues at coordinate 387,627 of JAJEJH010000017.1, forward strand.
GTTTTCGCCACGTTTCACTCTACATACCAACGTGTCGATACATTGCATGGCCCATGCTCGCATTATAATCAGTCACTTTCACCCACTCTCACGTACAATTATCCGGATACTTCAAAATGAGCCAGCGACAACCAACTAGGCCACAGGAGCCCGTCAAATACGGTGACGTTTTCCCCGCCGTGGAAGGTGAGCTTGCGGAGAAGCCAGTGGCGCCGAAAGATGCCGCCATGATGCAGAGGGTGGAAAACGCCATGCTGGGGCAGATCCAAAAAGGGGGCGCGGCGTCAGCTATGCAATCAGCGGCGGACAAAAATGTGAGACGTGGGTTTGTGCGTGAGGATGATGTGACTGATGAGGCTGATGATAGTGGTGTCCGCATCACAGAAACTGATCTTCCAGGGAATAAAATAGTAACCGAAGAAGTTGGCGGCCAGGTACATGAGGGCTGAATGGGGGTTCATGCCTCCACTGGCATTGGAAATTCGTTAATCCCCTTCTATTTTTGTGTTGTGGCAAAAGCCCCCTTTCTTTAGAGAGTAGTTGAATCCTTTCTTTAGGGTCAATTTTTCATACTTTTAGTCTTTAATATTTGAAATTTTTTCTTTAAATGTACCCCCACCAGCGCAAAATTCTGGCTTGGTCGGCCAGCTCAATACTTTTATCCATTAAAACACAATGTTGATTTGTTTTTGTTTTGGATACAGGTGGTTGGCCAATACAGCCAGCCTGCACCATTGATACCGGCATCTGCATATGAGCAAGTAGCAGGAGGGGGGATCACAATTGGTGAAGCACTTGAGGCAACCGCACTCACAGCAGGAAAGAAGCCGGTGGAATGGAGCGATGCGGCTGCCATTCAAGCAGCAGAAGTGAGGGCCACAGGCAGCAATCACATAATACCGGGTGGTATTGCCGCTGCCGCACAGTCAGCCGCAACACTCAATGCAAGGACCCGCCGAGAGGAGGACAAGACCAAACTCGCTGACATTTTAGAAGTAATTACCTTCCATCTATGAACACCTGTGCACATTTTATTTAATTGTATTGTAATTTACGACTGAAGCAAATGCAAAAGAAAAGAACTGCCTGATGTGAAATTAGAGTAGAGTTGGAAAGTAGAAACATTAATGATTCAGAATCATTCTTACAATATTACATTTTTATTCTCTTTTTCTCAACTCTAAATTTCCAGCTTATTTTTACAGCCTTCTATGATAAGGCTTTGTAGATTTTTATATTTAGGCAAAGTTCTTATTATGCAATTTTCTGCAGGAGGCTACTATAAAGTTAGCATCGGATAAGCAAGCAACTAAAAGAGATGCAGAAGGAATTTCGGCTGCGGAGATGCGGAATGATCCGATGCTCACCACTTACCCGGCAGGCGTCGCAGCTTCTGTGGCTGCTGCCGCTAGACTCAACCAGAATAATTCATAGGTCTTTACCTCATCTTAGAAATTTTTTAGGGTGTCCAGATCCAGAATGACCATCATTATCTGCTTTCGAATTCCTGTGTGTTTGTTTTACTTGAGCATGATAATAAAAAACTCTCTAAGAAAAGAGTGATAGAAGTTTGGAACTTAATTTGTTTCTGTTTGAATTAGTTTTATCAAATTTTTAGGGAAAAAATTCATAAGAGCGGCAGTGACAGAAAGTTAATCCCACATCGATCTTATACAAATTGCTTATAGCCTTTTATTGTAGATATAACAGGCTTTGTCCAGCCTTACAACATACTTACCTGGACGGGGTCTTTGGGTGATCAGTAAGGCTCACGGCCTGGGGTAGTGACCTCCATTGCACTTTGAAGGTGCACTATGCTAAGGTCTGTCCCAAGTGGCAGATCCTACGTCATAATTTGTGGTAGCTGGGGCCTGCGTTCGCGCGGCCCCTACCAAATTACGGATAAATCTCTCTTTCAACGTCGAGATAGAATTATGCTCATATGATGCATCGAATTTTGAATAAACAAAGTCTAATTCACAAGAAGTTTCCCAGCATTTTCAGGCCTCTCTGCCAACTTTATGGCGGTGCAGCTCCAGCTTCCTATCTGCCAAAATACTGATCCCATATTTATAACTGGAAGAATTAAACGTGCTCCAATAAAACAGTGGTGTCGAAAGATAATGCTCTCTGGAACTGGGAACAAGCAAAATACAGGGCCTAGTTAGTAGGGTTGGATCGTGAGCTAAATTAAAAATTCTATAGTTGGCATCTTGAACGTGAGAGGACATAAACATATAGCGAAATTGGTCAGACAGAGTGAGGCCGCCCTGTCGAGAATATCCCACATCGAAACTACACAAAGGGAAAGTTGAAGCCTGGCAGGTATAATCATCGGACGGGGTCCGATGGCGATTAAGAAGATCCTTTACTTAGGCGCAGGGGAAGCCTACCAGGCAGAGGTCTGCTCAAAGTTTCAGAGTCTAAGCCATGGTTTGTGTTTGTGATGGCCTGCGTTCTCTCTCTCGGCTTCTTTCCAAGTACGTTTATGAATGTTTTTAATAGATTATTCTCTCAAAATCTACAGAGGGAAGCTTACATTATTATATCATAGAATAGATGAATGAATTTTAGTTCATTTTCTCTCATCATTTAGAAAAACTAATTGTTGATCCAATTTTAAATGAAACACAGAGCTACATAAATGGTTTTTCGAAATGAAATATCAATGTTCATTGTAAAGAACCGTGTTTTGATCGCAGATAAAACTGAATAATTTGGATGATTTGAAATGTCCCACATTGGAAAAGCATAATGGAGGTGAAATGAAAGGGTAAGTACAGAAGAAAGAAACGAAAGCAGAGCGAACCTACATACCCAGACCGGGTCAATGGGCGATCACAAAGGCCCATGGCCTGGGGAGGTGGCCGCCATTGCACGCAGAGGATGTTCACCGCCCTAACATCTCCCTCGGTGAAGATTGTACGTCATAATTTGTGGTAGCGGGGGCTGCGCCTCCTAATTCAATTCATATAAAATCCCCTAATTCAATTCATATAAAATCCAATTTCCTCAGTTCTATCTTGTTATTTGGTATTAGGATATAAAATGGAACATTTTGTTTTTGCAGCAAACCATTCTTGATTCAAATTTGACAGCAACATAGGAGACTCCATGGTTATGATTACACCTTTTCCAAAAGGGGGGGTTCTTTCTAACTATTTATTCATATAACATGTTGAACCAAATAAAACTGTAACTTTGAAAGCCTTCTCTGCTTCATTCTTTGGACCCCATCAGCACTGAAGTAAAGATTCTGCACCTTTTGGAGTTGGGAAATGCTTCAAGGCTCAAATGTCATACTTTCTGCCTCCTTTTTGATTGAATCGAACAGCACAGATGAGAGGTAACGCTCTCCAAAGCTCGGGAAAACAACCTGTTAAAGGTTCAAAGTGGAGAGACAATTATAAAATCTGAATAAAAGTAAAACATTTTGACGCGATTAAAAGGATTGATAGAAAGTGTGCAACAAGAAATTCTTATCAGAGCACCTATTTGATGAGAATGGTACGATAGCATAAACAGATAGCTCAGTCGTGAGATGTAAACTGCTAAATCTCTGTCAAAATAACACCAGTCTTACCACAATGAGTTTTCCAGCATTTTCTGGCCTCTTTGCTATTTCAATTGCAGCAGCGGCAGCAGCACCTGATGATATCCCAACCTGCAATAAGTTTTTGCAATTACTAAAAAAGTTAGCGACCAGGAAAAGCATCCAACAAAGAACTTTTAATTCATAAATTAATAAATCTTGTGATAAGATCCAGATATGATCTCACGGTTTCCTTATTGAATAAGAGTCAGGCTCACCAAAAGTCCTTCTTTCAGCGCAAGTTGCTTGGCAGTTTCAATTGCGTCATCACTTGATATCTGCAAATGCCAGCAAAACCATATTGTCATTCTGATATGAGTTTTGCTCCAAATTACAGACTCCAAGATCTTTGGGATGAACAATATAATAGTAAATCATTGAAAGGACCAAAAACACATAAGTATAAGAATGGCCACAGCTGCATTCAGAATTGCAAGAAAAAAATGCAGTGTATCTCAGATTGGTTACTTATAACCCCCTGCATACACACAGGTAAAAATGGTGCATCTATGCATCATCCACATAAAATGTCTTCAGACACCATCACAAAATCTGCTGTCACACAAGGATTTAACGTCCTAGATTTTTGGCCAACCCAATTTGATTGAACCACAAAACAATCAAGCTGCTTCAAGCTAACACACATTCAATGTCACTTTACAAGCCTTCAAGAGATTGGAAAAAGTGTTTATGGTCCTGTTTAGATAACTGAATCCAATTGCACTTGCAAGACTCGTACATTTGCATGAATGATATTCTTGATTATGTACCAGTTATTTGACTTATGAAAATGCCAAAAATGAACAATAGAAATTATAATAACAGACAAATGAGTTCACGTGTTAAAGGAAGACAAATCCAATCAATAGTTTTGAGGCTTACTTGAACAACTTCATCAAGTATGTTGACATCCAAAACTCCTGGGATGAAGCCAGCACCAATTCCTTGAATCTTATGAGGACCTAGGAGATTTAAAAATCAGTCAGTTTATCTTCTAGAACTATATCATTTAGGAAAATACTGTTAACTTCCAAAAAGTATAAATGCCAAGCATAGATGACAAAGACAGTAAGATATACAAGCAACACATCATATATGGGGCAACTTCTCATGAACAAAGAAAAATATTGACATCAACAAAACTATGACTAGAGATGTCAAGGGGCCGGGTGAGCCCATGGCACAGCTTGTTAAAAATAATAAAAAATTATAATAATTAAAATCAAATATTTTTTTTTAAAAAAACCTTTAAAAATGTTTAAAATAGTGGACTCACCTACAAGGCCCACCATTTGGCAGGCCTTTACCCGGCCCAGCTCCTAGGCACAGTGGGTCACACCAGAGCCAGACCAAAATGACCCACTGACGCCTCTATATATGACCACTCCAACTCTGCAAATTTGAAGAATAAAACAACAGCAAGTATAATTTCAAGAAAACGTCTTGAAATTCCGGGCTTCGTTACAAGTCACCAAACAAGACTAAAACAAAGAAGAATAAGACAAATAATTGGAAAGATATTAAAGGTCTAAACGATGCACCTTGCAACCCAAATTTGCCATGTTGCAAATAACATTTTTGTATAGAATAACTCAAAAGTACAACTCAAACAAGTATGACATACAATAAAGAAGAAGAAGAAGAAGAAGAAGAAGAAGAAGAAGAATGTGAATAAAGCATGCGATTCACCTGGCTTTCCTCCAGACAATATAGCACTCTCAACCGGTTCTACACCATAGAGCTACATGAAGCATGGATGGAAACAGAAATCATGAGAATTATGGAAATCAGCATGCACAATGAACAAATTTCAATTAAAAATTTTCTCCATTCAAATCAATGAAAGAAACTTTACCTTCACATCAGGATTCTGCTCTTTAAGATACCTTCCAGCACCTGTGATTGTACCACCAGTCCCAATACCAGACACAAGGGCATCAACTTTCCCACCTGTCCCTTTCCAGATCTCTGGTCCAGTAGTCTCATAGTGGATCTAAACAGAGAAGAACTGGATTGAAAACCTCTCCAACCAGCTAGTCAAATGCATAAAGAAAAAATGATATTAAACTTTACCTTTGGGTTGGCAGGGTTTTCAAATTGCTGAAGAACAAAGGAATCGGGTGTCTTATCCCGTATCTCTTCTGCCTTCTGAACAGCCCCTTTCATACCCCTGGCTGGATCAGTGAGAACAAGCTCAGCTCCAAAGCCTCGGAGAACCATTCTTCGCTCAAGACTCATTGAAGATGGCATTGTAATTATAAGTCTGTAACCTTTGGCAGCAGCCACGAACGCCAACCCTATGCCAGTATTCCCGCTGGTAGGCTCAATCAGAACACTCTAAACCACATAAGATCATGAAAGTTTTGTCAAAATGAAAGCCTTCTCACCACTCTAGGCATCCTTTAGACTACAGAATTACCAAACATAACATAGTACTGCATCAATGGAAAGATAATATAGAGAGAGATGCAAAGGGGCCTTGGATCTATAATTTAAAGTAATAACAAAATTAAATATATCTTTAAACTTGGTGAAAACTTGCACGAAGGAACCTAACACGTATCTGAATAATTCAATCACTAACCTTTCCAGGTGTAATGAGACCATTCTCCTCTGCATCTGCAATCATACTATATCCGATCCTGCCAGCAAAGAAACAAATATGTCATATCTACCAAACACAACCCCAACTAGATAACCACAATTGGTTATATGAAACAGAACCATGGGAATTCTATGCAAGTTTCACATAGCAACAATCCCATAATCACAGTTCCTAATCAAATTTATAATCGTTGCACAACCTATATCATAACCCTTAAATATGATACTCTTACTATTGAATCCTCAACATCCACAACAAAGGAGATTCGATACCTATCTTTAACACTAGAGCAGGGTTCCATCATCTCCAGTTTGGCAGCAATTCGAGCGACACAACCATCCACAATACGATTGAGATACACCAATGGTGTCTTACCTATCAACTATACAAGTCAAAAACCAAAGCATGCATAAGAGAAACGCAAGATCTAAATATCTGAGATTCAAACTCAATAAACCACTACAACTCTGACAATATTGATAAAACACAGCTTACTTCAGTAACATCTTTGGCAATTGTACCCTTCTCCTCCACCATTTTTTGTCAAATCACTGCGCAAAGAATACCAATAATTTATTCAGAGGTGGAAAATTTCATCAAAACCAAGAAATATCAACATAAATGAACTTAACACCCACCAAAACCGAACACTAAATAGAATTGAAGACAACAAAAAGAGTTTGTCCAGTTATGTAACAATTCAGACTAGGATTTGAAGACCAGAACCTTGAAACTTAAAGCTTTACAAAGCATTCCGAAAAACCAAAGAGACTGAAAAAGATTGAAACTTGAACAGCTTAACAGAAAAAGCTTATCTGAATCTGATTAAAAAATTACAAGAAAGCTAAAGTTGACTCACCAAGAAAACACAAGAAATAAGAAGAAATCTCCTCGGAAAGCCCCTACTGATATTTTCTACATATAAAAAACAATCCTAAGCCGGGTAAGCAATAAAAGATTGATATAAATACATGGATTTTTTTTTATTACCTTATAAGTTTAGCTGACTGGATGAATAGATAGCTGGAAAGTCAAAAAGGCAAAATTATCTTCGTCAATCATTTTCATCCCTCGTCTTGGTCTTCCGGGTGATCATCAAAATCTGTTTTTTTTCCAAAGTTTTAGTGGAATTTGGTTGTCAGTCAAATCTATGCTGGGGTAATGGTAGGAGAAAAGAGAAAACTTTAATTTATTTTAAGATTTCACAAAAACATTCCACAACTTTTTTTGAAACTCTAAATTGATTTTGATTCTAACGTAAAAATGACTCAAGAATAAGTAAGGAAAACAAATTAAACATCTTGATTAAAACGTATCTCTTCGATAAAATCACGGTCCTACTTTTATCATTCATTTATCAAAATTAATCATTAATTTTAATAATTAAAAGATTAAAATAGTTATTATTTTAATTTAATATTTAAAAGATTGATTTAATTATCAACACTAAAGATTATTAAAATTAATATTAAAATTAAATTAAATCTAAAAAGAAAAGCTTGTAAAAAACATCAAGAACACAAAAACAACACACCAGCATGAAGGAAGCAATACAATAACACAAAACCAACAGTTCACAAAATCATTGCTAAGAGTCAATGAATACCATTGGAAGGCGTCGGGATTGTTTATTGGGTTGAACAAGTTTGACACTCGATTATTTAGGTTGAAAAAATCAGTTTTGAGTTAAATAGATTTAAAAATATTGGATGGGTTTAGATAAAAAAAAATATTATTTATTAACATATTGGATTTGGATTTAACCAAACAGATATGATAATATTTATTAATTTATTTTATATTTAAAATAAAATAAGTTTAAATGCTATGTATATAGATATAATTAAATTTATATGGAGGATAAAACTGTTATAATTCTCTAATTTAATTAAAATGTTATTTTTATTTTTGTTGGCATCAAATAAGATTAAAAAAAAAATTATAATGATGGTTTGTGATTGTTTAAGTTGGCTTTTTTCAAGTGGGATGTTTTTATAAGTTTTGAAATTGAAGGTGTTTTCATATATATATATTTTTAAGTAATAGAAGCACATCCAAAGTTAGGACTGAATTCAAATTGAATGAAAAGTAAACAGATATATATTCGTATTCGATTTATTCGTTATGAGTTCGGTTTGTATTCAGGTTCTTATTCTCTAATTTTTTTTTTAGTGAAGTTTAGATTTATATTCAGGTTCGAGAGTTGGGTTTGTATTCTTGTTCGTATTCGTATTTAGTTCGTATTTATATTATATTAAAAATTATAATTAATAAAATATAATTATAAAATTTTCAATTTAAATTTAAGTTTATGTTTGTGTTTTGTTCATATAATTCATATTTAAGTTCATATTCACAAATTTTCAAAACCATAATTCGAGTTTGTGTTAGTGTTTAGGTTTGAGTAGTTTATTTTGAATTCATTTGAACTGAACTTAAAACTAATCCGAATATATTCGATTTGAATCTAACTTTACTCAAAGGAGATTCATAGTTTAATTAAATTTAATAAACCGAGTTTGAACATAAATTTTGAGACCAAAACAGGTAAACCCAAAGAAGTCCAAACTCAAAATCTTTTTCGAGTTTGGGTTTGAATAAGTGAGACCTAATTTAATAGGTTTAATCGACAAACCTAATTATTGGTACACTATTGTTATTTTAAATTAATAAATATAGAAAATATTTTTGTTTTTATGTCAATTTTATAAAAAAAAAAAACAAATTTTGTTGACAAATTTTATAAAAAAATAAAAAATGAAAATGGTTTCATCAAAATTAGGTGGGAAACAAACAACCATTTGGCCCATTATGATTTTTCATAATCATAATTTTCATGTATCCTTATTAATAAAGCTTGCAATTCAAGTTCCATGTCAGGTGAAATGTAAGGGTCAGTTGGCTATTTTCAGCGGCCCTTCCCAGTTATTTTTGCTGGTTTCAATTGTAATTATGTTACTATTCAGATTCTCTAAATGCCAAGCTACAATTACGTTTATTTAAATCATGAAAGCCTCATTTGACAAAATTTTAAAATTTAAATATTATTTATTAATTCAATTAAATAATTAAATTAAATTAAATATTTTATTTAAAAGGTTGTTCATTTTTTTAATAAAAAAATCTAAAATATTATATATAATAAAATAAATTATATAGAATTATTAAAATATTAACAAAATAAGTTTTAAAAAGTAATAAATATATAAAAAATTAAATTTGAAAATTTTGAAAGAAAAAGGACCACCGCACCCAAATCCAATTACGTTTATTTAAATCATGAAAGCCTCATTTGACAAAATTTTAAAATTTAAATATTATTTATTAATTCAATTAAATAGTTAAATTTAATTAAATATTATTTAAGGGCATTTTCGTCCATTCATCATCTATGTAGTAGTTGACATTTCCCCCTCCCGCCTTGCAGGGAAAGATCCCGAATCGTCTCTTTAATTTATTTTTTTCTTTTTAAATTATAAAATTTTTGAATATTAGATTCGAGTTTTAATTAACTCGAACCGCACGGAACCGGGCAGAATTACCAGGGATGGGGGTCCCAGCGTTTTACCGGTGGTTGGCTGATCGGTACCCACGGTCGATTGCTGACGTGGTAGAGGAGGAGCCGAAGGTCGACGGTAACGGAGTTGTTACCCCCGTGGAGTTGTCGAATCCCAACCCTAACGGCATAGAATTTGATAATATGTACGTGGACATGAACGTGATTATTCATTCTTGTTTTCATCCCGAAGGCAAGGTATAGCTTTTTTTTTTTTTTTCTCCTTTTTGGTATATATTCATGATTTTTGTGGACAATTTTTATTTTAAGTCGTTGAAAGATAGAATTTTGTTGAAGAATTAGTTATCATCATGTTCAGCTATGTTATTAGCTAAAAAGGGAACTTATTAGAAATGCTGTAGAGGTTCTGTCTGGGGGGATAAAAATTAGGGAGTTGCTCTGTTAAATTTTTAGTAAACTTTTTTTTTTTCCAGCTATCGAATGGCTTAAAGTCAAAAAAGCTTTTGACTTGATGGTAGTAATCATGGGGCCATGAACCGAGAGGGTGCCTTGTCCCACCTTAAGCGGCCTCTGTCGTGATGGGAGATGGTGCCTGCTTTAATACCAATGTTAGGTTTCTCAACCCTGTAGCACAAGGGGGATGAGGGCTGAGGAATTAGTCATTTGTACCAGGGATGGAGGTGTTTTCTTTAGAGTAAAGTTGATGGGAGAGAGGAAGGATGCATGGCTAAATGAAAGTTAGAACTGTCAAAGTATGAATTTTTAGTAATTCAGTGAGAGGTGATATTACAAACATAGCTAGTTAAGACAAGTGATTGATTTATTAGTATGTGTGACAATATTTAAGTTGTGAGGGAGGAGGGGAGTATGTGTAGCAGGGAAGTGAAATTCCTGGATAGTCATTTGTACTGTGCCTGTTAATGTCCTATAACTTCTCTATATGAGCATAACTGGTATTGTAGGATAAAACTTGGGCTGTAGAGAAAATTATTAATTTCTCTTTTCTCCATTTCATTCCACTCCTCTGATCAATCAAATTTAATCCATGATCACTTCACTTTTCTTATTCAACGACACTATATCTTTTGCTCTTATCTACATAAAGAATTACACATGTAAGGTTTGGTGGTGAATGGTCAAATTATTACATGTGTACCAAACAATGAAAAATAGCAATTGTCCCCATTCCATCTCATTTCCATCTTATTCAACCAAAGAAATGGATGGATAAGTACTCTTATCTTCTGCCTTTTTCTCTTCAATCCATTTTCTTTTCTTCTACTGAACATAGGTTTTAGTCCTCTCAAAGAAGGCTACCAATGAGAGATATCTTAAAAAAGTGTTTCTAAAAACAATGCAGTTTGTTGGGAAACCCTGATGAAAGTTTTTAACTCCTACAGCCTGCACCTGCCTCCTACGATGATGTCTTTAAATCTATTTTCGATTACGTTGACCATATATTCCTTTTGGTTCGTCCAAGAAAGCTTCTCTATATGGCAATTGGTAAGTTCTACTTTAGACTTAATATATATTCTTTTTTTTTTTTTTTGGCTAGAATCAGATTTGCTTATTATAGGTTTCTGTAGATGGAGTGGCTCCAAGAGCTAAAATGAATCAGCAGCGTGCTCGGCGCTTCAGAGCTGCAAAGGATGCTGCTGAGGCTGTAAGGTTTTACTCGCATTATGTTAACATGTTTAACTGAATAAAGACAGTCTATTTCATTGTTATTTTATTTATTTGTAATACAATCTAGGAAGCTGAAGATGAAAGATTAAGGAAAGAATTTGAGGAAGCTGGGAAAATCTTGGCTCCTAAAGAAAAGACCGAAACTTTTGATTCAAATGTCATCACTCCTGGCACACGATTTATGTCTGTGCTATCAGTAGCACTTCAGTACTATATACAATCTAGGTTGAACCACAATCCAGGCTGGCGGTTTACAAAGGTGTGATAGACACTATCCTAAAATAGTCATTCTCTCCAATTTACCTTATGATTGGATGGTTTTTTGTGAAGTAATCCATACTTTATCTTTTTCCATATAAATCTGGCTTTCAGGATTCTTTCTCTCTAAATTTATTTATGGGGTTTCATTGTGATTATTTTAAGGTTATACTTTCTGATGCGAATGTTCCTGGTGAAGGAGAGCACAAAATCATGTCTTACATACGATTGCAGCGCAACCTTCCTGGTTTTGATCCAAACACTCGACAGTGTCTGTATAGCCTAGTGAGTTGTGTTTTAGGCTTTTTTTTCATTGCTTATGTCCTGGTTTATAATTTTTTATGCCTGATAAGGCTTCTTACTTCTGATCTTTTAACACTCAATTTTTGCCTGCCCCTTTTTTTCGTTTGGATTTAATTTAACCAGGATGCAGATTTGATTATGTTGTCTTTAGCCACACACGAGGTTCACTTTTCAATATTAAGAGAGGTTAGTTGAACATATTGTGAGTAGTGCTCATGGTTCCTGCTCATTTATTATTCTGGTTGGATCTCATGATTCCTTAACACTGATTGTGCAGGTGATTACTTTACCTGGGCAACAGGAAAAGTGTTTTCTCTGTGGTCAAGCTGGTCATTTGGCAGCTGAGTGTCCTGGTAAACCAGACAATAATGTGTCAGATGGGAATATGGTGGATGATACTCCAATTCATAAGAAGAAGTATCAGGTTGGAGAACTAGCAACCTGGTTCTGGTTCCTAAAATTCAAAGTGTATCTTTTTAATCCTATTCTTATTTTTCCTACTTTTCTTTCCTCTGACTCATTCTTTTACAGTTCCTAAACATTTGGGTGTTGCGAGAATATTTGCAATATGATTTGGACATACCTGATCCACCATTTCCAATAAACTTTGAGCGAATAGTGGATGATTTTGTGTTTCTATGTTTCTTTATTGGCAATGACTTTCTCCCTCATTTGCCAACATTGGAAATCAGAGAGGTGCGTAAGTGGCAGGCATTTTGTTCCTGTTATTAAATAGTTAATATGCTAAGCAACATGCTGAATTTTAATGATTTTTTTCTTTGTTGTTTCTTCATTTTGCTGGTTTATAGCTTGTTCTATTCTTCCCGCTGGTCATTTTCTGTTCGCTTTCCATTCTTTAAGTTATGCCACTATGCTTATTATAAAGATCTTTACTACTTGCAGGGTGCTATAAATTTACTGATGCATGTTTATAGAAGGGAGTTCACTGCCATGGGTGGTTATCTTACAGATTCTGGTGAGGTAATTTTTCTGTTTTAAGCAGTCCTTTAAAATGGGTAGCCACACTATCCGCTTCACGTTTAATGTTCTTGTTGTTCTTTCACGTGCTGTTTGATCTATAATTATTTCTCTTGAGTCCTCCATTTTGTTAATTCTTTTCTGATAGTAATGGTAGGCTATATTAACAAATGCTAAGAAAGTTAAAATTACATGCTTAGGTTTTGTTAGACAGAATAGAGAAATTTATCAAGTCTGTTGCTGAATATGAAGATCAAATCTTTCAGAAAAGAACTCGTATACAACAGGTTCTTTAAGCCTTCTACATTATCTTTTTTTTTTTTCAATTACTTTATGTTTGCTTTGTTTGAATACAAGAGTGGCATGGTCTTTGGACAAGTCATATATATTACACATTTACTATTCTCTACATAGTCATTTTTTAATAGTTGGATGTGAAGATACAAAAATCATTTATTCCTTGTCTTTGAGGTTGTATAATTTAGTCTCACGCTACATTTCTTGTATTGTTGAGCGTGTTTGTAATAAGCTGAAATTTGATTCATGTAAAATGTAGCAATGCACATGTCTGCTTTTTGCAATCTAATGCAAACCCAAGCTAATGTTCAACAAACCTCCTGTGTATACCCAAGCCAATATTCCATAACCTTCCCATAAATTCCGCTCAAGCAAGTAAAAATAAAATCAAACACTAGAATTATCAACATATTCAAATGCCAGAAAATGCAGAGTATGCGAGGACAGAATATAATTCGAATGCAAAGAAGAAATTCAAAAACAAACACAAGGGTATTGCACAACTGAGGGAATAATGGTAATGAGGTTTCTTGTTTTGATTGAGCCAAGTGTTTACCACTAAAAGCAAACTAACTTCCCTTACAATTTCTCTATGGAAAGTTAGAAAATGAGCTAAAGAACCCATAGACTTTCGAGAGGCCAATTCCCTCACAAAATCAAGCCTCAACAAGTATCAAAATTCTCCTCTTCCTCCTCTTGTCTTCCTCTGTTATACTATTTTCCTACTAACCATTTCTGCCTTAATCATCAATCAAGTCCATGTGCCATGCTCTAATGTTGTCGTATTCCCCTTGGCCTACCGCTTCCTCATCTTCATTCATTAGCTGATTGTCGATGGCCCCTTCCTTCGCCTACGGGTGTACTCCTGGGTGATTAGTGCTATATTATTACCTCTTCCATTTGGCCACATCTTGTCCTCAAGGCAAAAATCTGATATTGGTATTTTTCCTTTACAAAATCTTCCCAAGTAAATTCACAATCTGCAGGACGTTTTCACTTACGTAAGTCTTCCATAAGCTGGGTAATCAAGACTTCCATAGGTTGCTATCTTGTAAATTGGTTCCCTTTAAGCTAGCCAAGTCATGCTGAAAACCTTGACTGCCAGCCTTGATAGATTTCCATAGACCCTTGAATGTGGTTTCCTCAATCCCTTGCTAATCAAAATGCATGGCTGCTTTTTCCAATTACTTAACACTTCGCATAGGGTAGACAACCAGTCCACTCCCAATATCACATCCATTTCCCAAATTAAAAGATAAACAATCCTAAATAATTCAGTCCTCGTCTAACATCAAGTGGACATCACAACAAATTCCAGGTCCTTTCGTCCTTTGTCTGTCATCAAGAGTAACTTTGAAATTCTTTCTACTTATAGGAATTTGAAGGCATAATTCCAGCCCTTGGTTAATAAAACTATGAGTAACCTCATAATCTACTAAGAAAATGACCGATTGATCATTGATGATCCCTTTAATCTTCATTGTCTTGGGAAAATCTAGCGTTGCTACCAAATTATGTGGTAATTTTACTAATTTTTCCTCCACCTCAATGGCTTCATCTTCCTCCATTATCCAGATTTCTTCCTTCTCTTCAACTTCTTAACAAAGGAGCTCTCTCAATTGCTTGTATTGGCACATGTGATTTGATCCATATTTTTCGTTGCATTGAAAAGAAAGTCTGTGGGCCATTTTCAATTGAATTTTAGAAGTTGAAAGTTGTCTATACCCATTTTGATGGTTCAATTGGCAATTAATTTGGGAAGATTCTAGTGTAGAAAGTGTACTGGTAGTGTCTTTGAACTGGTTGTAAATTGAGTTATGTTAGGGTTGGAATGATTGGGGAAATTTGTCTGATTCTTGTGTTTGGGTGAAATGGGATAAATGTGATTTGGATAAGTGGGTGTCTTTTGGTCAGTTGGGGTAGGCGTAATTGGGCTGAGTCAGCTGTCTTTGTGGATGGGTGTTGGAAAAATTGAAGAATCTGGGTTGGGTTGGGTTATTGAATATTCCAGTTATGTTTTGTGAATAGCCCATACCTTTGCCAAAGCCCATCATTCTCATTGGCTCAATCCCACTTTTCAAGGCTCAATTTTGACCCTCTATACACTGGGTCAACCATCATCTTCTCAGAATCCTTAGGCCCAAACAATCTGAGATCCGCGTGGATATCTTCACTGTTCTATCCATAAACACCCCTATTAACCATTCTTTTGATGTGCCATGAATTGTTGCCAAAAACCTCTCAAATTGCTCTCAATAATCAGTCACTGTGCCAATTTGCTTGAGTGAAATCAATTCCTCTTGTGACGATCTTATTTGGGTTGGTCCAAATTAGAGCAACAACTCGTCATGCAATTTCCCAAGTTGCGAAATTGGCGACAAAGCTCCTGGAACTATAACCACCCAAGTGCCGCACCTTTGAAACTCAATAAGACTGATGATAGCCTCTCTGTTTCATTCATTCCGTTGATATGAAAATATCTCTCCACTTTGGCTAACCAACCATATGGGTCATTGCTAGAAAACGTGAGGAGATCAAGCCGACGATGACAATGGTATACAACAGGCTTTTTAAGCTTTCTCCATTATTTTATTTTATTTTATTATTTTATGTTTGCTTCATTTGATGATGAGAATGACATAGCCTTTAGACAAGTCACATATATCATACTTTTACGATTCTCTACATAGTCATTTATTAGTATTTTGATGTGAAGATGCAAAAGCCATTTATTCCTTGTCTTGGAGGTTGTATAATTTAGTCTTCACACTACATATCTTGTGTTTTTAAGCGTATTTGTAATAAGCATAAGTTTGATTTATGTAAAATGCAGCAATCCACATGTTTTGCTTCCTGCAATCTGATGCAAACCCAAGCCAGTGTTCAACAAACCTCCAGTGTATACCCAAGCCAATATTCTGCAATATTCCAATAAATATGTTTAACATAATGAAAATTATGGATAGTTATGGATAGTACTTGCCTTGAAGAATGATCCTAGTCAGCTTTCTTTCTTGTCAAATTAATATTTTTTATTTTCTAGAATCTTTTTTATGCTTTCTGTCATTTCTTTTTCAGGCTATGGAGCATAATGAGAGTCTTAAAGCAAGAAGAGAGTCTGCTGAAAACCCACAGGCACCAGCTGAGGACAGGGTCTGTCTTTTTGTCCATTGTTTTGTGTAATAGTTTTTTATGTCAAAATTATTTTTTCAACTTCTATAGACCTTTTTGTTATCAAGTCTTTATCCTATTGGAATTAAATGCATATTTTATATCTTTGTTGACATTCCTGTTGTGAGATGGGTTAAGATTATTATTATTATTTTATGTAAGTTGGTTTTATGTAGGTGCGCTGAACAAGGATAAGGTTGCTTTTGTCTTGTGGACTAAATAAATATATTATGCTGAGGAAGTAATTATGTTATCTAGAATGATTTAGATTATGCTTTTTCTCAGGTTAAATTGGGGGAGCCTGGGTATAAAGATAGGTATTATGCTGAGAAGTTTGATGCATCAAATCCACAGGAGATTGATCAAATTAAAAAAGATGTGGTAAGTCCTTAGGCCTGCACTTTTTGCTGGCAAATGTTTGATTTAATATTTTCTGAAATGGTTCTGGATGATTAATGCTTGATATATTTCACGTTGCACTGCATTTTGAGGAATTAAGAATCTTTGGGAGAAGTAACATTTATAAGTTGTTTTTTGCAGGTTTGGAAGTATGTGGAAGGTTTAAGTTGGGTTTGCCACTATTACTACCAAGGTGTCACCTCTTGGAAATGGTCAGTTTGATTTTGAACAACTGTGACAAAATTATGTTTTAACTTTAAATTTCTATGTATACTTACATAGTACACATATATGTGTTTATGAATGAATTCCTAGTCATGAATGTTCTGCGTGCCGGATTTGGAATGGTCAAAATAGGACCTTGTATTATATGTCAATATTATGCTTTAGTTTGTCTGTGGAACTTGGAATGCTCTTACATCTAAGTTGAAAATGTCCTGCTTTTTATATGGTTTCATCCCTCACCCACTTGACATGTGTATAAATGACTTTCCAATTGTTAAACTCCATTCGGCATATCACATGTGAGAAGGAATGCAAATGACTTTGAGATGCTATATGCTATTTTGACTATTCGTTACTTTGGTTTATTTAAAGATTTATTTTAATTTTTTCAGGTTTTATCCATACCATTATGCTCCATTTGCTTCAGATCTCAAAGGTCTGACTGACTATGAAATAGCATTTTCTGGGGGAGAACCATTTAAGCCTTTTGATCAGCTCATGGGAACTCTGCCAGCTGCTAGGTACCTTTTTTATTTTTAATTTTTGGTAGGCTATTTAAACTTCAACTCAGTGGATCAGGAAAGTATCTGGTTCTTGTTACAGTAGCAGTGCTTTGCCAGGAAAATACAGAAATTTGATGACTGATCGGTCATCACCTATCTATAAATTGTATCCTTCTGGTATGTTACTGTTACCGCCAGTGATCACTAATTCCCAACAAAACCCTCTGCAAGTTTACTTGGTTTTTTCTTGTGAACAGATTTTGAGATTGACATGGATGGTAAACGCTTTGCATGGCAGGTGCAGTGTTGTCAACTACTAATTATCAATACAATTATTGTCTTTGGATACCATTAAAATACTAATTGAAGTTATCTTTTGTTCCTTAATGGAAAGACAGGGTGTTGTGAAATTGCCATTTATTGATGAGAAGAAGTTGCTTACTCAAACGAAGAAGCTTGAAGCCTCTTTGACGGTCTGGTTTCTTTTATGCTATACTAGTATGCATGATAACTTTCTTGACCTTTGGCTGTATACATTTGTTATCATTTCTGTAATAAAGTGGACTGTGACATGGTAAAAATCCTTTTTATGCAGCGCATTTTCAATTTGTAGATGTGATTATTTGTGTGTTACCCCCCCTCTTTGTATCTGTTTAAAATATTATTACACATTTTCCAAGACAAAGTAGAGAATTAAAAATATGTACACAAATCGGTAGTAAACATACCCTTAATTTTGTGATTCTTCATTTATTATTTTGATTTTTGTTTTACATCTACTAGATTTTAATTTTGTAATTTTTATATTTATCTGATGGGAGCATTTGTTCTTTTTATTTTTGGAGCAAAAACCATTTGACTCAAATCTTCAAGGAAATTTTTTTTTTATTTTAAGATGAAAATTTTTTTAAGCTTTTTTTTATTCAAAGATATCCGTTCCGAAGCAAATGGCTTTAGTTCACCAATTTAACCTTTTATTTATTTTTACAAATAACAATATTCCATTAACTATTCCATGAAGATAGAAGATCTTTTTCCAATTTATATAACTAGTATGTTTCCTGATATTTGTCAATGGTATGTTAATGTACTTATTCTTTGCAGCTTGCTGCCGTACTGAAATATAAGATCTTATTGAGCTTGGCTTTCATAATTTTTCCTGGCCTTGCAATGATAACTGGAATTTGGAATTTAGGTTCCTCTATCGTTGTAATATATAAACAGATTCCGAATTTATTTTTATAATTCGGAATGTAATTTCATCAACATGTATTTTTCGCTTAATATATGAACAGATTTCAAATTTATTTTTATATACTCCATTAGTTATAGGTTGATCAATTGTGATCTTGTGGTCCTTTTCTAAAATGCCTTGTAAACTGTGAGAGTTTTGGAATCATGATGTAAGCAGCAAGGCAAATCAATTCTTGTTCTTTCTTCTTGAATGTTTGCCTAATCTCATTCAAAATTGGTGTCTGCAGGAAGAAGAGCAGTTCCGAAATAGTGTGATGCATGATTTATTGTATGTTAGTGCTGGACATCCTGTGTCTCAACAAATTTTTAAATACTATCAGCAATACTATAAGTTACCTCAACATGAAAGATTTGCTTGTATGATCAATACAAATGCCAGGTTGGTTATTTTCTTTATTTGATGGCCAAGTCCAGAGTTTTTTAATAACTTAATCATTTTGAATGTATGATGGTTTTACTTTCCTCACCTGTTGCTGACCTTTGCAGTGATGGAATGAATGGATTCATTTGGTTGTATAAGAGGAATGAGTTACATAGTTTTGTCCCTTCCCCTGTCAGGGGACTACCATGCATACAGTGTAACCAAGTTTTGTAAGTTTCCTTTGGCCATTGCTGTTTCAAGGAACTACATAATGCATATCTCATCATGCCCTTTTGTTTTGAAGAAACATTACGTATCTTCTTCCTGAAAAACATAAACACATCCCAGAACTTCCCAAGGGTTTAATCATGCCTGATAAGGTATGTGGCTTCTTAATGCTTGTAGAATTGATGTGATTTACTATCAATGTTTAAGTCAACAAAATATGAAACTGATATTCATTCTTCATATTGAACTTCTTTCTGTTCTATTAATTGTGCTATTCCTTATCACACGGGGCCTTTGATCTGTGCCATACTGTTTATTACTGCCGCAGATCTTAACTGATATAGACGTTAAACCATTTCCTACTCTTTGGCATGAAGATAATTCCTGGCATCGACAAGGTAGACAAGGTAGAGACGGGTAAGCATAATGCATTTGATTAATAGGTTGATTGGTGGTAAAAGAATTTACAGTTTCTGTCTCAGTTATTGTTAGCATTTGGGTGAAATAGTGATCTCAGTTTAAATTTGTTATTGAAATCTAATATTCATAGGACATTGGACCCAAATTTTACTGGCTATCTTAGTCTTGCTCATACATTACTTGGTGCTTCTATCTTAGGCCATATTTGCGAAGAGGAATAGCTGGCCCTAAGTTGGGAGAAGCAGCTGATCGGCTTCTTAAGAACACGCTTAACTACAAAACTAATGGTTCTTCTGGGTTGGTTGAGCAACCTGTGTACCATGATATCCCATATGCAGTCACTGGACCTAGACCAGCTGGACCATCTGGTAACGAAAGGAGATTTGGTGATGGCCCAGGCTCTAATTCTGGATACCACTTTCATACACAAGGCATAGTGAGTAACTCTAGATCTCCCAATCCATCAACTGGTATGCAAGGCAGCAGACACAACTCTAGGATGCAGGATAGACGTCAATACCAAGAACAGTACGGCGATATAAGGATGGGTATATCTCATTTGAGAATAGAAGGAAGTGTCAGAAGTAGGCCTCCTGCAGGGATGCATTACAGAATGGCTAATTCAGGTTACTCAGGGAATTCAAACCAGCAGTCTATGCAGAACATGAAGCCACTTCTATCGCCACCTACCAATTGGATTAATAAACAGTTGGCCAGAGATAGTAGGATGCATACTCATGGAGTATATGAGAAGCAGCAAAAGGTGTATCAGGTGAAGACATCACAACCGCCTCCAGAAGATATCTTAAAGCAGCAGTGACTTTTGCTTATCTGTTCATTTGTGTTAGGAACCCCTTTGATGGCAGTGGTTAGGTGACCAAGGAATCTGTGTTGTTAGGATAGATTTCAAGATATATAAAGGATTTCTCTTCGGGTTGCCACAAGTGGAGAGCTGGAGGTGCGAGTTATGTTATATTTTTTTCCTTGCCTGGCTAAACAAATTTGCTGTCAGTACTGGGACAACATTTGAAAATCAGTTGAATTTGGAGGGTGAGGTTCTGTATCGCACAACATAAGATCTTCTTATTCCTTATGTTAGGGATGATGTTGTAGAAGGAAAACTTGAGCTACTGCTACATGTGCTGGTGGAGCTGATTGGTGTTTACCTGTGTATGTATGTATGTATGTATGTATGTATGTATGTGTTCTAATCACATGAGTTGTTTGGGTGATAATGGAACATTATTCTAGACTTAGTATAAAGTGTTTTGTCTTGCACTAGTATTGTTATTCTAATCATATTTATTTCGAGTGTGTTCAAGCCCAAGCTGAATAAGATGTTGGACCGGATTTCTGTCCAAACCTGGTTCAGACCCAAATTTTCTTCAAACCGAATTATTTTTTCGGTTGAACTTTCAGGTTTCAAGCCTACCTAGGTCAATTGAGAATCCTAATCCTGAATGCGTGGTGAATATTAAAGTAAAAGTAATTTGGCCGAAGAGCAATTATGTAGTCTAATAGAGAATATCTTAGGTGTTAAGTTGAGAATATTGATGATTAAAGTGACTATGTTATTGTCCTATTCTCCGAGGGTTAGATTCAAATTGAATTAAATTAAATTTAAATAAAAGATAATTCAAATTCAGTTCAAATTTCAAATAATTAGTTTGAGATTAAATTCGATTTACTTAATTAGTGAACAATATCATTAGAAAAGAAGAAGAAAAATCGTTAAAGAAGAACTGAAAGAACCATTAAAATTTAAAAAAATCATTGGAGAAGAAAAAGAATCAATGTCAAAACAAACTTTAATGTGACACTACTAATGAGATGAGAGGGTTGAATCTCAAACAATTTAGATAAGATCTATCGGTATTATTAATTTATAAGTTTTTTTTTCTTCGTACTAATTATCTTTTTATTTTGTTTTCATTCTAAAATTTTTATTTTTGTTTAAATTTAACCCAACATTCTTTGTAACTATTCAAAAGTCATAAATAAGTGTATATAACACTATGAATTATAAATCCCATAGTTAGAGATAGTAATGTGATAAGATTGAATATCCTAATCCTCATTTCTATCTCTTTAAGAGGATTTTTATTTTTTATTTTTGTCGTACTCTTGATACAAAATTGACGGAAAATCCGCGTCCTCTACTGACAAAGAAAAATCCTCCCTCTTCCCCTTCCCATCCTCGCCAGGAAAAATCCACACAATCCATTGCCTTTGATATTAGACATTTTCTCTGTGACCAACAATTACAAGACAATAATCAACAATTTTCTTTTGATTCGGGAAAATCGTTTATCATCGCAAGTAAAAGACAACTGAACAAGTAGTCATGGTTGGATGAAGGGACAGAAATCTAATCAAATTCAATATCAACTCACTGCAGCCAGCATTTGATTGAGTCCTCCACAAGAATTAAAGTTGACTTCCTACGCAGCAGACAGACAACATTGCTCTTCGGAAAGAGGCCAATCGAAGAAGCCGTGTGACTGAAAAATACTGGGCTTTGTCGACCCAGTAAAGATGAAGGCCGAGCCACGACTGATAATAGGATGACTCATGGTTTCGTGTTAGGTCAGTTCGCAGGCCTGCCGCTGAACCAATAACCAATAACCAATCACCCACCTTAAACCAAACCCACACCACGCCTCCCATAACTTGACCCACTTGGCTAACTCCCGTCCCTCTCTTTCTCTCTCTCCCTCATGGCCTCCGAGCAATGCGACACCGTTTTTCCCGAAGAAGACCAAGACCTCGATGATGATGAGGAATCTTCCGACGAAGATGAACTCGAAGAAGAAGACGACGGAGAAGACCTCAATTCCGCCTCGGTCGTCTCTGCTGTTGTTACTCCTTCCATAACTGTCGCTTTTCCCTCTGCTTCTGCCATCACCGTTCCTCCTACATCTGTCTTCACTGTCTCGCTCCCTCCGGTGAATCCCGATCCCAAACCGCAAGGCTTTTCCCAAAACGTTGTGGTTTCAGGGGAGAAGAAACCGGTCGTTCCGTTGCCGTTGGATGAATCTAGACGGCTATTTCAACGGCTGTGGACGGACGAGGACGAGATCGAACTGTTGCAAGGGTTTCTTGATTATAGTTCACAACGTGGCAACGCTCATCATCATGATACAGCTTTGTTTTACGATCAGATCAAGTCAAAGCTCCAGCTTGACTTCAACAAGAATCAATTAGTGGAGAAGCTTCGGAGATTGAAGAAGAAATATAGAAATGTTATGAGCAAAATCAGCTCAGGTAAAGATTTTACTTTTAAAACGGCTCATGATCAAGCCACCTTTGAAATTTCTCGCAAGATCTGGAGCACCACTAATGTTAATGTTTTAGACGATGAAGATGCGAATGCAAACCCTAATAATCATGTTAATTTTAGTAATGAATTTAAGGGAAATACTACTGTTGTTGTTAGTAGTAGTAACAATCATGAAGAAAAGAATACGCCCAAGTCTAGAAAGCGGTCAAGGGCAAAGTCTGGAGCTAATGAGAATGTTGTTGTGATGAATAATGTTGAGAATGTTAATGTGAACAGTGGTCTTGGCGGCGTTGGTGGTAATAATAATGGGATTGCCGGGGTGGTGGAGGAGACGGTTAGGAGTTGTCTGTCGCCCATGTTTAAGGAGTTATTGAGCAATGTGATAGGCAGAGGGATTGGGGGGTTGGCAATGAGTGATGCGATGCCTTTGGGGTTTGGTGGGACGGCAATGGGGATGAGGATGGTTATGGGGTTGGGTGGAAGTGCAACACCTGAAGGGGTGGATGAGAGGTGGAGGAAGCAACAGGTGTTGGAGTTGGAAGTGTATTCTAAGCGGTTGGAGTTGGTGCAGGATCAGATTAACATGGCATTAAAGGAGTTGCGATCAATGGGAGGGTGATTTGTGATTGGAATGTGGAGGAAGTGGGTTCTGGTTTCGATTTTGTTCCATTAAAAATTTGTTGACGATCAGTGGTTGGTTGGTTGGTTGGATGATAGACTAGGGAAGGGAGTTGCCGTATTTTTAGTTTCATATTTATTTTTTGCTGGTTTTTTTTTTATTATTTTAAATTAACCCATCTTAAATAATGATTTACAATTTGATGTGTTTGTCACTTCATGTTTCTTAGGAAGGTGTAAATAATAGATTTATGTATACATAGATTGGAAGGACTCTCTCTCTTCTATAAAGATGCAGCCTTCATGAATAAGGCTTTTGAGATTGGTGTCTTGATTGATTGGTATGTAAAGATGATGATGCCCTCTGACTCTGTCATGCAATCTGATTGTTCTGATGTTTGGGTTTTTATTGAATTTGGCACCTTCTGTTGTATATCAGCTGTGCTGCATATCTTTTCAGCTAGTGCAGGCTGAAAAAGCAAATCTAGTGCATTCATATAGAAGAAGAGTAAAGATTTGAATTATGAGAGTTTTGTTTCCATATTTCAACTATGCAAATTTCTCAATGCCATCTGGGTAATCGGCTTTCATCAACAGTTAATCTTTTTGTTGCATACAGTTTTATTATTTTGTTTGGAATATATGATTCATTGTAATTTTAACAAACAAATGCAATAATGAATATAGAAAAAATAATCTTGAAATCATGGGTAACTACAAGTCCACCCATATTTGCACGGTATAATATGTCATTTAAATTTGAGGATTAATTTTTAGAATGGTGTAATATGTGGTATTTTACGTTGTCAAATATGAATTTTACACTCCATAAATCATGAATCGAGTGAGTCAGAGCTTCCTATTTCTCAATTTGGTGAGCTTGGGGCTTGATTCCAATATAATTAAAAAAAAAATCTTCTAAAATTTTTAAAATCGTAAACTTAAGTCCCCAAAATTTTCATCTACCCAAACACAATCCTAACATTGTACTTTGAATATTATTAACAAATTGATAAATTTATATACTATATAATGTTTAATTATAATTTCTTAAACTAAGTTAAGGTAATGTGAATTTTGCTTAAACTCAATCAATCTGAATTTGAACTTCACAATATTCAATTTGACTTGACTCAATTTAAGTCATAAAGCGCAAAACTACTGGGCTAAGCTCATGGGTCATTGAACTAATGAGCCAAGCCTAAGTAAAACCGATAGAATGTTGTAGCAAATCTTGGGCATTTCCGCACCTTATCCTACTCCTTTTCAGAAACAGATGGATCCTCTTCATTTCTCCTCCGCCGTCAACGCCACTCATCCTCAATTCTAAACTCAAGTCTACTCTAAACTCAACTCAACTCAAAGTCTACATTGTACAATTAACAATGTTTTCTGCGACCACTAGACATAGTCTCTCTGTTCACCTTTCCCAACCTTTTCCTCCTCCAAAAACAACCAAATCTCACTCCCATTCCATTCTCGGCTTCCCAAAGAAAATTCCAAAACCCATCTTCATTACTCTCTCCATTGATGTTTATAAAGAAGACAAACCCACTTCAGAAGCGCCCGTTTCAGATCAACCCCACTCCTCCAATTCGTTGGAACTTGAAGCAGAGCAAGAGCAAGAGCAAGACAAGTATGATAAACAACGTCTAGAAGAGAAGTTTGCAGTATTAAATACGGGAATATACGAGTGTAGGTCTTGTGGGTATAATTATGATGAAGCTGTTGGTGATCCTTCGTATCCTATTCCAACTGGCTTTCAGTTTGACAAGTTGCCTGATGATTGGAAGTGTCCCACTTGTGGTGCAGCTCAGAGCTGTTTTGAAAGTAAGAGTGTGGAGATTGCAGGGTTTGCTCAGAACCAGCAGTTTGGCTTCGGAGGGAATACGCTCACTTCTGGTCAGAAGGCCTTGTTGATATATGGAAGTTTGTTCTTTTTCTTTGTGCTGTTCTTGTCTGGTTACTTTCTGCAATGATAAGTTGGGAGTTGGGTGTGGTTGGTATGAGCTTGGCGGCTTTTTTGGGTATGATTATTTTTAGTTGAATTTGAATTTTGTAGTGTGTGTGTGTGTGTGTGTGTGTTTGTGTGTGTGTGTGTGTGTGTATGATCTGATTAGAAAAAAGGTTATTACCATTATTTTAGTGAATATCTATGTTCTATAGTTCCTGAATGGTGAGATTCTGTCATGAATTATGTTGGTCCTAATTTACAGTGGCTAAACTAGGAATCTTCGTTCTGCTTCTCCAAAAAGATATTCCAATGGTTGTCTGATTGACTGACAAATGAAGATCCACAGCTACTATTTTTCTACATAACTACAGAATTTTCAACTGATAGGTTGTTATTTTTGCTCCATTAGTCGGCAAAGTCATTAATTCGAGACCTATCAGCAAAGAGAGGACAAGCTATCCTGAGGTTCTTCTGCTGTGTTTGCTTTCTGGCTTGCAAACTTCACGCAGGAATGAAGACCGTAGAGCGAATGGAAGGCCAGTTAACGTCAGGCGCTCCAACTAAGTTGCAGGAGACAACCACAAATGTCCCTCAATGAAATTTTCAGTTTGATTTTTGATGGGACAGGTTAAGAGAAGAAACTGAACGGTGAAGACCTAATAGTGAGGGTGTTTTATGAGGGAAAGCAATACAATGCTTGCATGTATATTTCAGATTCACATAAAAAAATTATTCATCCATTCTATGAAGGCTTCAATTCGTTTGGACCAAAAGGCCTGTATTTATGTTCCCTAACCATTAAAAAATGAGATCCAACAATGCTGACGTGGACGACGTATTCTAACGTGGCAGTATATAAATGGAGAGAACAACATGTCACATTCCCTTGAAGACTCCGGAGGAGAGTAGTAGAACTACACAGAAGTCACTTCTTAAGCAAAATTTACCCTTCATTCATGCGCATACATATATATACGTATTTGCACACATTCGTCCACAGGACAACCGTTAATAGACAAACCCGCCTTCTTTCTCAATCTTTACTGACTCTACTCCACCTGGGATCTGTCTATTTTCTACCTCTCTTTTTTTTTTTAATCCTTAATCACTAAATTATTCCACCTCTCTTAAGTCCTAATCTCAATTCTTTTAGGTCTATATCGTCATCTTGGCAGATCCAAGGTTAGCTTTTTTGTCTCTTCTCTATCCTGTTGAAAAAACTTTTAATTTTTTGTTGTTGTTTGCGTTATAGATTATGAAAGGTTTTTTTTTGGTCAATTGTGTTTGTTTTAATTGAGCAATGAATTTTTTGATGGGTTGATTTTTTTGTTGGGAGGAGAAAGTGATTGCTTTATTGTGTATGCTTGATAAATTTTAGTAAATTTTGATTGCATGATGTGTTATTATGTGTGAGTTAAATTGGGTTTTGATTTGTTTTCTAATTGCTGTTGATGGGTAGGTTTGTGTTTGGATCGTTTTTGTTGAGAGGTTGAACAAGTGTATTCAGGTGGGTATTGCTTGTTAAAGAATAGAGATTAAGGTTTGACTTGATAGATCATAAATATGGCAACTCCTATGCCTCTAGGGGCACCAAGGCAGCGTCCACCACCGCTGTCAAATTATAACCCTAATTTGCCGCAGAATTCTAATGCATTATCTGATAATTTCCAAAATATGAATATAAATCGTCCTGTTGTGATGCCCAATTCTTCTCCTAGACCAGCCCCATTTTCCCAAACACCAACGTTTCCTTCTACAACCCCTTCACCACCAATGTCCCGCCCAGGCCTTCCACCACCCGGTGTGGTTCTTGGAGCTGTGGGAACCCAGCAACCTGCATTGCCTCCAAATGTAACCTCTCGACCTGCTGTTCCTCCGGCAGCCCAATCTTTTCCTTTTGGTGGTAGACCCCCTCCCAGGTCTTTGCCCTCTTTAATGGGTAGTGGCAGCCCTGTTGGAGTTCCGCCTTCTGGGGTGCTTCCATCTGGCACTATACCATCTTCAGGTTTGTTGGGTGGTCCGTTTGCACCACCTCCAGGTGCTAGACCTTTTGAATCTTCTGCGACCTTGAGTAGTGGTATGAATGTACCCCCTTCAATTGCACAGGATGGTTGGACAAATAATGGGCCACTGTCACATGCTGCTTCAGGGCCTGCACCAGGTGGACCATGTTTTCCTATGCACAGTAGTGCAATGCAAACCCAAACACCTCGTGTTTGTGCCCCATCAATGGTGACATCAGCTCAGTCTTCTCCACAATCTCCAAGTATGCAGTTTCCTTTGGGCAGTGCAGGGACTAGTTCCTCAACAGTTCCTCCCGTGCAGCAGGCAATGCCATTCTCAGCTCTACCTCAAGGTGTGCCACCATTTTCAAGTGCACCACCATTCTCAGCAGCACCTCCTCAAGGTGTACCACCACCTCAAGGTTCTCCTTTTGGGCCACAGACATGGGAAAGTCGGCAGGTCAGCTTTTAAAATTTTGTGTTTGATGTTGTTCAGTTTTAACTAAAAGATTAATGTATTATGGCTCATATTCACTTCTAATCAAAGCTAGATTACCTAAGAAATATAAAACAGTATATAAGTGTGTTTAAGTATTAGTGGTTTCTGTTCTCTCGCTTAATTTTAGGAGTTCCTAGTTTTCAAAATTAATTTAAGTTTATGCTGCAAGTTTGAGTAAGAACGTAGGGAATTATGCATTATTATATGGAAATTAGGGAGGATTGTCTTTATGAACGAGGGCATTAAATTTTCATGAGATTAGACTGCCTGTTTGACTATAAAAAGCATGCGATGCTCATAGAAGAATGAATATATATAAAAATGGTGTATAAATTTAGAAAAGCAAGATAAAGGTAATGTCAGGCTTTCCAAGAAAAATGGAATATGCCAAAAAAGTAACTAATAAAGGGTTACTTTATTTATGCCATGTTCTTCTATGTCCTGAAACTTTATGTAAGTGCTTCTGTAGCATACAGATTGTTCAGATTTCTGCCTGAAACTTAAATTAAGTTTTCTACCTCAATTGAATTATGAGAATTTATATGTTCGTTAAGCTTTAACTGAACTATGGGAGATTTTGGTACAACAAGCTTCTCTTACAATGATTTATTGTTCACATGCTCATTGGGATGATTTCTTGTTTTAACTCTACTAAAATTTTGGGCCAAAGTACATTAGAATTGTGCAGATAACTAACTAGTTACACGATTCTATAATGCATGACATCTTGAATATATTTACTGTTTTCTCTGTTCTATGATCTAGAATTTAACTGTTTTGGGTTGCTTTAGGTTGGTCCATCTCCTCCAATTCCTGGTTCAGTTCAGCCACCTAGAATGTTTGGTATGTCCCCACCACTACCAACTCAGTCAATGATGACTATACCCTCTGCTCTGGGTCAAACTGGAGCCCCTGTTGCGGCATCTTCAAAGATAGATCCCCAACAAATTCCGCGGCCCATTCCTAGTTCTATGGTGGTCACTTATGACACTCGTGATGGAAATCAATCCAGCATGCCTCCGGTATTATTCTTTTAGGTTCTAGTTTATTTATCCTGGCTTACATTTTTTCCCCTGAAATTTCACTTTGTCTTGTGTTACTTGCATGTTGCTTAGAGATTTGCATTTTTGTTTGCTGATTTGAATATCTATTTTTTCCTTTGCATTTACTGATTATTTTTATGCATTTTATATAGCCTGCAACAAGTGATTACATTGTCAGGGACACTGGGAACTGTAGTCCATGCTACATGAGGTGTACCATAAGCCAGGTTAGAATCAAGTTTTAAATGCATAGGCTGGCAATCAGTCTGTAGTCTTAATGCCTCCATTAATATTGACTCTATCTTTAGAACCTATAACTTTTGGATTGATATGGATTTATTGCTTAAACAGATACCATGCACTAATGACCTTTTGGCGACTTCCGGCATGCAGTTGGCTCTTTTGGTCCAACCTTTGGCCCTTCCTCATCCTTCTGAGGAGGCTATCCAAGTAATGCTTCATTTCTTTCTTTCGTATTTGTAAATATAATACTCTAGGTTTATTTGTTTCTTAGTTCAATAACTTTTGGTCAGTTGATGAATTTATGTGTGAAGCTCAATAGTTTACTAAGAATTTAGTTTGATGTTTTACATCACAAGTGAGGACTTCAGGAAAAACTTGACCTATTTGAAGAAAAAATTTCAATTTTTTGGGTGCATGTGTGACAATGATGATTTTTCAGCTTTTTGATTGAATTATGTAGATGTGCATAGATAGGAGAGGTATCAAATGTGTTTTATTACTACATATGTTTAGATTTTGTGGGGTTGTGTTGGAAGGGCTTCATATGATAATATTACTCTTCTCTGTTGGATAACAAATAAATCATTGTACTTATGCACTGGGTTGAATTAGGTACTGATGCTGTACCTCAAAACTTTTTACTGGTTTGGGAATTTTTGGGACATAATGTCCCGGCTTCCTGGTAGGTAACGTTAAACGAGATTTGAATATCTAACCTCTTAGTTGGAAAGTTAGGGTTATGCCAAAAACACAAATTAATGCTACTTATTTTATTTTATGAGTGGAGGAGGAAGGATTTTATTTATTTTTTGCTTCTAGATAAGTTTCATGAGTATTCATTTTGTTGGAAAGTTCCAAAAACTGCATCTGCTTGTTCAACTCCTGCAATTGATGAAAAGAATTAGTTTCTGCATCTCATAAAAATTTTCTTGTGATAGGTTGTGGATTTTGGAGAAAGTGGTCCTCTCCGATGCTCTCGTTGCAAGGCCTACATCAATCCTTTTATGAGGTTCATTGATCATGGAAGGCGGTTCATTTGCAATTTTTGTGGTCTGTATAAACAATCATTTTCTTTTCATTATTATCTTGTAGTTTTCTGTGTTTATATAGGGTTGGAAGATGTCATGTACTGTGGAGATTTTCTTTGCTCCTTTATATTTTTTGGAATAACTCTTCTTTGTTTAGAATTTATTGTTCACATCAGTTGGAAGTTTTAGACTTTTCAATTATGATCAAAATTTAGTAGCTTGAAAAGACCTTGGGTATATGGGTCCAAATTATTATTATTATTTTTGAGATCTTCATCTGTTACAAGGTTCTTTAGATTCCAGATGATGTGTAGAACCTTTTCAAAAATAATGTGATTGACATTCTCTATTATAGTTGTTAGTTTACAGAGAGACCTGAGTTTGTTGTTAGATGGTTCTCAATGTATACAAGCACTAATGGCATTTGAATTTTGCTGTATTCTGCTATATATTCATTTTTAACTGCTAGAGAGAGGTGATGTCTTGAAAAATAAATATCCTCTTTTTTATCATTTTTGCAGGATTTACTGATGAAACTCCCTGTGATTACCACTGCAATCTAGGTCCTGATGGTAGGCGTA
Organism: Anacardium occidentale; assembly: GCA_026122585.1. Taxonomy (NCBI): domain Eukaryota; kingdom Viridiplantae; phylum Streptophyta; class Magnoliopsida; order Sapindales; family Anacardiaceae; genus Anacardium; species Anacardium occidentale. Next base: position 418,673 of record JAJEJH010000017.1, read on the forward strand.
GAGATGCTGATGAAAGACCTGAACTTTGTCGGGGGACAGTTGAATTTATTGCTACAAAGGAGTACATGGTCAGTTAATTAATCAGACTTTAGACAATAAAAAGATGTTGCTTTCAATATTCTTTTTCAGATTTGTTAATTTTATGCTATGACATTCCCTGTAAATGATTGGCATGGTGGGTGGTTGCTAAGAGGGTGGGTGGTTGCTAAGAGGGTGGGTGTTGACATCTATACTTTACCACTTTAGGCACTTATGTACATGTCTGCCATTTATAACTTATTGGCCTTCTGATAGAAGAGTCATTTTACTTATCGAGCAATTAAGAATTTCAGTGGTGTGATTTTTGTCATGCCTGATTAGAGTCCATATATTTGTTTCAGTTTATATTTTCTACTATTACAAAAGGTACAGTAGATGCTGCATTTAGGTTTCTTTTACTCTTTATTTTGTTTGTAGCTCTTTTATGTTATTCTTAAGACAGTAGCTGCAACTTGTATTATTTTTATGCGTTCTTTTTCTAGGTCCAAATCCAATATATTTTTTTCAATATTGTGATCTTATTCCAGGTGCGTGATCCAATGCCGGCTGTTTATTTCTTCCTTATTGACGTCTCAATGAATGCCATACAAACTGGTGCAACTGCTGCAGCTTGCAGTGCAATTAGTCAAGTTGTTATTGATCTTCCTGTGAGTATATCTAATTAAAGAAGCATATCGATCTGGTTCCAAGCACATTGTAAATAAGATTCTATAAAATCAATTTTTACCCCATTTTTTTATTAAGTTTGTGGTATAACTCTTCAAGTATTCAAGAAACTAAGATTTCTGGGTACTTTCTTGTGTTTTATCTTTTTTTTTTTCACTGGGTCATATGGAGACATGGCGTTGGCACAAAGCTGCGCACACCAGATAATTGTGTGTCCTCACTCTAAATTTTTTGTTGTTATTATTATTACTACTACTCCTATTATTATTATTATGATGCTCCTGTGGCTTGTCCGACATCGTTGTAATTATTCTGTCAAACAGCAAATTCATTTTATTTTGGGTACTTTTGTCTCCTAATTACCCTTGATTTGAATGTTGTACAGCTAATTTAATTTTTAAGTTATAAAAATCCATCCTTGTTTGTTTATTCTAGGTACCTTTCACTCCTACAGTTTTAAAAGACAAGGACATTTTAATGACTTGTATTTGATGTTTCTGTTTCTGCAGGAAAGTGCTCGGACTTTTGTGGGAATTGCAACATTTGATTCCATAATCCATTTTTACAATTTAAAACGTGCACTGCAGCAGGTCAATAATAGAAATTTAAGCTGTTGTCTTGATTCATTATCTTTTATTTGATAAATTCTTCAAGCAATACGAAGAACATTTTTATATGTGGAACATCAGTTTGTCTTATTTATACTTGCTGGGTTATGTTCTGTGCCATCTCATAGCAAGCTTTCATATGCATTTTTTTTTTTCTAGAATGAAGAATTTTAGTCATCATCAGTATGCAATTCAGTCTTACTTCTGATGTTGAACTCCTTAATATTTTGTATTCTTTTTTCCCTTTCTTGAACATGAATATAAGGATGCATACTATCTTATGTTGCTAGAAATATAAAGGCTACTTATAAGAGGACAACCACATAAAAAGGAAATCATAATTGTCATTGGAATCTTCCATTTGCAATTCTGTTTAATAACTATATGTACTTCAGTCATTGTTGGGTTGTGATAAAAATTAGAGTGCCTTTTGTATTTTTTTGTTACTGTACGTGAAAGGTTTTCAGACTGAGTTTTATTCAAGATATATTTTTGCAGCCATTGATGCTCATTGTCCCTGATATAGAAGATGTTTATACTCCTTTGGAATCCAATGTGATTGTTCCACTTTCTGAGGTTAGCTCCTAAGATTTTTGGCTAATTTATGCTTTCTCTTGGAGATTTTGTAGCCCATTAAGAGATATCCCAAATCTACTTTTTAGTTGACCTGATGCTTGTTTTGAAGAATTTCTTAAATGCCTTTCAGTAATATTGTCTTTTTTCTTGTGTGGATTTAGTGCCGTCAACATTTGGAGATATTGCTTGAAAGTATTCCATCCATGTTTCATGACAATAGAACTGCTGAATCAGCTTTTGGTGCAGCTGTCAAGGTATGTGAGTTCATATAATGGTATAGTGTACATGCATGGCATGTGTTCTTTGTTATTCTAGTTAAAAACCTAAAAATGTAGTAGGATATCATGTGGTTTGCTAACTGCGTCATGGCAGTGATGTTTAGTTTCGTCTTTCAGAAACTGTAATATCCCATCAATTTATGTGTTCTAAATAAAACAATGCTTCGTTTGGTGTTTTTGTATCTCACAACAGGTTTTAATCTGACAACCTGTCTCACAGCAAAAAAAGGAATAAAAGAATATATTTTTGATTTAGAATCATTTCCACGAGGTTAATTGAAATTAATGTACAGTATATAAATATAGGTTGTTAAGTACTATTCAGTATTTGATTAGCTTGTCTTACCTAGCCAAAATATGGACTAAATAGGATTTTATAACATTGTGTTATGATCCTAAGTGCAAGATATCAGACTTGGACCTCACATTGGAAAATATGAGCTTTTGGCGTGGGGTTTATATAGTTTTAGACTTCCCAATTTAAATAGCTAGTATTTAAGGCATTGTTCTCTCAAGGTTTATATCATTTGGTATTAAAGTCACTATCATGTTTGCCAAATGCAATTGTGTGACACTGGTGGTGATGTCAGCAATATAGTGTTTGGCCGGTGCTTGCAGAGAACTAGTGCATGCTGGCTCCCTTAGGTGTTGAGTCTATAAAGCGTGGTGGTATGTTATGATATGAGATGTAAATCTCCTATTGGAAAGTATGGGCTTTTGGTGTGGAGTTTATGTGACTTTGAACTCTCCAATCTTAATAGTTAACTTTTGGGGTGTAGGTCTTTCAAGGTTCATATCATATGGTATCAAAGTCATCATCACATCTCCCAGATGCAATTGTGTGACGTGGGTGGTGATGCCAACATTTTAGTATTCACCTAGGGAGTATGCACAATGGTGACAAGTTACCATCCTAAGTGAAAAGTATGGAACTTGGATCTCACATTGGAAAGTATGAGTTTTTAGTGTGGGGTTTATATGAATGGGTTCGCTAATCTTAATAGCTAGCTTTTGGAGCATGGTTTTCCCAAAGTTCATATCACATCGCTACTTCTGAGCCTAAATAATTTAGAAAGGATTAGTGTTTGTAATGAGCATGTAATGTCGACCTTGAAGATGCAGAGGAGAATGAAAAGGACACATTATGTTGTTGAAATAATGTTCAACACAATAAAATAATAAAATTAATACAATATGTGGATGTTATCCGAAAAAAAGTATGAGATATTTTGAAAGAGCAAGTCTGCTTCGATATTTGTGCAGACCTAATTTTTTTCTTTTGTTTTGTGAAACTTTTGGCTTTCTTAAGAAGAACTTAAACCAGATTCTGGCCTTTTTTTATTGTAGGAAACAAAATATTTTTCTTGTTTCTTATATTAAATAACTGCTTCTATGTTTTAATTTCTTGATGAAAATAATTGTAGTTTATAATTCATATTCCCTTCCATTTATTTGCCTTGCTAGGTCGACATGTATATATCGGTTAAATTGTTAAACTTGAATGTCCACACGCATTTTATAGAAGTGCTACATAGTAACTGATTGCTGCATATATTTAGATACATTAGCTTTTGTCTTCTGTTTCAGGCTTCTTTTTTGGCTATGAAGACTACTGGTGGCAAACTTTTAGTTTTCCAATCAGGCAAGTTGATATGCCGTTCTATGAGTTTCTTCTTATTTGATATATTAATATTTATGATATTCTTTGCTTAGTTGTTCATGCTTGCATATGATATAGTGTATGGCTGATTGAAGTTGAGACTAGCTGTCATTAAATGACATATTCATTTGATATGAATGCCCAACTAATAAATCAGCTGATATATTCGTGCCTTGGAAATATGCAGTGCACTTGATTAAACATTTGCCTCTCTTTTCTGTACAAGTTGTCTTGACATATTTGCCAACAATTCTTTTATGTTTTAGTTAAGTATGGAAGCATTTCTATGTATTTGTCAACATTTCATTTATATTTTAATTCAGCATGTGGAAGCTTTCTGCTGTTAGCTTGGTTGTTTTTCTTCTTAATGGATCTTTATTTCGTGCAACCTGTAAAAATTGTTGTAATGGAACAATTCTAGTTCTAATAAATGTTGTACTATAAATGTGCAGTCTTGCCTTCTGTTGGCGTTGGAGCCCTTTCTGCTAGAGAGGCTGAAGGAAGAACAAATGTATCTGCTGGAGAAAAGGTAAAATATCTTGTATGTTGTTTTTCTCCTGCCAATTGTTTGTTCTTGGGTTATAATACCATGTCTTTTTGCATTTTGTGAGTGAGTTTCATATCTAGATGATAACAGGTGACTATTATAAAAAGTATGCTCATTTGTGGGGTGATAACTCCTTCACTGGGAGTGAGGTTGTCTACTTAAGAGCCTTGCATTACCAATAACTAACTTTATATGAAGTGGTTACACTTAACTGTTTTGAGGACTATTCTTGTTCTGTGAATTTGCTTTATTTGCTACCTTGTTTATATGGTTGGTTTAACTGCAGCTGCATGGCAGTTACCAAATGTTAAGAAGTTTACTGTGTTGTATTGTGAATTAGAGAAAAACAAAGGAAATAATGAACAGCTCAGATTCAACCACGAGGTAGTTCCTGTTCTGTCACAATCGAAGATAGTAATCAAGAGGGCTGTGTACCTCTAAGTGGAGAATGTTAGACTATGAGAGCAAGTTTTTACTTCTAGGCTATAAATTTTTTTTTTTAATTCTTAAATCATAAGGTCTGTTTCATTCAGACCATGATTTATAATGTGGGGGTTGTCAACTAGTTTTTAGTTTTTGGTTTTTGTTTTTTTGTTTCATTAAGTAGTTAATTTGTCTTCTCTTCTAGATAATCTGCACTGTCAGCATGAAATCTGAGATGAATATTCTATCTGCAGATTATGACAAGGTTTAATATGAGGTTTTTTGTTTTTTGTCTTTATTTATTTCAGGAAGCACATAAACTACTGCAACCAGCGGATAAAACTTTGAAGGCGATGGCAATTGAATTTGCCGAATATCAGGTGAACTTAACTGGCTTCTTTTTACTTGTTTATGATTAATATATATATATATATATATATATATATATATATATATATATATATATATATCTCTGTTTTGACGTCGGTTTAGATTTATGGGGGCACAGAAGTCTGTGATTGTGAATCTATTGAGCTCATTGTTTTTGTTTCAACATGTTCCAGGTCTGTGTAGATGTGTTTCTCACCACTCAGACTTATGTAGACATTGCTTCCATCTCTGTCATCCCAAGGACTACTGGAGGACAGGTATTTTGGCTATTTGGCTGTGATTTGCATTCTCAGAACGTTATCTGCATTTGGTTCTTTTAATGTCAATGCTGTGTCCTAACTGAAAATAACTTGCATACTAATTTTTTTTTAATGCCAGTTCTCTTTGTAATGACCAGTGAAAGAAACATATAATTGAAGGATATCTCTGGGATTTGTCATTTGTTTATGTTAAAATAACCACTATTGGATGCAGAATCAGTAGATTTTTCCATGTTCTTTTTTTTTCCCCCCAAGTTTTAGGTTTTGTTCACAATCCTGAAGTTGCATCTAAAATATTCCTTATTTTTTCTATGATACAAATGAACAAAAGTTCATTGTATAAAAAGTTTAAAAAGATAACAGTGCACTGTTTTGAAAGTGATTAGATTTACAGAAGACTGGACGAGTTGTCCAAAAAACAAGTGGAAACTGTCAGCTAAGATCCAAGAGGTCTACAATGTAAAACTTTCAGATCTTAACAGGTACAGAGGAATAGGACTTGGCCAGAAAGGATGTCCTAGGAGATCCTCACAGCTGAAAAAAAAGTCCTAGGAACTTCTAATAAGAAAAGAGAAAATTTTAAGTTCTTATTGAGCTATCAAGGATTTGGTAGTGTAGGAAAAATTTTAAAAAAATTAAGGAAATTGAATCTGACTGTTTCTTCTGCTTCTTGTCCCCCCACTCCCTTCAAGGCAGCCAAAATATGTCCTTGTGTTTTGACTAATGTCAGGTCACTTAACATGTTTCTTACTCCCTTCCAGGTTTACTATTACTACCCGTTTTCAGCTCTTTCTGATCCTGCAAAACTTTACAATGATCTTAGATGGAATATCACAAGGCCCCAAGGCTTTGAGGCAGTTATGCGTGTGAGGTGCAGCCAGGTAGTCTTTTAGGATTTTTAATTTTTCTTCTTTACTATCGTTGAGGCAACCGGTATCTGTTTTTGAAAATGGTTTTATTCTTGTAAGTTGATTTTTGAATCATCTTTTATAGGGTATTCAAGTTCAAGATTACTATGGGAACTTTTGCAAATGCATTCCAACAGACATTGACCTACCCACGGTATGTACATTTCTATCAAACTATTGTCTTGGAATCCTTGCATTTAGTTTCCTGATTCCCATCCCGGTTGTAATTGCTTATATGTTTTACTGAACCGAGCATATTTTTGGTAGCTATTTTCATCTTGATTTATGAACCAGGAAGTTATCTTGTCTATTGTGCAGATAGACTGTAACAAAGCTATCATGGTAACCTTAAAGCATGATGATAAATTGCAGGATGGCTCAGAATGTTTTTTTCAGGTACATACTTCCTACAATATGTCTTTGTTTTAAATCTATGTTATCTGTTAGTGTAAGTAAATATTTATGGTTTGTTAATGTTAAGAAGATAATTTTTTTTGTTAATTGTGTTCTTTCGATCATTCAGTGTGCCCTTCTTTACACCACTGTATATGGCCAAAGAAGAATTCGAGTTACAACTTTATCCTTGCCATGCACCAGTAATTTAAGTAATTTGTACCGCTCGGCTGACTTGGATACACAATTTACATGTTTCATGAAGCAAGGTATTTGGTTTTATATTGTAGATTGTCTTTGCTATCTTGTTTCAGCTTACGATATGTTGGGGACCTGCGATTCTCAACCAAACACAGTAATAACACAATCCAACTGCAACCAAACACACACAAACAGAGGAAATTGAAGAATAACGATCTGATTATTTCATAATCAATATCACTTAGCAAGTGAACAATTTAGACATTCCTACTACAATCAGATTCTCTATTCAAAACGGTCAACAATTCGATAATTCTAGCAATTCGATGAGCCAGAGACCTCCCTTCTAGCCAATGGCTGTCCGAAACCCAAAAAACGTTATCCTCCCCCTAACAACCTCACAGCTCAATAATATATTTTCTAAATCACCCGACTTCTCTTATTCTCTTGCTGCCATGTTGCTCACCGCTTTTCCAACAATCTCCTATAACTGTTTTGCCCTTCAACCAATTTCCTCCCCTACATGTCCCTTCCTTTCTTCTAGTGTGGACCTTGAGAGGCCTAACGTGATATGATTCTGTTATGTACATTTTCCAGTTTGTGAAAGCCCCTTTTTTTTTCTTTTCTAATGTTTTTAATATTAAATATGCGTAAAATATATTCATTCTTTAATTCATATTCTACAGCTTTCATCTGTGAGCATAACATGCTTTATTCCCAACTTTGTTCTGTTTTATTTCACACTAACTTCAGTCAAGTTGTCATTCTTATTATGATAAACTAACTATGATCTAATTTTCCTTAATTTCTTTGTAGCGGCAAATGAAATTCCTTCAACCCCACTAATGAATGTCCGAGAACAGATGGTGAACCTTTGTGTCAATGCTCTGGTTTCATATCGTAAATTCTGTACTACTGTATCATCACCTGGACAGCTTATTCTGCCAGAGGCTCTCAAGCTTTTGCCTTTGTACACCCTTGGTATTTACTTTTCTGTGCATTATAATTTGATTATAAGTTATAAATGAAGTAATGTTCTATCCAGCAATAATCATTAAGCACTTATTCATGTCTAACGATTTCCATGTGCTACATATTTTTATGCTTTGTAAGGGTAAGTGTGGCCCACCAGTGGTTTGACAAATTTATTTGTATGCTTTCTGATGCTTGTGTGAGCCAGGTTTTCCTGGCACAGTCATGAACGGCCATATAATGATTTGGGATGGATGCCCTTCTTAGAGTTCTTGCATTCAATATGTTCTGCTGGTCCTCACTTTATACTAGTTTCTTGTCATAAAAGATAGAGCATCTATTCTTGAGAAAACATATTTTCCTTGTTATTTTTTTGCCAGTGTTTTTGGCCTTAGGAAGGGAAGTTGGGATTGGGAGCATTGAAGTCTAAGTGATTATCATTGTCAATATAGCTTCTAATTTTAAGCTTGCTAGCCATCTTCAAAATTATTATGCATGATATTTCTTGAAAGATTATGCTGGTTGGAGATGCATAACATGTAAATAAATTGAGCAAAATGAATTTGCGTTGACTACTGCTGTTTTTTTCTATAAATCATAGTGATACAAGTTCTTGAATCAGTTTTAGATCAATGTTCATTTAAACTGTTATATATCATGTGGAAAAATTATGGCTAAACTGAGCTTGCCTCTGACATTGTAGAATCTGAATTCATGTGATGTATCTTTTGTTAAAGTTAAATATCGAAGACTGAACATGGGTTGACAAGTTTAGTTATTTGTTTTCTTCAGCATTAATTAAAAGTACTGGATTGAAAAGTGATGGGAGAATAGATGACCGGCTATTTTGGATAACATATGTTTCCTCTGTTTCTATTCCTTTGGCGGTTCCGTTTGTGTACCCAAGGATGGTGGCTATCCATGACCTTAAGGTCTTTTTTTATGTCAAGCTTATTTTATGTTTAGTGTTTACAATATATTTCTAAACTGTTGAATATTTGACTTCAATTGACAGGGGGAAGGTGGATCTCCTATTCCTCCCTTCCTACCTCTTTCTGGCGAACACATTAGTGATGAGGGAATTTATCTTCTTGAGAATGGTGAGGATGCTTTAATATATATTGGGAGCTCAGTGGAGTCAAATATTTTGCATCAGCTGCTTGGCATCAATTCAGTTGAAGAAATTCCAACTCAGGTAATTCAATCTTAATACTGCAGAATATAAAATCCTTGCAGTTGTGACTGTGTCTTGGATATAAGGCACTGGCCACCAAAACTTTGTCCTTCAGACTTGATTGAGTTTATCATCTGGTGGAGTAGAGGTCGTCTATTAGGAGATTGCAGCATAGGAACAGTTGTGACAACATGTTATTTGATTTAGAAATTTCTTATTGTTTTTATCAAGGGAAATTGAATTTAAAGGTAAAGTCAAGAAAGGAGCAAATTTTCTCAGAATGAAATTTCATTTGAAGCTGTGTATATTAGACTACAGTGCCAATAGTAACCAGGAGCTCAGATTTAGTCCTCTACTGGAGTACCTTTTTATTTATTTATTTTGTTTTTGTTATTGTCCTTTCTCTCTTGCCGTGAGCATTTGCTGGTTACCATTCTCATTATGCAACTTGTCTATAATTTGTGTGTACAGTTTGTGCTTCAACAGTTTGATAATCCATTATCAAAGAAGTTAAATGAAGTGATAAATGAGATAAGGAGCCAAAGATGCTCTTACCTACGGTATGAATGATTTAATTTGTTTAGTTTTTTCCATTTGAAGATTTTAAAAACAAATCTTTGAATTTCTAATTGAATATTTTATGTAACTATGTATCAGTTCAATGGAATAATTTTTAATATTTCCCTATTTATTTTCTTGCAGCTTAAAGTTGTGCAAGAAAGGAGATCAATCAGGTCAGTGAATTATAACTGTCCTTTTCTGTCTTGCCATTTAATTGCTAATTTTAAGAAAATTTCAGTCTCCATTGTAGAAACTGTAATCCCACCTTGGTTGCCATTTGATCTACCCTCTTCATGTATCTATTTTTTTTTTTTTTTCTTGTGGAGCCAAATTTGATCAGATGTAGGATTGATCAATAGCTGACTAAAGAACTTATCGTATAATTATTGATTTGATATCTGATGATTGGAGTCCCACTAGGGTTCATTAGATGTCAGTTCTTTTGTTTCTATAATGCATTAAATCAAATTGCTAACGTGTTCATAACTGTCCATTCTCATAAATATAGTTATGGAACTTACATAAGCCCCAACTTGCAGCTAAGGCTGAACTAAAGCATCACATCTGCCTTTGCCATATTGGTCATGTAACTTGATTCTGCTATCCATATAATTCTCTTGAGGCTTTTCCTTTTTCTTTCTTTTTTCTTTTTGGGTTAAAGAGCAACACTCTATCGTAGTTATATTTTTTCTTACTGGGTTTATATTTTGATTTTTAATTGTAGTTCATAATTTTTCCCCAGGGATGCTGTTCTTTTCGAATTTGGTCGAAGACAAGATTCCTACTGGCGGGCAATCTTATGTTGAGTTCCTAATAAATATCCATCGGCAAATTCAAGTTAAAATGTCTTAATCATTTAATGCTCACAAGTTCTGATTGTCAAACACAAAGCCAAACGGAAAATCCAAAGACAAGATGAATGTCTAGTTCTTGTTTTATACTTGCACCAGGTACCAACACCATCCAATTTATGTTGTGGAGGAAGTTGGCAAAGTTTTGCAATGAGAGGTTTGAAAGTGTAGTCTATATTTGATGTTGTTAAATGCAGGTAGTTAAATATAGAGCTTAAATTTATCTCTCTATTTACAATTTTTTTTTCCTCACCATCTCCCAGTAACCTCCGATGTACTGTTCTAATCTCAGAAAGGTGGCGAAGGGGTCTTGCAATGGAAAAGCTTTGTTTTGTTATTTTTATGCTACATCCAATCTGATGTGTTACACAAAATCTGCAATTTTTAATATATTATTTGATATATTATAAACAGACAATTAGTATTTCTACTATGCTACACAATTACCAAATTTACTGCTCTGCAAGATTTAGTGCAATTATATGAAAATTGGGGAAAAACAGAACTTTTAAGTTATGGTGACCAACACATTTTGATTGCCATTGCCATGAAAGAAAGCAACGTTTATGCCATTACAAAGAAGTCATTGAAATTATTTTATTTGATACATTTTCTAAGTTTGCTTTGTCATAATTCATAGTGAAAGTGAAGCAGCTAATACATTGGAAATTTGGCCCTTGTCTTCTCAAAAACTTGTTCTGCAACTACAGCACTAGTACCATCAGCTCTTTTTATCTCCAAGTTAGCCTTCTGATAAAACCCAGTGCCTCTCAAAGCATCAGCAATGAAATCATCAAAACCAATTGCTATAGCAGCTTCAGCCTTGGCTCCATAAACCAATCTCTTTCGAGTCAAAATAGAAAGAGAATGTTAAATTTTTGTGTGAAAAAAGTGTAACTTTAAGGATAAGACCGAAAGGGATTTGATAAATGGACCTTAATCCTCGAAAGATGAATAGCACCGAAGCACATTGGACAAGGCTCACAAGAGGTATAGATTTCACACTCAGAAAGCTCAATTCTATTGAGCCTTTTGCATGCCTGAGGAAGGGAAAGAGATCCAACCAACAATTAGAACTAAGTGCAAAAGGTGGAAAAAATACATTATATTCAGTGCATTGCAAGTATGAAGTCAAAAAAATACATAAATAAGACGTTTTCATCCAGATAATAGACCCAGAAGATATAACACTAATTTGGAAAAAAAAACAAAGCACTGGTTGAGAGACAAGAACTAAGCTGATAGCCAGTCCTTTATAATAGAAGTTCAATCTAAATCGTTTCCCTGAAACATTAACCATCTTCAATATTCAAGATATACATAACTCACTATCAGGCCTCTATAAACCAACATGTACCATAGGAAATGGTCTGGGAGTTGATAAACAATTTGCTTATAGAACAATTGCTCTTTCTGTAGAATATAAGAATTTGCCAATACTAGAAGTTGGGTAGGGCTTTTAAAGTTACCAGAAAAAAGATACTAGATAATTAGGGAAAATCAAATCCATATTCAAGACCCCAGAAAACAATTAATCCAACAAATAAATGGAAACAATTAGCTAAGAGATAAAGTTATGACATGTGAAACATATGCTATGTAATTCAAGATACCAAGGATTCGAATTGATGGGCACATAATGGAAAAAGGTTCAAATAAGATGAAGACGAAACACTGGAATTTACTAGATGAAAAAGCATACCAAGATTTCAATATTTAGAAACTAGAAAGCAACCATAAACCTGTCAAATAGGGTGAGGGCGAAGAGTGAAGCACAATATGCAAATGAATTTAGCAAATCATGGTCCACATATAGAAATCTATCCCAAAAAAGTTATATCTAATAACATAATGGTTCAGCCAAAAATTCATTCATTTTACTTCCAACAATATTTCTTTCAGTTCAATATAATCAGATAAATCTGTCACAGATACATGATGAGATCTAACCTCCCTAATAGCGGCAACCTCTGCATGTGCGGTTGGGTCAGTGTTCTTCAAGACCATGTTGTGACAGCTCACAACTACTATGTCATTACAAACAACAACTGCACCAAATGGGCCTCCATCTCCACATTCAACACCTTTATATGCTTCATCAACTGCTCTTGTTAAGAATTTGTGATCTCTATCCTGTACAGCTGGTTGAATAATGAACAAAAATGAATCCATGATAAAGCAAAGGTTGTGAATGATGATTTTCAAAGATAGACTTATTCAACTGAAAGAATTGTTTATTCATCAAGTCAACTTTCTCTAGAACATTTCAATCTTCATGTCCAATAAGGAAAAAGTTTATACTTTCACAATGATGATAACCATCTATAATACAGACTAGTGAATACTAACAGGAACAGTTAAACAGTGAATAAAAACTCTACGCAACAGACCCTAAAATCATAGAAAAGCATGAAAAGAGGCTTTGCATATACTTTTTCCTCTTTATCAGACAAAGCAAGAGTTTGGCTTACCTTCAGGATGAGCAGGAAAAGCAGAAGCCACAGCTATGGTTCCATCTTTAGTTTCAACCACTGATGGACAAAAAGAAATACAGTATGTAAATTAATATACACCGAATACAAAGACTAACATTGTTGACTACAAAACAAACCAATTTAACTTGGAGTGATAGCAAAGGGGAAAATCAGCTAGGATAAAAAACAAAGAAATATTGACTAAGGGAAAAGAATAATTTGCACACAACGACACCAAAGTTACATCAGTGTAACATTAGTGCAGAATGAGCTTCACAGTTCCAATTACTCTGGCACAATTCAATATTATCCATTGTCTTCTCTCCATAAAGTAATCCAATTATTAGAGCTGGATTTTGATCCACATGTTTCTTAGTTGAATAATAAATTTGTGATCATTATCAGCCATATGCACAGGTGCAACAAAGCCTACAACTCCTCTCTGATGAATATTAAAAGAAACATATTCCAAAAGAGATAGACACAAACAAATCCTATAATATTTCAAGAAAAGGATACTGACAGTAATCTACGGCTGCACTCAAGAACAAAGTCTAGGCATGCTTTAAAAGATAAAAATGGAAGTTTGCTTTTAAAGTAATACAGAAAAAACACAAACCAATTTTGGACTTGATGTTTTATCAGCAAATCAATTTGCATAAAAACCACTGAATTTTCAGCAAAAATCAGAAGAAACAAATATAACATAGTGACCCATCTACCCAAAAGAATAAAAAAAAAAAAAAAAGACACAAAGAAATGGAATCATAATAAGAAGTCTAAATTTCTGAAAAATGCATACCTATAAGAAATTATCCGTTAAAGTTAAACATACCCACGAAACAAGCTTAAGAAAAAACAGCACATCTCATCCATAAAGAGAGGGAAAAAAAAAAGAGAGAGAGAGAGAGAAGAAGATTTACCATTAACATCTTCCATTATGAAATAGTGAATTGGGAAGAAAACAGAGAATATAAAGAGAAGGGTAGTCACGAAATGGGTGTAGAAAGGAAGAGGAAACGTGTAAGAAAAACAAGAAAAGCAGGGCCACGAATACATATAAATAGAAATAAGTTCGGTATGGTAAATTATGAAAGAAGAAGAAACCAAAAAACAGAAATGAAAGTAAAAGAAGACAACACGGAATCCTTTAACTACACCTACCTTGCCTGATTCATTCACTTTCTCCTTTCTCTTTTCTTTTTCAACTCTCCTTAGCTTAGAAAATAAAATAACAATAATATTATATGAAGTTTATAACTTTAAAGTAATACAATCAATTTACTTGAATGGTTAAGATCGTACATACATCGCTGGCTCAATGAATCAATCCTGATTTTAATGTCGAGGTTCATTCGGAATGGATTTCCCACCTAATTGGGATGAAGCTAGTCCAAGGCTTGAATCTCACTTTATTTGGTACCGGTAACACTTCCTCGTAGGGCCACCAAGGCGTTATACTTGGCCCCTCCAGGTGCTGGTGAATCGCTCAGCTTCTTTTCTTTTGACCCTCCTCCACGGTGCCTGTTCTGGGCTCTCCATTACAGGCTTTCTGCATGTACACACTGATTTTATTTTAAGATTTTAAAAGGATTTTATGACTATTTTACGATTTTATAAAATAGAATTTGTAAATAAATTGACGCGAATCGAGGTCTAAGGGTTTTTATTTTTTTTAAAGAATTTGATGATAAAATTATATTTTTTAGGAGATGCAAAATATTTTGTTTCAATTAAAAGATAAATAAATAAATTAATTAAATTGAGCAACATTAAGGAAACCTACATTAAATTTATTGATCAACACATTATATTTAGATGAAATTATCTATGTATAACAAATTTTAAGTTCCTTATAGAAATCATGTGTTGCCAGAAAATCATACATATCTTATTTATGGCCACTTTTTTGATAATTTTAATCATTTTCCAGCAATTAAAATAAGAAAAAAGTTAGTATATCATTTCTAATCATATATAATTATTTAAAATGATGAGATTTAATTATTTTTTTCATCGATTAATAGATTTTGAATAATGATTTTTTCGATTGAGATTTTATGTGAAATAACTTAATTATTTACAATATTTTTGTATTAGAAT
This sequence comes from Anacardium occidentale, assembly GCA_026122585.1. Classification (NCBI taxonomy): domain Eukaryota; kingdom Viridiplantae; phylum Streptophyta; class Magnoliopsida; order Sapindales; family Anacardiaceae; genus Anacardium; species Anacardium occidentale. The sequence continues at coordinate 433,757 of JAJEJH010000017.1, forward strand.
AAGATTAAAATTAATTATTGATAAAATCATGTTTTAAAATTGATTATTGTTAGCTTGCGTGATTCATAATCATTATGTGGATTTTACATGAAATTAGATGAAGGGAAACAATTTTTAGATATTTATCTATATATATTAAACATAAGTTTCTTAATAAAAGTATCATCTATTTTGTGATTACAATCAAAGTATGATCGAATTTGGATTTGAATGTATGTGGGTGTTAGGTTTTGTGAGTGTGTTGTCATTGATAATGGGGGGTGCTCCAAAATAGGCTTGTGCAATGCGTGTCAAGGTAGATAATATTGTTAAAAAGTTTTAGATTTATCTTGCACAAACTGATTGAAAGTTGAAGTTACTCCACTGATGAGTCTAAAGTAGGATGAAACCAGTATCTCTTATCCCTTATAGGTTTAAGTGAGATTGACACATACAAGATTGATCTTTGAAATAGTGCCAACGAGGGATATCGCATGGAGTGCTTTTCGGTTGGTGCTTTCTTCGACCCCCGCGACAATTGGTATCAGAGCATACTCAGACGGATGGCAAATTTATCTGAACGAGTGGGTATTCTTGAGGTGCTGCTCGCTGCTCTTGCTGTTGAGGGGGCATCTTTGGCTGACCAAGCTATTCTTCATGCACAACAGATCTCTGAGCTTAGACAAACCATCTCGGATCAGCAGAAACTCATGCACGAGCGGTTCAATGAAATGCTTAAACAACTTTTGGACCTTGCTGACCGAATGGGAGATTGTATAGCTGCCATAGAAAATGATGTCGCATTGCTAAAAAGGACTTCTGTTGTCTCTACGATTGTTCGTGAATCAGGCCCGAGTTCGTCGAATCATAAAATCCCCGAGCCAAAACAGTTTGTTGGCTCTAGGAATGCAAAGGAACTTGAGAATCTGTTATGGGATATGGAACAGTACTTTAAAGCTGCTTGTGTTGCTAATGAGGATCAAGTAACTATTACATCAATGTATTCGACGAGCAATGAGAAACTATGCCGGAGAACCCGACTGGATGACGATGACAGTATGGGGCATCCTTGTATTGAGATGTGGACAGCATTGAAGAAAGAACTCAAGGACCAATTTTTACCTTTGAATGCCGCTTGGGTCGCTCGTGAAGCACTGAAAAAGCTTAGGCACACAGGTTTGATAAGGGAATACGGAAAGGAAATTTCCTCCCTGATGCTTGATATTAAAATATGTCCGAGGAGGACAAGTTGTTCAACTTTTTTCAGGACTTCAACCATGGGCATAGGCTGAATTGAGAAGGCAGAATGTTAAGGACCTTCCAATGGCAATCGCTGCTGCAAATAGGCTTATCGATTATGACCTGGAGCGTGCTTCTGGCCAGAACAACGAAAACAAGCCTAAACACGATTGGAAGAAAAAATCCCAACAATTTCACAAGAAGACTGATGGAAAGGATTATTACAGGAAGGGTGACAGTGATGCTTCTAATCAGGGAAGGAATTCACACCAAAGGAAGCCTCCCTTGCGCTGCTTCTCGTGTGACGGGCTTCATCATGCAAGAAAGTGTTCGAAAGATTCAACTTCACTGCTTGCTCAAGAACCGTCTGTTGAAGAGACTGAGCCAATGGAGACTACACTCAGCCCAATCCAGTTACTGAATGCTTCGAGAACTGAAGGTAACTGTCTTTACAAAGGCTTGTTTTATGTTCCTATTGTGTTGAATGGATGTAGCATTTGGGCCATGTTAGACACCAGCGCTACCAACAATTTCGTGTCTCAGGGTATGATTTAAAGTTGGGATCGAAAGTACAACAGTGTTTAAGCCGAATTAAAGCTGTCAACTCTTGTGCACAGCCTATCTAAGGGGTGACCGCTTCTGTTCTAAAGCTTGGAGAATGGGAGCGGGTATGTAATTTCATGGCAATCCCTTTGGATGATTTCAATGTTATTTTGGGTGTTGAGTTCTTTGTGCAGGCCAAGGCTGTCGTTGCGCCACATTTAGGTGGTATATGTATCGCAGACGAGCAGTGCGCATGCTTTGTCAAGACGGAGACAGTTGGGCGACTTGGTGATTAGCCCCTGTTTCAGACCGCAAATTATTTTAAAGCTGGATGCAAACGGGGTGAAGCGTCCATGCTTGCTGCCTTAATTGAGGTAAAGACTGATGCAACTTATCGCTATGTGCCTAATTGTGTTGCCAGAGTATTGGAGGATGATCAGAATATAATGCTCCCGGAGCTGCCTAAGACAGTATCTCTATGCTGGTATGAGAATTCTGTTAGAATTAAATTTGCAAATTAAGGTAATTTTAATATTCTCGTAAGGGTAAAATGGTCTAACACTTTATAAGGGCATAATTGTCTTTTGACAATTAGTATAAAATGTCAACTTTGTGTTTGATGGAAACACGTGTGTATACAAGCATTCAGAAACACAGAAATCTGATCTCCAAAATCTACTGAATTCAGAATCCATCCCATCAAAGGTTTCAGTGCGTATTTTGGAAGCACTAGATTTCAACATTGACGAGGATGATCTTCTCGATGAAGAATTACACTAACTTGTTTCCGAATCGCAGAAATTAATCATGGCAGAAGATACGCTTCCGATTCTGAAATCTATAAAATTTATTTTGTTATCATAGGATAACATGCTTGTTAGATGACTTACATTCCAAAATTAAATTGAACCGGGCAAGCAAACTCCATTTTTCTCCTACAGAATGTTGCCGCTAAGACTTGACTAAAATGCGTAAACAGACAAATGAATTTCCTGAGGCAAAATTTACGCAGACCCCAGAAGCTTTATGTGGTGCCTCAGTTCTATTTCGAAAGAACAATTATTTGGTTCCGATTGCAGCGGACTTATTTGATCAAATCACCAAAGAAATTGGACTTAAATCTGTCATGATAAAAAGGTACGGCTCATTTGCATTTCACATGATCCCTATTGATTTTTGAATGCCAATGTGGTGTTTTGGAAATTGACGAATGATATCTTTCATTATCTTCCTGGTTGCTTTGTGATGGTGTACATTGACCCTATTGTTGTTTATAATTCTCTTGATGAACAAGCTATATATCTTGAGAATGTGTTGGAAAGGCTGAGGATTTGTTCTTTGTATACTTTTCGTACAAGAACTTTGGTGTTTCGGATTTCGAATTTGTGGGGAATTTATTCAGATTGATGAGCTGAAGATTCGGGCTACTGTCGACAAGCCTGCCCTCACAACAGTTTCAGAATTGCAAATTTTCCTCGGCTTGGCAGTCAATCACTGACAGATTAAAATTTATTTTCAGAAGGCTTATCCTCTCATTGATGTGTTGAATTGGGACAGAATTGAAAACTGCCTGAAACCCTTCACAGAATCGGTAATGAAACTGCTTAATTTTTCCTCGACGTCTAATGTGCACTTTGAATTGGTTGGCAAAGCAAGGTGTGGGGCTTTAATCCGGGTATGAAGCCTCAATTTTAATGAAAACAGGAAGTGTGACTTACTGGACACCCAGATTACTAAAGTCGTGAATGATGTGGCTGGAACTTACTTTCAAAGACAGAAGAAATTAAATTGCAAACGAGCAAGGTAGCAGATTTTCCTTGCAAAAATTGATTCTGCTTGGAGACACAGACCAAGGCTGGAGAATCAAATTTCAGACGCTTTGAGTTGGAGGTAAATTTCTGGGTACTTTGCTTCTACTTCTTCTGTCCATTCTGATTTTATTGATGGAATTAAATCTCATACATGTTTGGATTCTTCTTATATCCAAACAATACAGCAAGTGCAAGAGGGCTTAATTCGAAGATATTGGTTCAAACTTGCTTAATTTTCCAACAGTGCTAGCCTGAAAGAAGAAAACAAGCCGGATTGTTGCGACTTCTATTTATTTCAGAATGGTCGCGGGAGTCAGTCCCCGTGGTATATATTTCTGATTCGCCTCTTGCTGACTTAAATTATAAATTGTTTGCTGTTGATCGAGCTCCCACATATTCTGTGTTCATATCTGCTCCGAAGGCATTCCTAGAAAATATTGTTATTAAACTGATCTTCAGTTACATGATGAAGAATTTTGGTTTGCTGAAGAATATCACTTCTAATGGTGCTGTACAGTTTGCGAAAAATTTCTGGACTTAATTATTCAAGCCATTGTGTTCAGAACTTGAATTTTCTACTTGGTTGCAAAATGATGTGCAGTGCAGCGATGTTTTAAAAGATAATTTCAGACCTCTTCGGATGTAGGCGTCGACCTTTTCAAGCGGGAGAGGATTTGTCAGCAGGTATTAAGCGAGATTTGAGCTCATGCAAGGGCAAAACGAGCCATGACACTTCATTGGCATGGTGCGGCTTCTGTGATTTGGGAGCAAAGGCAAAAAAAGGTCATGGTGTTGGCATTTATTTAATGAGTGAACTGGACAAACAAAGTGGCAGGACATTGGAATTGACGTTTGGCTCCAATTGTGAGCAGGCAAGTGGTGCATGCATTTGGGCAGCTGGCAAACGTTTTATGGGTGAAGATGCTGAGTCAGTATTTCTTGGGCAGACAATTTGCTTCTGCATGAATTCTCCAAGTGGCTGGCTTAGTCAGAATTATGACTGCAATGCTCTTTTCCAGCAGTGCCAATTCTTCACACATACTCTTCAAATTCTCTGAGCAAGCATGCTAAAGTGCAAGAGTCCCTCATGGAGGGCAAATCTGCTCGGAACTTATGCATGGACGCCTAGGTGGCTGGAGCTGTCAGCCAGGCTTGAGTGTGTGAGCATCCAATGTTGCCTATAAAAGTAGCAGCTTGTGCTTGCTTCAGATATCATGTCTTATGTGATACTTGTGATTGTCAATGTACTTTGTCCTGTAAATTGAGAGAAAAGACTTTGTACTCTCTTATAGTTGAGAAAGGGTGAAATTTATGTGAGAGCTACTTTGCTATTGTAATTCTTATCATCGGACTCTTGTAATTTCCTTTTGTTGGTTAATAAAAGGTTGGGAATTATTTCCTGCATATGCTGTGTTGCTGCTTCATCTATATTCTATTGTTTCATCGTATCTCTGCGCGTGTCGCTTATTTTGCCGTTGTTGCTTCCTCTTGTCCCTGGGTTGTGTCATTTTGGCCGGCAGCAACGGTGGCAAAATAAGATAAGAGGTTCCAATTTCAGTTCTAAAAATATAGGAATCAGTTGGTTCTAATTCTTACATTTTTGGTAGAGTATCCAGACCCGCTGACTCTTATAATATAATTCTCACCATTATTAGATTATTAAGTTGTAAATTAACTATTCCCATGATCTTAATAATATATTATTTTTAAGTCTTAAATTTCTAATATTTTATTTTAATAACATAATGATGTATTTATTTTTAATTTGATTTTCAAATTTCGATGATTAATATTTTCAAACACGCAGATGATATATGGCATCAAAGTAAACACCAACGTGAAGACGGCGAAAGCGTTGAATTTTGGTGTTTTAGGAAGTGACTCTAATTAATATGAAGTCTTCTTCAACAGTAGGACTTGTAAAAGAACTAAGACCTGCATTTGTCTTTTAACGTCGAGCGTAAGGTTGATTGGTCAGAGCCGTACCAAATGCCATTAATTATAATATAATTAAGATTTAAAATTAGACGAAGAAAATTGCTGATAAATCTGAAAAATATATAAATTGAAGCACGTGAATTAATCAAATTATTTATGATCATCTACTAATCAAATTATTCATAAGTATATATCTAATTACACTGCCAATTGGAATCAAAGAATTTAACCCTTCTGGATCCCAGCAACTTTAAGTGCTTTTATACTCAGAGATCATTTAGCCTTTCAGTAGGCCACCGCCACTTCGTTAACGTTGAGTGGAGTGGCAGGTGGTGAACGAACGACCCCGCCAGCAATGTTCATTGATCCAGTCAGCGCTGATGATGGGCAGCTACCGCCGCCGTTTCCCGGGATGTGAGTGCAAGGAGAACCGTGAATCGGTGGCTCATGACCTTGAAGGGACTGAGCAAGGGCAAGACCTGGAAAGTATTTATTCAGCAATGGCTTCTCGTTTAAAGGCCTCGTGGCACAAGCGAGTTGTATTGCACTTGACGTAAACAGTATGGTGAAAAGAAAGAAAAATGCAGAAAAAGAAACTCTAGAGGCCATCAGTCGGATGAAGTTTAAGCCCTCTTCGCTAGCTGTAGTTTAATTATGTGAGAATGAAACTGAAATCAGATGGAAAGAAATTAATGGCGTTGTGGTGGAGATGATCTTCATATCAGCATGTATGTACTTATATATAGGGCAATGGCAAACTCTTGACTGATTTCTAAATGGAGTCTGTTTCCTGGTTATTTACCCGGCGCCATGGTTTGAATGAGTTAGATTTTTGAACACGATGGTCCAAATCCTAGTAAACCAAGAAGAACTTTTATTATTTTTTTAAGGTGGAGGAAAGTGATTAGAAAACGCATGAAACTGAGTCTTGTTTAGGTCATTTGAGATACAGAACGTAAAATATCAGCAATTAATCCAGCTATTAAGGTCCCAATTAAACTTGGAAGTCTGAAGTAATGGCTGACCATGGAAAATAGAAGGATAAAAAGAATAAGAGACTAGGAAAAACGTGATCAGTTTGTTTTTCTGAATCAAAATGTGTTAATGACGTGTTGCAGGGGATGATTAATGTGAGAATTAAGGTGGAAAGTTTTGCCCACGAGTTGAAAATCAATGTTTGAATCCTTCGTGAACACTGTTTTAGGGAAAACGAGTTTATATTATTAAAGCACAAGTGATGTTTATGAGTTAATTAATTTCTCCCGTTTAAGGCTAGTTTAGGACATAGATCAATGCTTAAGGTTTGAAAAAAGAGAATATAAAACCTAACAAAAAAGAAATCTTATATTAAATTTGTATATTTATAAAATTAAATGACTACTAAGATAATTATTTTTTAAAGTCATAAATATTCTTTGACCAACATTACTCTCTTCTATAGATCGTATACATAATTTATAAAATATGCTAGCTCAATCTTTTTATCAACACCTGCACACAACCCGCGGTCATTTAATTGGTGTAGCATGATAATATACTCTTTTGCTATTCTTAGTACATGTTAAAAAATTTACATTTTTCTGTTCCAACATATACTAAGTATAATTACATATGTTTTATATTGTAAAACTTTTCATTGACCATTAATTTTGATGTAACATAATAAGAAATTAATTTTTAGATTTAAATGATAATTAAGTGAAAAATGAGAGAAAAAAAATAGCATTATGAGATCAAATAAGATAAATGATAATACTTTCAATAAAAAATTCAAGTATAATTTTTACGTATCTTTTTAAAGTTAATTTATTCTTAATACAATTTCTCTTATAAGCACCATTTAAACTTTATCAAAACATTTTTTCAGAGTTATCAATAAAATAGTTGTGTACATAAACTCTCAAATAACGAATTGAATTATGTTAAAAATTTTTTCTGCCATCAACCATATTTATCATAATGAATAAAAAAGTAACATTGTTAATTTTAAACTCTACTAACATAATAACTTATTCAAACAACTTCTTTTAAGATTAAGAATATAAGTTACTTGACCAATAATGTGAATACCCAAAATTTTTGTTTGGAAGTTGTGGAGTTATATTTTTGTTTTTGTTACCACGTAATACTTCCTTTGAATATTTTGTGCATGTTATGACTAATATAAATGAAAGAATATGGACTCCAAAATTGATGCATTGATTTCAAAGGATGATGATGCCGTGTTTTGGTGGATAGTGCAACTAACACGTAATTCTTAAGGAAAAGAAATGTTTTCCAACTTTTGCACCAATTGAAGCCAAGGTAAATATTATATCAAGGTCAACAATCTTAATTGAAGACTCTAAAAGATCCATGATTCTATTGAAAAATAGGATTAAGTTGAATATTAATAATGTATTATATTCTTGTAGATCTAAGAGAAATCTATTTAATTTTAAAAAAAATATAAGAAATAATGGTTATCACATTGAAACTACAACGATACAGAATTTCTTAGTATAACTTGTAATGTCTTTGATAGAAGATATATACTAGAAAAATTGTACATTTTATCATCTCAATTGTATTATATAATCATAAAGACAATTGAACCTACGTAGCGTTGAACCGAAAGTTTTTTGATTCAAAAGTATTTATATTTTTGCATCATCATCTAGGTCATATAGGATTTACAATGATACCTATGATTGTTAAAAATTTAAATGAACATGCACTTAATAATCATAAGATTTTATTGCCAAAAATAAAAAATAAAAATTTGTACCACTTGTTCCCATGGTAAATAAGCGATAAGACCATTTTCTTTGAAAATTGGAGTCAAGTCCTTATCATTCCTACGTAGAATTCAAGGGGACATGTATGAATCAATTAATCCATTTGGTGGGTCATTTCGTTATTTTATGGTCTTAATTGATACATCCTCATGATAGTCTTATGTTTGTTTATTGTCTACTTAGAATATTGTATTCGTTAAACTATTGGTACAAATTATGAAGTTGAATGCACATTTTCTAAATTATCTGATCAAGTCAATAGAATTAGACAATGCTAGTGAATTTACATCCAAGTTCTTTGATCATTTTTGCATATCTATAGGGATTGACGTTGAGTATCCAATGTCACATGTCCACACTCAAAATGAATGAGTTGAATCCCTTATCAAATATCTACATATAATTGCACAAACTTTATTACTAAAAATACAATTACTAACTTCTACTTTGGGACATGCTATATTACATGCAGTAGTATTAATTCGTTTGTAATTTTCTTTTTATTATCAATATTCTCTTCTACAATTGTTTCTTAGTAACCAACCTAATATATTCTATTTTAAGGGTTTTTATTGGTGTTGTATGGCTCTACTATATTTCCTCAATACGCTAAAATGAGACTCCAATATTTTTTGAGAATTTATGTTGGGTGTAAACTTTGTTATAGTATTATTAACTAATCATTATAATTTAAGAAATCATTTTTAAAAAGCATTGTTGACCTTATATATCCTTAATGTGTTTTTGTCTTTGAGTTGCCTTGTTTATAGAAGTCGATCACCAAGAAAGATTGGTTGCCAACCAAATGTATGCATGGTTTCACCAAAAAAAAAAAAAGTAACAAGAACATATCATAAAAAAATACCATATAAGATTCCAAGAACTTGGTCTAGTGGTAAGAATTGGGCTCATCTAAAATAGTGATCTTGCTTCAAATTGTTTAATAACCTTTGATTTTTTTTCTGTCATTAAAAAAAAAAAAAAACAGCACTACAGAGAGGTTATAATTGCAGTCCTCCATAAATGATCAAGAAGACAGAATAATCAATAACATTTCGTGACAAAGCAGGTGGTCCAAGAACGGCTTTGCCGAAAAAGTTCATTTCATTGACTATAAGGCGTTCAACGCCGCCGCCAGAGATGTAAGTGCAAGGAGAACCAACAACTTGAGGCACTTGACCGTGCTGAAGGGACGACCGAACAAGGCCAGGAAAGTATTTCTTGAGCAATGGTTTTGGCGCAAAGGCCTCAAGGCCTGTAAAGGTTACTTAATTAAATGGTAAATTTTGGTGTAAAATTAGTCACACCAAAATGTAGCGTTTTGCTTGACTAGTAAAGGGGGATTGCTTTCGATCGAGTCTTCTAATTTCTCTTTGCAAAAAATATCGTATTCTCTCTGAATCAAAATGTAACGTTTGATTTATTTTTAATTGATCAGATGGTGGTAATAGCTAAGTGATTTCTGTTAGTCGACAATGACTTAGATTGGTTATTGTAATCTGCAGTCAACTGACATATTTCTATTTTGTATAAGTTGCTGTAAACCCTAATCTTGAAAGTTAATGAAAATTCTTGAGGTATATGTAGAAAATTCGTAGTCTTGTTTTGCTGCTCAATTTTAGCTTTAAGAAATCTGTAGTTGAAGGCTGAAACTTTCATGGCCGCACCAAACCGAGTGCCACTTGAGGTTAACAAAATGGTGAAAAACGAACACAAATGCCAAGAAGCTAATTTTAGAAGCCATTTGTCTGCTGAATTGATTTGAAACACTCTGTTGGCCACGGTTTGAAGTTTGAACAAATATGGTCCAAGTTATGAATCAACCCTACGGTAGAATATTATAATTACCAAAATAAAAAATAATAATAAAACAGAGTTGGAAACCATGAAAGCCATATTTCGACGAAAGAAGTGACGCGTCTGCATCGGGCCAGATCTCACCACGGCTGCTGAGTGGTGAGATGAATCCGTGTAGAATAGGGTATTGATTTTGATCCGTTGAAGACATTCCAGCAAGTCCACATACTCATGAGAAAAACAAGCTAATTGTTTTCACAAGTTAATATTTCAATTGGCTCTCAACCAATGTCCCATGCGTCACCAACGCTTATCCACAGGGTCAAAAGAAAACGTGAAGTCTCAAATATTTTTAGTTATATATAATAGAGAAATTAAAAAATATATTCATTATCTAAATTATAAGTTGGTTGAAGTTTTAATTTTTCAAAAATTGTAAACAACAGTAACCTATTTTTTAGGCTTCAAAATGGTAAACAATAATTTATTTTTTAGGCTAATATATGCTAAGCCAACAGTGAATTAAACTTTAACATTGTTAACATATATATATTAACAATTACAACCTATTATTTAAGCTAATAAATGTTGTTTTGAAGGCTTAGTGCTTACAAAAGCAACGTCAATATATCATTTTTTTAGAATAATAATTCTCTTCAACAAATTCTTTTAGTAAATAACTATGCTATATATTTAATTAATTTTAACGTTAAAATTTTTCTCTATCAATTGAAAAAAAATTGGTTTTAGACTTGAATTTAAAATTTGTTAAATGATTTGCATTTTAAAAGATAAGAAAAATAAAATTCAAATAATTTTTTATTATATATTTATATCATTAAAAAAAAACTAAAATAACTACCGTCTCTCGAGTCAATTTAACTTTGATGTCTATTTTTTTGGTTATTAAAATATTAACAAGTTGGATGGTTCCACCATTTTTCCCATTTTATTTTGTTTACTTTCAATGAACAAAAAGTGAGGAAATAACACATTGATTTCTTGTAATGATGTTGATTGTAGCATTTTATTAACATATATAAATGAACTAAATTGAATTCTTAAGTGTGAATTATATTTTCTAGTCTAAGGTTTGGTCTAATTATTAACAATTTAAATTATATTTTTTTATTTAAAACCAAACTTTATTAACAAAAAAAAGTAACACTATAAAAGTAAAATGTTAATTTTATTATCCAAAAATTTTTAAAATACTTTTGCAGGTTTTACCTTGATATTTTTAAGGTACAATTTAATTTTTTTATAAGTTCAAAAATCAATAATTCAGTTCTTCTAAAAGTGGAAACCCATCCTTCACCCTTCTTATCCACAAACTTTCATCTCGCTTTTTCTAAAAATTATTTACCCTTTCACGAGGCCCCCCCTGAACGGAAGGTCTTTATTTTAAGATTTTAAAAGGATTTTATGACGATTTTACAATTTTAAAAAATAGAATTTGTAAATCAATTGGATAGGAATTGAGGTCCAAGAGTTTTTTTTTTTTTTTTAAGAATTTGATGGAAAAATTATATTTTTTAGTAGATATGAAATGTTTTGTTATAATTAAAAAATACATTAATTAATTAAAATGAGCAAATTTAAGGAAACCTACATAAAATTTACCAATTTTTTTTAATGTTTATATGGATATGATCAACATATTATATTTATACGAAACTATCCACGTGTAAACAAAATGTAAGTTCATTATCAAAATCACGTGTTATCAAAAAATCATACATATCTAATTTATGACTATTTTTTTTCGATAATTTTAGTTATTTTTCAGTGATTAAAATGAGAAAAAAAATTATTATACCATTTCTTATCATGTATAATTGTTTATAATGATGAGATTTAGCTATTTTTTCATAGATTAATAGATTTTGAATAATGATTTTTTTGGTTGAGTTTGTACGTAAAGTAACTTGATTATTTGCGATTCCCATAAGATTGGTCAATATTTTTGTGTTAGAAAACGTTTAAAATTGATTATTGGTGAAATCAGGTTTTTAGAAAAAAGAAGACTTTGGGTGATTTTATGTTCATATAGACAATCCACAATCAATATATCGATCATACAAGAAATCGGAGGAAGGTAAATGGTTTTTAGATATTTTTTAATATGTTTCAAACATAAGTTCCTCAATAGAAGTGTCATCCATTTTGTGACTTCAATCAAAGGGATCCCATTTTAGAGTTTTTTTTTTTTAAATTTCAATATACTTAAATTCTTTACCGTTTCCAATATATTAACATTGTGCATATTCATCATTTCATTGTCATCAAATCCTTGTTTGGCATTTAACTTGACATACTCAATCCTTTATAAACGATCACGATCTTTTACATGTTATGTGGTTGCTCAACCCCTTATGTTATGATAGTCTATTATGTCATTTCTTAGTCTAGGGATACTTGTCAAATAACTGAAATGTGTTTTCTAAACTATTGAGAAATATATAACAAGACAATAAAAAGCATTTTCATCATCCATGATCTTGATAGGTCTTTTACTATTGACTTAAATAGTATTATGCTATTTGAATATTATTCCACTTATGATTAATACAAAGACATATGCTCATTATTCGAACTAATCTCTCAAACATCATATTCACAATGATTGTTACCATTTTCTCAATGCCTCCAACATATATTATTATATTGCTATCTATATGTATTCATTCTCTTCTATAACATACTAAAACAATAACAAAAGTTGTAATTTCATTACTAAATTAACCAATAATTTGATAAATAACTGTAGAAATGTAATCTTAAAAACATTTTGATATAAATGTTGAAAATATTTATTTACCTCTAATATAATGAAATATCCATTTATCCCTATGGTAAAATAGTAATTCAACCTCCTGTAATATGTCCAAACAATCCCTAATAGAACTATCGCTATAACAACACTCATCATAAAATTTAGGAAGTTAGGATTTAGAGTATCAATTTTTCTGTATATAATAAAATATCAATTTACATCACAGATGTTAAAATTAGAGTTTATATTTACATGATAAAATATTGTTGATCCCCTACATAGTAAAATATTGTTAAAGTAACTAAAAGTTTCATTTTAAATGTACAAATATAATCTTTAAAAAATAAATACAAATGTTGAAAAATATTAATTTTGCGTTCCGTATAACAAAATATCAATTACCCTTACAAGCAAAATCTCAGTTTACCTCGACATAACAAGATATTAATCTACCCCTAAACCAATATTTCCTATATGTATTTTAAAACCATGTGGTTATGGCCCATGTCCTACGGGAGTGAGGTCCTTTGCGAGGACGTAAAGCCCGGATGGGGTGGAGTAGCTTATGTATAGGTAAATACCTATTGCTTGTTGTGAAGCAGGAAGCGTCCAACATCGCCTGAGGGAGGGCTTATGAAATGGTTTATAAAGGTGTAAACATCATTACTTGACAAGTCGTTTTTTTAAATTGAGTTCTACCTCGCTGTGTTCCATATCATTTAATTTTATATGATAAAAAGATGAGTGACATAGAAAAAATCATGTTATTCCACATGGTAAAACATAAGTGAGCAAAAAACAGAAATCAAATTGAAATTATCAAGTAGCTAGCATTCTAGTTTTGATTCTAATTCAAAACCAACGTTTATTGTATTGGTTCCAGTTCTATATTTTCAAGAACCGATGGATTTGATTTCGGTTCTAATTTTAAGTTGGTAGAATTAGTGCCGAAACCTAAAAACCAAAATTAGAATATAAATGGAGTATTCAAAACCAGAATTAGAATCCGGATCTAAACATTTTATATAGATCACAGTTAAACTAAATTGGAATTAAGTGTTTGAAATTGAAACTTAAAACAAAATTAGAACCTAAACACTTTATAGTTTGCAACTAAACGGAATTGAAATCGGTACTCAGAGCCGGAACCAAAACTGAGTGTTGATTTTGGTTTTGGAACTTGTGATAACAGGTTTTGGTTATGATTCCAGAAAAATAAGAACCGCTGGTTTCAGTTCTATCGTATTCGATAGGGTGTCCGAATCTGCTCAGTCCCATGATAAAATATATAATTTTCACAATTATTAGATTATTGAGTTGTAAAATAACTATTCCGATGATCTTAATACATTATTTTTAAGTCTTAAATTTCTAATATTTTATTATATAATAACATAACGATGTATTTATATTCAATTTGATTTTCAAAATTTTGATAATTAATATTTTCAACATTTAAAACACGTACAGATGATATATGGCATCCAAGTAAACACAAACGTAAACGGCGAAAGCGTTGAATCTTGGCATTTTAGGAATTAAGTTTGACTTGTAAAAGAACCAAGACCTGCATTTGTCTTGTAACGTCGAGCAAAAGGTTCATTGGTCAGAGCCGTACCAAATGCCATTAATTATAATATAATTAAGATTTAAAATTAGACGAAGAAAATTGCCGATAAAGCTGAAAAATATCTAAATAGAAGCACGTGAATTAATCAAATTATTTATGATCATCTAATAATCAAATTATTCATAAATATATATCTAATTACACTGCCAATTGGAATCAAAGAATTTAACCCTTCTGGATCCCAGCAACTTTAAGTGCTTTTTATTCTCAGAGATTATTTAGCCTTTCAGTAGGCCACCGCCACTTCGTTAACGTTGCGTGGGGTGGCAGGTGGTGAACGAACGACACCGCCAGCAATGTTCATTGATCCAGTCAGCGCTGATGATGGGCAGCTACCGTCGCTGTTCGCCGGGATGTGCGTGCAAGGAGAACCGTGAATCGGTGGCTCATGACCTTGAAGGGACTGAGCAAGGGCAAGACCTGGAAAGTATTTATTCAGCAATGGCTTCTCGTTTAAAGGCCTCGTGGCACTACCGAGTTGTATTGCACTTGACGTAAACAGTATGGTGAAAAGAAAGAAAAATGCAGAAAAAGAAACTTTAGAGGCCATCAGTCAGATGAAGTTTAAGCCCTCTTCGCTAGCTGTAGTTTAATTATGTGAGAATGAAACTGAAATCAGATGGAAAGAAATTAATGGCTTTGTGGTGGAGATGATCTTCATATCAGTATGTATGTACTTATATATAGGGCAATGGCAAACTCTGACTGATTTCTAAATGGAGTCTGTTTCCTGGTTATTTACCTGGCGCCATGGTTTGAATGAGTTAGATTTTTGAACAAGATGGTCCAAATCCTAGTAAACCAAGAAGAACTTTTATTATTTTTTAAAGGTGGAGGAAAGTGATTAGAAAATGCATGAAACTGAGTCTTGTTTAGATCATTTGAGATACAGAACGTAAAATATCAGCAATTAATCGAGCTATTAAGGTCCCAATTAAACTTGGAAGTCTGAAGTAATGGCTGACCATGGAAAATAGAAGGATAAAAAGAATAAGAGACTAGGAAAAACGTGATCAGTTTGACCGTGCTCAAGGGACGACCGAACAAGGCTAGGAAAGTATTTCTTGAGCAATGGCTTTTGGTGCAAAGGCCTCATGGCGTGTAAAGGTTACTTAATTAAATGGTGCCTTTTGGTGTAAAATTAGTCATACCAAAATGTAGTGTTTCACTTGGCTAGTATAGGGGGATTGTTTTCGATCGAGTCTTCTGATTTCTCTTTGCAAAAAATATCGTATTCTCTCTGAATCAAAATGTAACGTTTGATTTGTTTTTAATTGATCAGATGGTGGTAATTGGTAAGTGATTTCTGTTAGTCAACAATGACTTAAATTGGTTATTGTAATCTGTAGTCAACTGGCATATTTCTATTTTGTATAAATTGCTGTAAACCCTAATCTTGAAAGTTAATGAAAATTCTTGAGGTATATGTAGAAAATTCGTAGTCTTGTTTTGCTGCTCAATTTTAGCTTTAAGAAATCTGTAGTTGAAGGCTGAAACTTTCATGACCGCACCAAACTGAATGCCACTTGAAGTTAACAAAATGGTGAAAACGAACACAAATGTCAAGAAGCTAATTTTATAAGCCATTTGTCTGCTGAATTGATTTGAAACACTCTCTATTGGCCACGTTTAGGAGTTTGAACAAATATGGTCCAAATTATGAATCAAACCTGCCATAAAATATTATAATTACCAAATTTTTTTTTTTTTTTAAAAAACACAGTTGGAAACCATGAAAGCTATATTTCGACGAAAGAAGTGAAGCACCTGCATCAGGCCTGTTGCGTATGGGTGTGGCTGTAAGTACGGCTGCTGCGTGGCGAGATGAATCCGTGTAGAAAAGTGTATTGACTTTGATCAGTCGAAGGTATTCCAGCAAGTCTACATACTCAAAAGAAAAACCAGCTAATTGTTTTTATAAGTTTATCTTTCAATTGACTTTCAAACAATGTCACGTAGCTCACCAAAGTTTATGTGCAAGTAAAAATAAAATAAAATAAGGGTCTCAAATTATATATTATAGAGTAATTAAAAAGTAGATACTTATTATCTAAATTAGTAGTTGGATGAAGTTTTAATTTATTTAAAATTGTAAATGGCAATAATCTATTTTTTAGGCTTAAATTGGTAAACAGTAATTTTTTAAGGCTAATCAATATTAAGCCAACAGTAAAATAAACCCTATTAGTTTTATGAAGAATTGACTCGAAATTTTAACACTAACAACAACCTATTATTTAAGCGAATAAATGTTGTATTAGGGCTTAACCCTTACAAAAGAAACGTCAATATATCATTTTTCTAGGATAATAATTCTCATCAACTAATTCTTTTAGTAACTAACTATGCTATGCATTTAATTAATTTAATGTTAAAACTTTTCTCTATCAATTGAAAAAAATTTGTTTTTAAACTTGAATATAAAAATTTGTTAAGTGATTTGCAATTTAAAAGACAAAAAAAAAAAAAAAATTATTATATATTTATATCATGAAAGAGACACTAAAATAGTTAATTTAACTTTGAAGACTACTTTTTGTAGTTACTAAAATATTAATAAGTTGGATGGTTTCACCACTAAAATATTATATATTTATAATAAATGGGCAAAATATTCTTAAAAATTTGACATGAATATTAGAAAATATCATTTTACTGCTATATGATAAAATATAAATTTAACTCCATGCGATAATAAGATAAGCAACATAGAAAAGATCATGTTATTCCACATGGTAAAATATAAGTGAGCAAAAAACTAAAATCGAACTGAAATTATCAAATACCCAATGATCCAATTCAATTCCAATTCGAAACCAATGTTTACAGTGTTGGTTCCAGTTCTGTATTTTTAAGAACTGATAGTTCTGATTTCAATTCTGGTTTTAAGTTGGTAGAACCAGAGCCAGAACCTAAACCAAAATTAAAATATAAATTGAGTACTGGAACCGGGACCTAAACACTCTATATAGATCACAGTTAAATTAAATTAGAACTAAGTATTTGAAACTGAAATTGAAACCAAAATTAGAACCTAAACATTTTATAGTTCACAACTAAACAAAGTTAAGATCGAGTATTCAGAACCAAAACCAAAATCGAGTGTTGATTTTGGTTCTGGAACCTATGATAACATATTCTAGTTTTGATTCCAAAAACATAAGAATTACCTGATTTCGATTACTACAATTTTTTATAAAATATCTAAACCTGTTCAGTTCTATGATAAAACATATAATTCTCACTATTATTGAATTATTGTGCTTTTAATTAACTATTCCCATGATCTTAATATATTATTTTTAAGTCTTAAATTTCTAATATTTTATTAATATAACATAATGATGTATTTATTTTTAATTTGATTTTCAAATTTTGATAATTAATATTTTCAACATTTAAAACACACACACATGATATGTGGCATCCAAACGTAAAAACGGCGAAAGCGTTGAATCTTGGCATTTTAGGAATTATGTTTGACATGTAAAAGAACTAAGACCTTCATTTGTCTTGTAACGTCGAGCGAAAGGTTGATTGGTCAGAGCCGTACCAAATGCCATCAATCATAATATAATTAATATTTAAAATTAGACGAAAAAAATTGCCGATAAAGCTGAAAAATATCTAAATAGAAGCACGTGAATTAATCAAATTATTTATGATCATCTAATAATCAAATTATTCATAAGTATATATCTAATTACACTGCCAATTGGAATCAAAGAGTTTAACCCTTCTGGATCCCAGCAACTTTAAGTGCTTTTATTCTCAGAGATCATTTAGCCTTTCAGTAGGCCACCGCCACTTCGTTAACGTTGAGTGGAGTGGCAGGTGGTGAACGAACGACCCCGCCAGCAATGTTCATTGATCCAGTCAGCGCTGATGATGGGCAGCTACCGCCGCCGTTTCCCGGGATGTGTGTGCATGGAGAACCGTGAATAGGTGGCTCATGACCCCCTTGCAGGGACTGAGCAAGGGCAAGACCTGGAAAGTATTTATTCAGCAATGGCTTCTCATTTAAAGGCCTCGTGGCACAAGCGAGTTGTATTGCACTTGACGTAAACAGTATAGTGAAAAGAAAGAAAAATGAAGAAAAAGAAACTTTAGAGGCCATCAGTCAGATGAAGTTTAAGCCCTTTTCGCTTGCTGTAGTTTAATTATGCGAGAATGAAACTGAAATCAGATGGAAAGAAAATTAATGGCGTTCTAGTGGAGATGATCTTGATATCAGTATATGTACTTATATATAGGGCAATGGCAAACTCTGACTGATTTCTAAATGGAGTCTGTTTCCTGGTTATTTACCCGGCGCCATGGTTTGAATGAGTTAGATTTTTGAACAAGATGGTCCAAATCCAAGTAAACCAAGAAGAACTTTTATTATTTTTTTAAGGTGGAGGAAAGTGATTAGAAAATGCATGAAACTGAGTCTTGTTTAGATCATTTGAGATACAGAACGTAAAATATCAGCAATTAATCCAGCTATGAAGGTCCCAATTAAACTTGGAAGTCTGAAGTAATGGCTGACCATGGAAAATATAAGGATAAAAGGAATAAGAGACCAGGAAAAACGTGATCAGTTTATTTTTGTTAATGACGTATTGAAGGGGATGATTAATGTGGGAATTAAGGTGGAAATTTTGCCAACGAGTTGAAAATCAATGTTTGAATCCTTCATGAAACAGTGTTTTAGGGAAAACGAGTTCATGTTATTAGAGCACAAGTAATGCTTATGAGTTAATTAATTTTTCCCTTTTGAGGCTAGTTTAAAACATAGTTCAATGCTTAAAGTTTGAAAAAAGAGAATATAGGATCTAACAAAAGAAAATTCTTATAATAAATTTATCTCATATATTTATATTATGTGAAAAAAATATTAAAATAATTATTTATAAATATTTTCAACCAACCATACTCTCTCATGGATCGTATACATAAGTTGCAGAGCATGTTAGCTCAACCTTTTTATCCAGCACATGCCCATGACACAGTCATTTAATTGGTATAGTATCATAATATACTCTTTCGCCACTCTTTATTCATGCTAAAAAAATTACATTTTTGTTTCACACATATCTCCAAGCATGATTACACATGTGTTATATTGTAAAACTTTTCATTGATCATTAACCATATTTATTATAGTGGATAAAAAAGTCACATTTTAAATTCTAAACTCTATTAATATAATAATTTATGTAAAATTAGGAATTAGGTGTATTAGTTATTGACAAAAAAATCGAAATAATAAAATATATGAAAATTTTTAAATACACTTGGTAATAAAATTTTAATATATGGATTAAGGCTAGTAGCTAAAGTCAATAATTTTTTATGTTTACAATTTCTTAAATCAGTTCTGAAAAATTTCATTAGCCTTCGATTAATATGTAAAGCTCAAAATATTTGCACTAAAAATTACTAATATTTAGGATTGGATTTGAACCGAATCTAATACAAATAGATATATGTTTATGTTTCGTTTGTTCGTTGGTGGATTCAGTTCGTATTCGTTGAATTTTTATATAGTGAAATTTGGGTTTGTATTTAGATTCGAGAGTTTGACTCGTACTCTATTCATTATTGTGTCAAAGTTTATTTATTTATAATAAATACATATATATTATATTTTATTAGAAATATAAACATATTTATTATTATTTATTAAAATAGTAAACGTATTTATTATGACTTACTGGAAAAGTAAACATATTTATAATTTATTAAAAAATTATTTATATTTAAAAAAAATATGACTAACAAATTTTAAATTTAAGTTCGATTTCGTTTTTTTGTTTGGTTTGTATGGTTTATGTTTAGGTTCGTTTCCAAAAACTTTTAATATCATAGTTTGAATTCATATTTGAGCAATTCATTTCAGACTCATTCAAACCAAACATAAAAATAAATCCAAAAATATTTGGATTGAATCCAACCCTATTGATACTTATAGGTACAATTCTAAGTTCGAGGTGGAATTTTTTTGTGTGTTAACTGGTCTTATTGATCATGTAATTGGACAATTATTTGTCTTGCTCATTTTCCTTTGGAAAGTTTTAAGGATTTTTCTTCTAGTCCATTATATCTCAATTCTCCTCAGTTCAATATTCTTACAATTTCTTCTATTACATTTATAACACATTATTAACCAGACTTGTTTAGGTATATTTCAATATCAATAATATTAAATATCCAACTTATCATATATGTTTAATTTATTTATTACAATCGTTTTATTTGATAAATACAAACATAGGTGTTTATATTACCATTAACAAATATCTAATTTATCATGTATATTTAATTTATCTATTATCATTTGTTTTGAAGTATATATTATTCTTCGTAATGCTAATTTTGTTATTTCTATCAATATATAATTTGTGAAAATGTTGAATCTCCTAAAGCTCCAATATGTTGCCTTGAGATTGGATGGAGAAAACTACCTCAATTGGGCTTTTGACATGGTCCTCCATTAGAATCCATGAACCTTGAAGAAATGATCAAAGAGGAAAATCGAGTGTCCCAATAGAACAAATCCAATGCTACTATTTTTATTTTTTTTTGACATCACATCCAAAAAGGATTGTGAGCCGTGGACATTATGGATCTGCTAGAATTGTGAAAAAATTTAAAAAATGAATTTCAATATAAAAAATCGATAATACTTCCAACAACTCAATATATAATTGGTCTCACCTGCGCTTACAAAATTCCAAAAATCTGTAAAAATAAACTCTACTTTGTTCAAAATCATTTCTTGAGTCAAGATATATGGAGAAACAATAATTGAAAAAAATATAAAAGAAAAAAAAAAACATTCTCCATTTCCATCCCTCATATATGCTCTTGTAGCAATAATATTGTGAAAGAAATTTAAAAAAAATTCCAAATTAATATCTTGTTTGCTCGTGGCTAAGCAAAACAATGAATCATTACTAAGAAATTAAACCATCAAACTCATTCCATTGGCACTATATTGTTCCCTAAAATGAACGCAACTACCAGTAGTAGTTCTCATGGGCATGCACAAGATCATGGATGTGAAGACTTCTATTATATATTACTATAACTATATTTACTTGTTAATAGTATTCTATTTTTTCATTATTTATTTATTTATTATTTTTTTGAATATATAAACATATAGTGGAAATCCCATACATATGTATGCTTGCTAAAGATATGCAAACAGAAGTATTAATAACATAGATGCTATAAAAGTAGGGTAAAATATACTAAAAAGCATTATATATATATATATATATATATATATATATATATATACTATACAATGTGTGTGTGTGTATATACACACACACTTTGTATAGTACATCTCTCTCTCTCTCTCTCTCTATATATATATATGATGCTTTTCAGTATGAAATCTACAACACTCGTGACTGATAACAAATCTTGTCTGCTTTCACACTTTATTGTGTTATGAGTTTAGTTTCTAATTTAATATTTTTTGATCATCTTTTACTTGATGTGTTATTTGTATTCTGTTTCATGTCATGTTATGCATGTCATGGTATGTGATATGCTAAAAATATTTTTTTACTGAAAATTATATATTAGCCCTTGGGCCTACTTTCTAAAACTATTTCAGAAAATATTATTGTGATTCGAAGATCTTATAATAAAACATATATAAAAATATTTATTGTATTGATTAGACTGATAAATACAGAGATTTGATACCCTGACCATGTGAGTTTTACTATATTGATACTCGATCAGTAAGTTAAAAACTAATGCATGACCAACACTTAATTTCTAATGAGTTTGGTCAATGATCATGTTCAATTTCTAATGGACACTAATTTCTCAATTTCTAACAGGCATGCGAACTCACAAGTGTCCTCTCATATTCACTCCTAAAATGATGTCTAAAACATCTTATTTTCTATTTTAAAACATGCATATAAATTCTTAAATCTCTTTCTAAAAACACTGAATCTACATGTCATATCATGTAATTTGTTATCATGCATAATATCTTGTTATGCTTGCATGTTTTAAGTTTCTTGTACTTGTATGGGTCTAATTTTTTGTTTTTGTGAATTTTACTTGCTACACGATCGTGCTTTATCAAGATGCATGGTCGTACGTTTATGCACACACACACACATATATGTGTGTGTGTGCATAAACCATGGTTCTCAAGCAATCAAACTTCATCAAGATACTTGGATTTCATCATCGTAAGTCTCAAACATGCTAGTCAAGCATTAGACAATCATTATCACAACCCAATCAAGTAGGAAACCCATACTTGAAACAAGGGAAAAGAGATAGAAAATACTTATCTCTTGTCATGATTGCTACTTATCTCTCTCTAGCTAAATATAAATTTCTAGTTAGATTTGATGTTGTTGGTTGTTTTTTCACCACTACTGGACCAGGGTTCTCTAAGAAAAGAAGAAAAGTTTAGATAAAACTTATCTAAGCAATGAAGGAAAATTTACTTTATATAAAATAGTGAATATAGTTGGGACACATAGTCATGTGTCTTAGAGATGTATGGTCGTACTCCCCTAAAAACCTCAAATTTTTAGTTCTTCTTACGTTGCTCATAGAGTAGTCTCCCAAGGAGACTCCTACACTTGTCATATATAGTTTCCAAATAATTATTTTACCCTTGAATTTTCTTTTACGCTACGTTTGATTTGTTTTTAATTGATCAGATGGTGATAATCGATAAGTTATTTCTATTAGTCAACAATGACTTAGATTGGTTATTGTAATCTGTAGTCAACTGGCATATTTCTATTTTGTATAAATTGCTGTAAACCCTAATCATGAAAGTTAATGAAAATTCTTGAGGTATATTTAGAAAATTCGTGGTCTTGTTTTGCTGCTTAATTTTAGCTTTAAGAAATCTGTAGTTGAAGGCTGAAACTTTCATGGCCGCACCAAACTGAATGCCAGTTGAAGTTAACAAAATGGTGAAAACGAGCACAAATGTCAAGAAGCTAATTTTAGAAGCCATTTGTCTGCTGAATTAATTTGAAACACTCTTTCTGTTGGCCACGTTTTGAAGTTTGAACAAATATGGTCCAAATCATGAATCAACCCTACAGTAAAATATTATAATTACCAAAATTGAAAAAAAAAAAAAAAAACACACACACACACAGAGTTGGAAACCATGAAAGCTGTATTTCGACGAAAGAAGTGAAACATCCGCACCAGGCCTGTTGCGTATGGGTGTAGCCGCGAGTATGGCTGCTGAGTGGCGAGATGAATCCGTGTAGAAACGGGTATTGACTTTGATCAGTTGAAGGTATTCCAGCGAGTCTACATACGCAAGAGAAAAACAAGCTAATTGTTTTCACAAGTTCATATTGCAATCGACTCTAAGCCAATGTCACATACGTCACCAACGCTTATGCACAGAGTCAAAAGGAAACTGGAGGTCTCAAATATTTTTAGTTATATATGATAGAGTAATTAAAAAATATATATTTATTATCTAAATTATTAGTTGGATGAAGTTTTAATTTTTTTTAAAATTGTAATCAACAATAACTTATCTTTTAGGTTTTAGCATCGGATTGTGTCTGATATTAATTTTTTGATGCTAATAACAGTTTTTAGTTGGTAAAACATGATAATATACTCTTCTGCCACTCTTCATACCTGATAAAGAAAATTATTATTTTTTTAGGAACAAACTAAACATTCATACAATTGTGAATTTATGATCTCCAAGTATATTTACATACGTGTTGTACTGTAAAACTCTTCACTCACCATTAATCTGAATTGCAATTATGAGTCATACTAGATCACATAAGATAAGTGATAAGACTATTTTTTTTATGCATCTTTTAAAATATCGATTCATTTGTAGTACAAGTTTTTTTATATATACTAGTTAAACTCTGTTAAAACATTTTCTTGAAGTTGGTAATAAAATAATTATGTATATAGACTTATAAATAATGAATTAAATCTTGTTAAAAAACCTGTTTGACTCTCAATCATATTGATTATAGTGGATAAAAATGTTATATTATTAATTCCAATATCCATTATCAAAATATAATTTGTGCAAAACTTATAATCGTATATATATAAGTTAGTGACAAAAAATTGAAATATCAATATGTATAGATACATTTTGAAATAAAATTTTAAGATATGGATTAAGGCCAGTAGCTAAAGTCAATGATTTTTATATTTACATTTTGTTAAATCAGTACTGAAAAAAATTGTTGTATCCATGATTCATCAATTTAATGTATTTTATTCATTTCGTTCACTTATATTTAACAAATATTGAGAACATTATCGACCTTCCATATCCTCAATGTGCCTTTGGCTTTGAGCTACCTTATTTATACAAGTCGATTACAAATATAAGATTGGCTGCCAACCAAACGTATGCATAGTTTCGCCCACGAGGAAAGTTAAAGAACATAAAATAAAATGCACGATAGAGAAAGTGATAATTGCAGTCTTCTATTAATGATCAAGACGCGACGGAATAATAATCAATCAAGTTTCCTGAAAAAGCAGGTGGTGCACGAAGGGCTTGGCCGGCAAAGTTCATTTCATTGACTGTGGGGCATTCACCACGGCCACCGGGGATGTGAGTGCAAGGAGAACCAGCAACTGGAGGCATTTGACCATGCTGAAGGGACGACAGAGCAAGACCTGGAAAGTATTTCCTGAGCAATGGCTTCTCGTGCAAAGGCCTCATGGCAACACCAAACTGAATGCCACTTGAAGTTAACAAAATGGTGAAAAGGTACACAAATGACAAGAAGCTAATTTTAGAAGCCATTTGTCTGCTGAACTTGAAACACTCCTTTCTGTTTTCGTTAATGCAGGAGAAAGAACGGAAGGTAATTTATTTTTTTCTGGGAATGTGTTTGGTGAAGAACTGGTATGCTTATTCCCACTTATATAAACACTGATATGGTTCAATTCACAAAAAATGAAGTCCATTTTCTTGACTGTTGGCCATGTTTTGAAGTTTGAACCCAAATTATGAATCAACCTACAGTAATTAACTTGAAGACGAAACATGTAATATCTGTTGCAAATAAAAATGAAGCATATGCATCAGGCGTGTTGCGCATGATAGTAGGCGGTGGAAAGGGTGAGGCTGTGCGTATGACTGCTGAGTGGCTAGATGAATCCGTGTAGGAAAGGGTATTGACTTTGATCAGTTGAACGTATCCTAACAATTTTACTCGTATTTATTCCAAGTCTACATACTCATAAGGAAGAAAAAACTTTTCTCAGACCTAAATTTCACGCATGGATGCATTTCAATATGAACACAAGGTAATTGTTTTTTTTAGTTTATATTTCAATTGACTGTCAACTTTGAAGGTTATTTGCAGTGGATACTAAAATATTAATAAGTTGGATGGTTCCCACCACTTTTCTCCTTTTATTTTGTTTACTTTCAATGGGCAAAAAGTGAGGAAATAACATATTAATTTCTTGTATTGATTTGGATCAGGGTATTTTATTATCATAAATGAAGTATATTGAATTCTTAGGAAAACATGAATTATGATTAACTTACATTTTTTTGTCTAAAATCAAAATTGGACAATAAAATTAACATTATAAGAGTAAAATTATTTTCAAAATTTTTTTATAAATTTCATTTTTATATTTTAAACATAAAATTTAACATTTTTACAAGTTTGAAAACCAGCAATTCACTCCTTACAAAAGTTTGGAAACTCAAGCCTTGGTCATTGATTGAAATCTCAACTACATAGACAACTCATTACCTTTATCTTCTACAAGAACTTAGCCACCTTTGCCACTTATAAATCTCCATTGTTCTCGTTAGCAAAGAAGTTGTTTCTTCTTGTCGTTTCTACGTGTCTGTAAAAAAGTTTTTGCTCGTTGTTAACTTTACGATGATTTGTAGAGTCTTTTGAGAGCATGGTTTGTGGGGTTGAGACTGTAGAGTGGCAACTTATTGACGATGACAGGGGTTGACTAGAGCAACCAAGAAGAAGAGTATGTTTATACAAATTTGATATCTAAAAGTATTTTTAAAATTTTATTAATTTAAAGTAATATGATAATTTTGAAAAGTAAAATAATTAGAGATAATATAATAACTTTAACTTTTTATATTGTAGGGTCATTGACCGTGTTTGATTTTTAAACAGAAAGATGTTATTTTTACTGAAGAAATATTTTTTTTTTTTTTTAAATCTCAGGAGGAGAAATATAATTCAATCAATTCTTAATTAAAACATAGTTTTTTTAAAAAAATTGATATACAAATTTTCAGCCGTGGATTCCTTATTAATCCAATGGATATAAAACCTCCAAATTAATCCACCATTAATAACTTTTAAAATGCATTAATTTTACTCTTATTTAAGTAATTTATATTGGACTGGGTGAGATGACGCCTTTCAATAGAAGTGGGACAATAAACCTAGCGCCATGTAAACTAATGGAGTCTCAATCAGCCACGACATTAGCATATGTTTAAATATTGAATAGATATGATAATTCGATTTATAAAATTAGGCAATCAACCTACTTCTCTTTAAACAAAAATGAGATTTTCTGATAAGAAAAAAGAAACGAACAAGGACAAAAATGATTAAAGTTTTCATAGTCTAAAACGGAGATAGACATAATCTTTAATTCATTTTTTCAGTTTTTTTTCTTTTTTACATATTTATTAAGATCTTAAATATTGAATTACTCTGTAAATTTTGAATTATTATAAATATTTTCTAATATCTAGTAAATATTCTATTATTTTTCCAATAAAAATGGTGAAAAGAAAATGGAGAGATATTTTCCGCATGGATGGAGAGGAAAAGGAGTTTTGATATTTAAAATGAAGCGAAGATGAAACAGTTTTTTTTTTTTTTTTTACAAGGATAAAGACAAATATTTCCCATCATTCCCACATCAAGGATGGGAAAAGATTTTTCCAACATGGACGAAGACAAAGATTGAAATATTCGACCTTTAGTCCGATCTGTTATCATCTCTAATCTTGAATCATCTTTTAGAACTAAAATTATATAGATAAATCTCTCATAGTTCTATTTTTAGGAGTATTATACTGCTTGTTTTTAAGTTGTTAATCCATTACAAATGACAAATAGTTACTATTAATTATGATTGTCATTAGAACAATTGGGAATCACATCACTTGCATAATTGATAGATTTATAATTAAACATTTTTTATTTCTCATATATTTAGTTTATTTGAGTTAATTAGTATCTCTCTGATGTTTACTTGCAATAATTTTACATATTAGACATTGGTAGAAATATATTGATACATTATGTTTTAAATGAGAAAATTTTAGTATTTTCACTTTTGAACCTTTTGAGTTTGTTATAGGATAATGATCATTTTAGAGGTCTATTTTGGTATATAGGGTCCTTTGAAGTTAAAGTAGACTTCTCAAGCTTTTCAAAAAGGTTTGGTTAGTAGAATTTCAAATTCGTTTGGGCCTTTAAATGATAATGTAAAGTCAGAGTTGAAAACATGAGTCCTCAAGTCCAACCCTTGGAGATTTGAAGTCCAAACGAGGTGATTCAAAAGGTTAAATTCATCTACACATCTAGATCTACAATTCATATGAAGGCATCACAGTCTAGTTCAATTGTTTAGGAGGCAAAAATTAGTAGAAACTTTCAAGTAAAACACTTTCATGAGTTGGAGACGTTATTTTGGGTTAGTTCTAGTTTTTAGCCCATAACTTAAGCTACAAGCCTCTGTTCGAACTGAAATTGGATGAGTTGGAAAGCTGAGATGTAGCTCTACAATTTTTATGAAGAGACCCAAAAATCCTATTAGCCCAACCAAAACAGGCTACAAAAATGATGGTAGAATCCAGAATATCGGGATATATATTAAGCTTTGGCTTTTAGGGTAAAGGGGGAGGAAAGAAAAGGAAAAAAAAAAAGTGTGAGAGAAAGACAGAGAGCAGACGCCACTCAATAGAGGAACTTTCTTAGTGTATTTTTTTTTTTTCGTTCTTGAACTTATGAGAGACTGAATAGACATTTCAATTTTAGAAAAGCTTGGGATTAGAGACTTTTCAATAGTTTAAACTTTTTGGTATATTTATTTGATTCTCTTTGATTCTAATTGAGTTTTTTTAAGATTATAAATGTTTGATTGTTGATTTTGATAGTTGCATATTGATTAAACAACTGAATTTCACTATGATTAGAGTTTGTGATTTATATTTATCTTTATTCTAATCAATACAATAGTAATTAACAATAAGAATTTGGAAAAGTTTTCAGAACTTATTAAGAAAAAAATTTAACGCAAATTAAATGATCCGAGTTTGAGAGATTATTGCTTATATGAACTTCTTCCTTTCAGAAATTTAAGACAACTGTTTAATTGAATCTATGAAGTTTGTTATAGGTGGTTAAATAGTTATATTTTAAATAACGAACCAATGTTATTTAGTGAATTAGAAGGAAAAATTGAATGACAAAACTTATTGTTATCTAGGGTTCATAGTTTCAATAGAATCAAATCAACTAGCTGAGGGGTTGAAATCTATTGAAAGTCATAGTCACAAGTGAACCTAGAACTAAATTTTATCATTATATTATTTTTTTAATTGATTATTAAATTGTTGCATTTTTATCATTTATTCAAATCATGACTCAACCTCTCTCTCTCTCTCTCTCTCTCTCTATATATATATATATATATATATAAATAAATTTGTGTATTAAGTGTCGCATTTCAGTTATATTTTAGTTGGATTGCTTGTAATTAAATCAGAGTATAATTTTATACAAAAGTCATTTTCTATGACATGGACCCTTACTCATCCTAACTTCAATTTAGAGTTAGAGATAACAATGAATTTTTTATTAATTTAGATTAGTCGTAATATGATTTCAGATTTGTAATTCATTAGTGATCCTTTGCAGTGCGTGGTTGATGAAGGCACAAGTTTCAAGTTCGAGGAAGTATACAATCCTCACGAGGGGTATTTTCAAACCAAATGCAAAAATTATCGTCTCATCAAGAAGCCGGGTCTTTCTTATATTTCAATCACATGCATGGACTTGATATTGAGAGTACCGGTAACGTATGATCTAAAGATTATATACCGAATGTGGCCTCTACTGTTAAGACGTATAGACTTTCTTCATAGTGAAAGAAGAGCTAATTCGAGTTCCAAAAAATGGTGGGTTTTATGCAGTAGTGGGCTTTGGTTTCTTATTTTTCAAGTCGAGGTAAACTACACATTATCTTGTTACTGAAATGACCCGGGGCTTTTAAAAAAGGCCAAAGGACAATTTCCCACCCATAGTTTGAGGCGGGAACAAAGTCCCACCCGCAAGTTTTCAAAAACCCGGTCTCCCACCCATGGAAATAATTTAATATTAAATAAATAGTAAACAGTAATATTCTAGGGGTAATTTTGTCATTTTATGATTAAAATTTTATAAAATAATAAAATAAAATTTATATAAATTTAAAAAAAAATTAAAAATTTAAAAAAATATAAAAAAATTTTAAAAATTTTTAAAAAAGTAAATTGGCCACAGCCGCCGACGCCGGCGACGGTGGCTGTTGATAGTCGCACCAAGTGGCCGTCTCCGGCCACCTGGTTCCACTCCCCGTTCTGTGGAGGCGGCCAGATCGGTCGTCTCCTGTTTTGGAGGAGACGGCCAGATCTGGCCACCGGAAACGACCGGAGAGGGCCGATATTGGTCCCAGCGACCGTTTCCGGCCACGGTTGTCGGAGAAGGAGGCTAGATCTGGCCTCCTCCTCCAAAACTGGAGATGGCCAGATCTGGCCGCCTCCACCCAACAGGGAAGCCCGATCTGGCCTCCCCTGGAACCAGGTGACCGGAGACGGCCACCTGGTGAGGTTAGCAACGACCACCGCCGCCGGCGTCGATACTGTGGCCAGATTACTTTTTTAAAATTTTTAAATATATTTTTTAAAATTTTAATATATTTTTTAATTTTTTTATATTTAAAAATTATTTTATAATTTTATTATAAATTTTTATTTATTAAAGGGTATTTTGATCATTTCATTTGAAAAATTATAAAATATGTCTGAATTTTGGTCCAAAGATGAGAGACCAAGCTTTTGAAAACTTGCGGGTGGGACTTTGTCCCCCCCTCAAACTATGGGTGGGAAATTGTCCTTTGGCCTTTAAAAAACTACTCATATTTTAAGATTGCACAGAAATTCTAATGCAAATGAAGGAAGTAATGGAGGCTGTTATGGAGGCCCAAAAACTCACGAATTAATCTGGCTATAAACTTTATCCAAGCATATAAATCAAACATTACGGTTTACTCTTTAAATGTAAGAGTAAAACAAATGAGGAATACTTTGGAGCCCTTCAACAAAATTTAAAGTTAAAAAATCTTTTGAAGAGTCTAACAATACAACTAAACCTTAGAGCCACCCGAATCCACAACAGCAATAGATTTCATTTCAAAAACTAAACTAAACAAAACTACTATTAAAGCAACTCCATTAGAGAAAACTGCCTTCTTGACTAGATCATAATCCCAGTAACTCACTTCTTCTTGGCAGCATCTGAGGCCTTGGTCTGCACAAAAAAAGGAATGGGATAAGATTTGAAGTCAGCCATTGTCAACAAATTAGAATTGACATTACATGCCGCTGGCTATTTACCTTTTTTACACCACGGATTTTCTTGGCCCTGTTCTTCCTTTCCTTCATCTGCTTCCTTGACTTCTCTACCTTGGTGTCAAGACCATTCTATGGCAAAAAAAAAAAAAAAAAAAAAACAAACAAACACATCAAAGAATTGTTCAAAAAGACATTGCTACAAATTATGGAAATTATCAAAGAGGAGATTAATTTCTGAAATAAATATAGCATAAAAGAGAAATATTAGCAAACCAAACACGTGAAAACAAAATGGGGCAAGTGGTTAAGATATAGATGACATAAATGGTGTCCAAACTGATGGAATAATATACCTTAATGTAGCATTAAGATATTTCTCAACCGCTAGCTATTTATAGCTAACATAATGCTGGGGCATTTCAATTTGTAAAGAAATGTTCAATTTGTAAAGAAATGATCACTTTGTTAGGTTGAATAACTTGGGTCAAGAATAACCATAGACAAAATAATTTTTGGCCTTTTTCTACATACAAAAGCAACCACATCTATTCTATTCATAAAATCAGAATTTGACAAAACTACACCTTTCCTTATATCCAAGTGTTAAAACAAGTAAGTACTAAGTGTATTTGAAGGTAATTGCAAACCTAATACACAAAATTTCCAAGAAAATTATAACCTTGATGCTCATACAAGTCTTAGAACTTGAAGTGAATATGATTTTATTTGGGCTCTAAGGGACGTTTTAGTGATCAAAACGATATCACCATTCATCCTTCAGAAAGGCCTGTCCTTGCATGGATCACTTCCTACATCCTAGTGTAAGGAATTTTTTTCTAAAGATGAAATATAAAAAACCTAAAAGCCAGAAATAGTTGTTAAAAATGGAAGATGTTGCTTTAATTAGATTTCTATATAAGTTAGTGCGATTGAAAGTTTATGGATGCTGAAACATACAATTTGAATTAGATTTGAAGTATATAAGTTAGATTTCTATGGATTTTAACAAAGGCAAAATATACAATAATGCACAAATAGGTACAGAATATAATAAATCAGATAAAGCTCATACGAAAGATTATAAAAATTACCCGGATAAGCCTGTACTTAGGCTCATACTTCTTTGCGCTATCAACTGAATCATAAATCAAACCAAACCCAGTAGATTTACCACCTCCAAAATGAGTCCGGAACTTGAAGACAAAAATTGAGTTGGGGTCCTTAACTTCGTACATTCTGGCCAACTTCTCCTTAAGCTCGGCCTATTAAAGAGATTAAGATGAAATAACCAACCAATCAACATGTCAATACACAAAACAGAACCCATTGCTCAAATTTTTAATATAAAAACGAAAAGTAAAATCACCAATCTAAAAATATTGGGAAGATAATGAACAATTTAATCACCAATCTTCAAAGAAAACCTTCACGGTTCTAATCTAAGTTTAAGTTTTATATAATTAGAGCAAACCACTAACCCATAATCTTAATCTCTCGTTTTGTTCAAACCGCAACAAAACAAAATCTCGATTCCGGCTCGAAAATAGCCATCCATCCAGTAGATGGAAAGAATATTAAAAAAGTAATGGATAAAAATTGAAATCAGATGTATAGTACTGTAATAAATCAAGATGTACCTTTGAAACATTAGCCCTTCCTGGATGAAGAACATCAATGACCTGCATTCAACAACACAAAAAAAAAAAAGAACTTTTTTTTTCACGTTCGTGACTAAACCGAACAACTTTAAACGCAAACATAAAGCTAAGTGCTTAATACGAGTCAACACAAGATCTCCCCAACCCAAAAAGGACACCCCTTAAGCAGTGTCTGATTTTCGAGAGAAGGAAAGAACAAAAAAAAAAAAAAAAAACCGATAAAACTTACAAATTGCTTCCTGGAAAGAAGGCGGTTTGTCATGAACTTTCTGGTACGAATGGTAACTGCCTTATCCGCCATGGCTGGGTCAAGATGATCTGATAGATCCAAGTGAAATATTGAGCACCAGAAGCGGGAGTAGGCGCAGAGATGTCAGGAGCTTTAGAAAGAGTGAAACAAAGAAAACCCTTGTTTTTATAGCGCTTGGGTTAGGGTTTCGTAATCTCATTTGGGCTGGGCTGGGCTGGACTTTGCTAAGATTTTAATTGAGAGTTTTGTTGTAAAAAATTCTAAATTATTTAAATTTTATTTAAGAGGGTAAAGAGAGGATTTCGGTGAAGGGATTTATGCTAACTAATTTTCTGTTTTACTGGAAAAATTCCGCTCTTCGCTCGGTGCTGACTAACTTGCAGGATTCTGGGCTTACCATCTGGTTGCATCATCACCAAAGATTTAAAATGGTTAAGGTAATAGTTGGCATCGAGGGTACTACAATGATATAGAGGAGTGGGTTTATCTTGCTGCCTTACATGCCTTAAAAAGGACCTGCTCCTTGTTTCTTTTGTCCTCAAGCTCGGGTTCGTACCATCCATTTGGGGTATCTCAATTCTGCTTAGCTTGGAACGCCTTCTATTGCAAAAATTAGAGCAAATTATACATGCGGGGAGGTGCTCCGATCAAATCTGAGCACTTTTAGACAGGTTTTTTGCTTGATAAACTCTGTAAAACCAACTTTTACTGTTTACGATAACTGTTATATGAATAGTAAAATTTGGAAAAAATCCCAAGTTTTACTCCATTTTCTGCCCTCTTTTTCGGCCAGATTGTTGACCATTGAAACTTTTTTTGTTGCATTTAAGTTGTTTTAGACTTATCCGTTAATAAATTCTTTAATCATTACAAAATTTATATGCCGTTAATTTTTTTGTTATCGTTTATAAATATATAATTATTTATAAGTTAATTTAATTAGATATAATAATAATAATAATTTATATCTAATAATTTTTTAATTAATTTATTTTAATGATAATTTTATCTAAGCATTCTGAATTCGTAACGTGTGACAAACTGAATCATAACTTGTACACAGTGATATGCTATTTTAATTTGCGGCCAAAATTCCCTCCATTTCAGTGTCTCCCAGATTTCCCTGTCTTCCTTCAGCGTCCCTTCCTGATAATATCTCCTCATGATTATCCGGTAATTGGGTTCTATTCAATTCAGTAAACCCTAACCCACAATTCGTTCCTTCTATCTGCACACAACTCCACCCTCCCCCCCATGGCCACAACCGCTTCTTTATTAGAGTTTAACTACTTAAAATGTACACAATTACAGCCCCATCCTCGATTATTTTCTAGAAGAAATGCTAAATTTGGTCCCGCTTTCACCAAATTTCATACCTTTAAACGTCCCACCAAGTTCGGGCCGGTCAAATGCTTTTTTACTCCCCCAAGGAAGAATCTTTCGGCCAACTCAAGTTCAAATTTGAATGTGGTTTTCGACCCTCTTGAGGTTATGAACAAAACAATCGTGAAAGCTCTTAACATGTTGAAGAAGCCCGCAATGGTTGTAGTTTTAGTGGGGCTTTTGATGGCGTTTGATCCCAATTCTTCATTGGCGGCTTCTGGGGGGAGAGTTGGGGGTTCGGCGTTCTCGTCGAGGTCTTCGTCATCTTCGTCGAGGAGTTATTCTGCGGAGCCGAGAGTATCGTACTCGGCTCCTTATTACGCCTCGTCGCCATTTGGTGGTGGCAGTGGTGTTTATGTGGGGCCCGCTGTTGGAGTTGGAGTTGGAACGGGTGCTGGGTCGGGTTTGTTCTACCTATTTATGGGTTTTGCGGCGTTTTTTTTGGTTTCGGGCTTTTTGTCGGATCGGTCTGGAGGGGATGTGTTGACAGCTACCGAGAAAACTAGTGTTATTAAGCTTCAGGTATGGGGATACGATTTTCTGGCTTTTGATTCTTTGGTGATTTTCAGAAGGGAAATGAAAGTTTTTATAAGAGCAGGGGGTTTGACGAATGAAAAAACCAATACGGTTTTCCGCTTTTTAACCAAGTTTGATG
Source organism: Anacardium occidentale (assembly GCA_026122585.1). Classification (NCBI taxonomy): domain Eukaryota; kingdom Viridiplantae; phylum Streptophyta; class Magnoliopsida; order Sapindales; family Anacardiaceae; genus Anacardium; species Anacardium occidentale. The sequence continues at coordinate 468,811 of JAJEJH010000017.1, forward strand.
AATTCGATGATTTTTTCTGCTGTAGGAATGTTATAAGCAATTGGTGTTAGCTTGTTAGATGTTGAAATGTTGAGATTAGGTGCCTTGGTGGTAATCGGAATGGATTGGATGATAATTCTCTTTTGGTAATAATAACATAAGAGTTTGTTGATATGTCAGTGATCTGGTTGGTTTACTTGGTGGTATAAAAACTAATTGTTGGGTTTACATGTTTTTCATATTAAATATTAGGTTGTTGTTCCTTTAACAAAATTATTTAAAAGTAGCATGCTTGATTACTGAGTTTTGGTTAGTTGGTTAGTTTGCTGATGGAATTCAGAGTCTGTGGTGAAAGTGGAAAATTAAGTATCTCAATGTGTATCAAGGGATGTTCATTGGTGGCTTCAGTAAATATGGCAATATGTGTAATTTAGATCATGCTAGTAATTGATATATGAGGGACATCTACTACATTTACGAGTATGGAAGCATGAGCTTAAGAGGTTGAGAGTTGAGTGAAACAAGAAGTTTGAGATGGCTTGTGAAAATGATGCGTCAAATTAAAATTTATCTACAAGAAATTGCAAAATCCTATTAATTTTGTTGCTTTTCCAGTATCATCGTGCTAAATTACTGTCTTATTGCAATAAATAATATTCATTTAACATATTATTGGCTAGGAAGCTTCTTCATGCAATTTATATTTATTAGGTCTAGAAAATCATTTTTTTTTAGGTTGGCTTGCTGGGCATGGGGCGGTCTCTTCAGAGGGATCTTAATCGAATTGCCGAGATGGCAGATACATCAACCCCAGAGGGTCTAAGCTATGTATTGATGGGTAAGCTTGTCGGTTGTTAGCTTCATTTTTCTTTCATGTTTTCATTTGGGGAAGATTTTGTTTATCTATTTATAGATTAGTTAGCAACTATCTAAGCTATTGCCCTACATTGAGTGAGATGTTTCAAAGGGACATAGAATTGTTATGTAATCATTCCAGGATATCTTCCTATGGGCTTAGGTTAGTCATTGTCATGGAGTGGGGTTCTCCAAGCTTTAGACTTACTACATGGTGAAGCTTAAAATAGTGAAGCCTTTGCTAATATGATTTTGTTTCTAGAAGGAGTTTGGCGTGCTCTGAAGATTATTGATAGGATTGTCAATTAGGCCGGGTGAGCCTGAGGCTTGATTGTTCAACTTGAAAAGTTCAGTTTTGGATCGAGCAAAATTTGAGTCTCAAGTGGGCTAGGAAAAAAAAAAAAAAAAATTCATTAAGTTTTCAGGCTTGGAGTTGTTCATGCTTGAGGTTTGATAGACTTGAAAATTCATTACAGGCAAGAATGAATTTATTAAGCTTTCAAACTTGTTAGGAAATTGTAGAGATATTTTTGCAAATTTTTAATTATAAAACGGGCACGAAATAGGCCCAAGGCCCCCCAAAATTTAATGAATCGGATCTAAACAAAAAATCTTAAACTCGATGAGGTATACCTAAAATTCAATGGGCTTGGTTCAGTAGTCCCGATTGACAACCTTAATCATTGATAAGATATTAGCATTAGAATTGCATCTATTTTCTCGTTGGTCATCCTAGCCAATGAGAGGCATACTTTTCTTGTCATGGAGATAGTATGTATGGGATGCTGTAATTATCCATGCAGGCTTCTCCTAATTTAATTTAATGGAAATTCTTCTTTATGATGAGTCTTATCTACTTGATTTGGTTCTAATTTCCTTTTTTTTCTTATATTTGCCTTTTTTCGTAGAGACATCACTATCTTTGCTTCGACATCCTGATTATTGCATCTCTGGTTATTCATTTGTAAGTTTCTTGCTATCATAATGAGAATCTTATGTTGTTTTCTCATAGTTACTCCTTGAAGCTAATGTTGAAGTCTGTTCTTTTGGTATTGCAAGGTTAGTAATTAGTTTTTGTTCGTGTATATGTGCGCTTGTGTTTGATTGTTTGTACATATGTTTGTTAAGCATAAACATAATGCTCTTGAACTACCATATTTTTCAGCTTATTTTATTTTTATCTTGTCAAGCAAGATTAAACACTCATGTAAGTGCAAATTGTGAATGCCAAAACTTGTGATGTATATGGTTACATTTTGTTGGAGATTTTGAAGATCTATATAAATCAAGGATGGATATTTTTTAAATTGCTATAAATTAAGGATAAAGAAACTGTAGATTGCTATAAATTGTAATTGATTTGCTTTTATTGCATTGTATCTTATTTTATTTTCTTCCTAATTTTTTTTCTTTACTATATTAGTTAGATTTGTTGTCCCAATCTCATATATAAATTGAATCACAAATTGATAAAAAATATATGGAAGAATTAGATTGTTCTTGTTGGTATTGGAGCCTAGTGTTACCCCTAATTTCTTTTGATGTCATTGTTGACCTTTTGTTCATGGTTCGTCATAAGCCTTTTTAGTGCTAATTTTTAGTTGTTCTTCATCAGCCCTTTATCCATGCATTTGTCAGTCCTAATTGTCATCTTTTTAGGGTGTTGGTTTGGCTTTATTGTTGTTGACCCTGGCTACTCTGGCTCTCATAGTTGTCGCCATTGGCCTTCAAAGAAATGCCAATTGGTAGTGGAACCGATTTTAGAAAAGAAGAGATTAAAAAGCAAACTGGTTATCTTATGGATGGAGAGGAGATCAGTTGACAACTTAGGAACATGGAGAACCTAGGAAGTACATTTCGGAAACAGAAACAGAACTGGTATGAAATGTTTTTGGAGCATTTAAAAAATTTTTAAAAAGTTTGAAACACATTTCAGGCAAAGATTGGTGAGGGAAAGGTGAGGTGTGAAACTTCCTGTGTTTTTCACGATTGGACCATAGTAAGGATGATTAGATTTGCTAAGGAATGGAATGGGTAGTAGTACCATGAAAAGAGTAATGATGTCGTAGATGGACAAAATCGTTTGTTGTTGTGCTCACCAAATAGTAGCTCCAATTCCTAGAAAATTCTAAAATTTGGCTTCATCATTTTAGATGTGCTCATCCTTCATTTCAAGTTCTCAAAAATGTGTTTCCTTTACTTTTTAAAGACATTTTCATTGAAAGTTTGCATTGTGATTTATGTGAGTTTGCCTAACATCACCATGTATCCTTTCCTCTAAACTCGATAAAAACATCAAAACCATTCTCCCCTATCCATTTTGGTGTTCGAGGTCCATCTAAAATTCCTAGTTTGATTGGTGCTAATTGGTTGTCATTCATTGACAACTGTACCTGTTGGCTTTATGTCATGAAAGAAAAAATTGAATTGCTCACCATCTTTCTTCTTTTCCACACTATGATAAAAAAATTTTTAAAAAAATTCTTCATGTGATGACACCCTCTAACAAAATGGGGTTGCAAAACAAAAAACAGACATCTTCTAAATGTTATTTGGGCAATGTTTTTTCATTTTAACTTTCAAAATTTCTTTCTGGAGAAGCAACTTTGATTGCCACCTATCTCATAAATCGTACCCTTTCTAAAGTCATCGGTAATCAAAGTCCTCTAAGCATGTTGTCTAAGTTTTACCCTAAAAATGCTACACCAAGTTCTCTACCTCCAAAAATCTTTGGTTGTATCTCAGATGTTCATGTTCATAAAGCTTATTGTGCTAAGCTTGATCCTTGAGCACTAAAGTGTGTTTTCATCAGTTACTCTAGTCACTAGAAAGGGTACAAATGCCTCCATTCTCCTAGCTGCAAAGTTTTTGTTGTTATGGATGCCACTTTCTCTGTAACTTAACCCCTTTATTCAGCTCAGTTCTCTCATCTTCAGAGGGATAATTCCAAGGAAGATGAGACTTTGGATTTAGTTTTTTTTGACCTACCTGCTTGATCATCTACATTTAAACCGTCTCAACCATTCAAAACACCTGAACAATCTGAACTGTCCAAATCAGCCAAGCTACTTAAATCATTACCTTTCTACACCATCTAAGCCATTTGAGTCAGGCCCACATGATCAATAGCCAGTAACCACAATGGATTTAACCATCACAGGAATTGAAGGTTTATCTGAGACATGTGCAGCCAATCTAGACCAACAGCAAACTCTTAATTCTGGTACTGAAATTTCACCATCTTCCTCATCTTCTAATGAACAACTTGACCTTGACCTTCCCCATTGCGATGAGAAAAGGAACAAGAAAGTGTACCTAACATCCTATATCTAACTCTTTATTCTCGGATAGATTATTACCCTATCATAAAGCTTTTCTTACTTTATATTCTATTAATGTACCAAAAACAATTCAAGAAGCTTTAAGGGATAATAAGTAGGCACAAGCCATGAAAAGAGGAGATGAATGCAATAGAAAGAAATCAATTATAGGAGATTGTTACTCGACCTAAAGACAAGAAAGTTGTGGGACGTTGATGGGTTTATACTTTGAATTATAGAGCTGTTAATTCTCTTGAAAGATACAAGACACAACTAGTAGCAGAGGGTTATACACAAACATATGGGATAAATTATCTTGAAATATTTGTGTTGGTGGCAAAAATGAATATTGTGAGGGTCCATTATCCTTGGTCGGACTGTTTGATTGGAGCCTCCAATAGTTTGATGTGAAAATGCTTTTCTTTATGGAAAATTGGAGGAAGAATTGTTTATGGAGATTCCACCTGGCTTTGATGGATCAATTGCGCAAGACAAGGTGTGTCAAATAAAGAAATTTCTTTATGGGTCGAAGCAGTCACCAAGAACATGATTTGGGAGGTTTACAAGTGTTATGTTATAGATGGGTTATAAGCAAAGTCAATGAGATCATACTTTGTTTATCAAACATACAGGAGGTATTTTCACCATCTTATTTGTTTTTGTCGATGACATAATAGTTATTGGAAACAATGAGACAAATAAAATGAGACTTAGAGATTGTTTAGCCCAAGAATTTAAAATAAAAGAGTTGGAAAAATTGAAGCATTTTCTTGATATTGATGTTGCCTATTCCAAGAAAAGGTTTTTCATTTCTCAAAGAAAGTATGTTTTAGATTTGCTCAAGGAGACTGAGAAACTTGGTAGCAAACCTGCAAGTGTTCCTACTGAACAAAATCACGGGTTAGGTAGAGAAGAAAATGTTGATATCATTGATAAAGGAGGTCATCAAAGACTTGTAGGGAAATTAATTTATCTAGCACACACAAGGCCAAATAAAACCTATGCAGTTAGTGTTGTGAGTTAGTTTATGCATGACCCTAAAGAAAAGCACCTACATGTTCAAAAGATTCTCCATTATCTTAAAGCTACTCTTGGAAGAGGGCTTTTATTTAAAATAGGTGAAGAGCTCACAGTGGAAGTTTATATGGATGCAGATTATGCAGGATCATCGGTTTATAGGAGATCTACTATGGGATATTATCTGTTCTTGAACAGCAACCTTGTGACTTGGTTAAGCAAAAAACAGTTTGTAGTTACTAGATCAAATGTTGAAGTTGAGTTTAGGGCCATGGCCCAAGGTATTGTGAGTTATTATTTATGAAAATTCTGCTAGATGACCAAAGGAGTAGACCTGTGAAGTTGACTTGTGATAATAAATCAGCCATTAATATTGCCCATAATTTAGTGCAACATGATCGAACGAAGCATATAACGCTTTAATTTAAAAAAAAAAAAAAAAAAAACCTTGAAAACAAATTGATTAGTACTTTGTATGTACCATCATGTGACCAACTAGCGAATGTTCTCACCAAGAGTTTCCCAATTACATGCTTTCAAGAATGAACAAGCATGTTGGGAATGGAATATATCCACTCGCCAACTTGAGGGGGTGTGTTAGAGATACTGAGGATTACTATAAATTAGAGATGGAGATTCTTTAGATTGCTATAAATCAAGGATAGGGATTCTGTAGATTATTGTAAATCAGAATTGATTTGCATCTATTTCATTGTATCTCATTTTAATTTCTTTCCATTTTTTTTAATTTCTTTACTAAAATAGTGAGAATTGGTCTCCTAATCTCATTATAAATTGTATCACTAATTGATCAATAACATATCAAAGAATTGCATTGTTCTTCTTCAAATTTGCATACCTAAAACTTGTAATATATCAGACACACACAAACAACATATACATATGTGTGGTTCACATGAAACAGACATGTCATATGTATTCCTAGCAAACTATACCCATACATATATGTTTGTCTTTTCAGGTGGATGTGAAGCGAAGTGTGGAGGATGGGGAAAAATGCTTCAATCAACTTTCTATTGAGGAACGAGGGAAATTCGATGAAGAGACTCTTGTTAATGTTAATAACATCAAAAAGCAAAGTACAACAGCCTAAGAGCTGGTGGATTTAGCAATGAGTACATAGTGGTAAGGTTTCTTCGCTAGAATTAGAAATATTTCAGATGTGATGCTAAGTATAGTTTTGCAATTGTTTATCTGGAATAAATATTCATTTTTAACTGTTGTATCTTAGAGTGTGTACACATTTTGGTTGATTGGTGGTTTTACTTTCATATTGTTGCACTAAGATCTTTTCAGCATCTTAAGTGGATAACTTTCAAGCTTCTATAGGAAAGGCCAATATAGCAACTGGTGTATAAATAATCTGTTCTACTAAACCTAGAAGACCTTAATTTTATTTTCTCTCAAAGTTTTTGACCTGATAAAAATTATTTATGTTATTGTCACAACTAAAGATAAACAGCAGCATAAGGACTAGTAATTTAACTCTACTCTTAATGTCTTCATTCAGATTACAATCTTGGTGGCTGCTGAAGGAGTGCATAAGCTGCCTAGCATCAACGGTGGTGGGGACTTAAAACAAGCTTTGCAAAAGCTTGGTTCCCTTCCCCAGAGCAAAATAATGGTAAGAAATGCAGTTTATGAATTGTGCCACAAATATTTTAATTTCATTCCTAAAATCTCTTTAATTATCATGCAGGCAGTTGAAGTGTTATGGACTCCGCAAAATGAAAATGACACGCTGACGGAGAGGCAGCTACTAGCGGATTACCCATTTTTGAGGCCTCTATAAGATATACACCAGACACTATCAACCTTGCTTCAATAGGAGTGAATGGAACTGGTTTTAAAATCCTGGTACTTGTGTATACAAGTGTTGATACATACATGAAAATGTAATACAATTGGCTGGGGATTGTTCTGCTGTGCTGGATCCATCAAGGCATATAACAGAGATGGTATACAGCTCCTTCAAAGCATCAAGTATCTTTTGCTGTCTCTGCAAAGTTAATCCATATTTTCTGAGTTCTCTCAATAATAAAGCGGGCTGAAACTTTAAAGTAAAATTACATTCAGTTTTGGTATTGGTTCAAATGTAAGTATAAGCAATTGCTGCTTCATTTCTTTCGGCCAGTCTATGTTATATATCCATTTAATCAACTCCATCAGGGCAATGCACATAGTAATTTCATAATAGGAAGGATTTAACGAAGTTTCTATTGTTCCCCCTCACTTAAGTATTAACCATAGGTAGAACTTTTGTTTCCAGTTTCCAGAATCAGGTTTTCTGTTATTTACTTCTTGTTCCCACTTCGTGTAACCAGGCTGCGCAACAATTTGAATTGGCAAGTTAAGGTAACCTAGCGCTTATTTTTTAAAATCCATTTTGTAAGAGGAGGGAATCCATGTGGGTTGTTGACCGACATGCTTGCTTTTCAAAAAATCTTGCTACCTAAAAGATATTGCATTAGTCAAAGATGCTTTTGTATGTTGGTGATTTCTCTAATGAAAAAAGGATTCTGCTTTCAACCATCTGACAGCTGATTTAATTGAGAGGTGAAGGTTGGAGAGATTCTGCTCTGATAATGGTGTGGATATCAACGCGGTTAGACTGGACAGACGGGTTGATTTTACCTTTATGACTGATCCTAATTTTCACTTATAACGGAATTATGCCTAAGCTTGATCGAATTAGAAAATGCAACACAACCTTGACAGAAGAAAAGCCTCTAACTTCTTCCGAACTTTCCTTTTCAATTCCTAGTTTCTTACCAGATATCTGAATTCTGTCACATCCCACGTCGTGTTTCAACTAGTACAAGGTCCTAGATTGGTTTTTTCATAGAAAACAAAATTAAAAGGGTTCTTAACACAGAGAGAGAGAGAGAGAGAGAGAGAGAGAGAGAGAGCATATTTTGAGGTATGGTCAACTGCCATGGCACTCTTTAAAGAAAAGTAGTTCAAAAAGGAATTCGTCTATTTAGGAGGAAAAAAAAATGGAACTACATATAATCTGGTTCCGAAAAACCAAGGAATAAATCAGGCTTTATATCACTATCACGTACGCTGTCAATTTATAAAACAATAATAATGCATGCACCAGCACAAGGGCTTATCATAAAGAAATATGATAAGAAAATCCTTGTTTTAATAGTGCTGATCATTAAATTATTCTAGCAACTCAATCAAACCTCTTCAATAGTGGTGATATTGACCAATTAATCAGATTTTAAATTCTAGAAGAAAGCAACCGAATCTTTCGAATTGTTAAAATATAAAATCTTGCCCACTTTGCTCTGCATAATTTAGTATTAAGTTGAAAGAGCCAGTCTGATGTTGTGATTTAAGTTGACCATGAAAAGCAACTGCTGAAAGAGTGCAACATTTGTACGATGCAGTACCTGTATGAAGGTGGGTGACATTATAAATTATTAGGCAACGAGTAGAGGATTGTGGACCAGCTTCCTTAAAGAAAACCCATCTTGAGCTTGTGGAAAAGCCACGTGGTGATTAGATCAGCCTCGATGGAAATGGAATATGATACTTTTAGTGGGGTCATGTATTAATTCCTCTTAGAAATCTTCTCAATAATAATGAAAGTGTGGGGCATCGTAATGGTTGAGCCAAATTTTTTAGGCAACTTCTCATTGGCCAGTCTCCTGCCAAGGTCAACAACTTTTTTTGAAAAAAAAAAAAAGTATCCATCATCCCATATTCAATCATCTAACTGCACATGCATGGATGCCCTAGAAGCTTTATAAATGGTTTTTTCGGTCATTGAAGTCATGATATGGTTGAAAGATCAGCCTCAACCAACTCAGTTCATAGCTGGAAGGGGGTATCTTATAAAATCGCATACAATATATGAAACTACCAAGATATATCAAGAATCTTAGAAGACTCAAAAACATGTTCATGATCATCATACCATGTCTCAAAACACAAAAAATGGCTTGATTTAGTGTGTTCAACATTATATTAGCAACATTCAATGATACAGTAAAATATAAAAATATTAGCAAGTTAGCTTTGGAATGATACAATATGGCATGAATGTTTTGAGAGAGACTGAGCCAGGTAAAAAGTTGAAAGTGAATATGTTATTACTTGACCAAAAAGGGTGGATTCCATAATTAGAAGGCCTCTATGAGTGTATGAAACTTTAAAAGAATCAGAGAGTGCCTTACAGATTATAAATCAATAGCATCAACTGGGAGGGATGTTGTCCTGTGAAGAGACTGTGGAAGCAAAGATCTGGTATGAAATGTGTTGTTCTGTACCCTAGGGGATTCTTCTATCGCCTTACAATTTCGGGCCCTTTGGGTGTCCGAATTGGGGCTGCCACTCTTATTGACAAGATCATGGCAAATTGAGCTCACACGTTTAAAGTCGAGCCCATTTTTGGTTCCTTGTAAAGAGTTTGATAAGACTCGTGACAAAATGCCATTACTTCTTTTGTTTCCATTGTTGCTAAAAGTTGAAGATTCTGATGCAACTCCTAATTGTTTATTTTTAAGTTCCCTCAACTCCATCTGATACTTTGCCTTAAGCCATCTCAACTCCTGCTGGATTTCCTTCTCATGGTTGTCAGATAGGTCACAATACACCGAAGGAACCACAGAGAAAGAATGAGAACTATCCAAATCTCTATTTGACTTTCTTGCACTTGTTTCAACATTTTTTTTCTCTTTTAACTCTTTCTTGTCCAAAGCAGCCAACGATAACTGATCGGATTTTTCATTTTCTTTATCAGAATGGCTATTTCCAGACTCAACTGAACGAAGTTCACGGCTTTCTTGTTCACCCCAAATTTCCTGATAATGCAGGCAGTCCAAGTGGCTAAATTCATTTGGGGCACCTTCAGTCATACAATGCCCAGATTCTTCAGCTTCAAAGGTAATCTCTTCGAATCGACCATGCAATGAAGCACATCCATTTTTACAACATTGAGGAAATTGCAGGTTCTTGGCACCATGACTATTAGAAAGATAATCCATGAGGGAGCCAGTAGAGGTCCGATTGGAAGCACAATTAAGGGAGAAATTTTGATTCGCAGTTCGAGGTGTTTCTACTATTCCTGGCCCTGGCCTCCATTCAGGTACCAAGGAAACAATCTTCTCATTAATAATGTCTGCTATCTTATTAACATCTTGGTCAGTAATTTCCAGCTCTGCAACCATTTCAGTTGCCACGCCCAATGTGGTATCTGTTTCAATGTCAAATCGAAAATATATGTTCCGGATATGACCTGTAATGAGACATAAATGAAGTACTATCTTTAAATATCCACTAGAAAGGAAATGTTAACAGTCAACAGAAACGAATTGTAAGAAGAAAGCAAAAATAGTTTCCTAACCTTCATTATCCGCAATTCTGAGTCTTAAAAAGATGACATCATCATCTCTCCTTTTTCCCTCGATACTAATGTCAAGGTTAGCAGAATGATTATCATCATCATCATGATACTCAAAAAGCTCAGTTACATTGGGCTCAACCTCAACTGGAGGATACCCCCATTCATTTTGGGGTTCATAGCCATAACCATTTGAGTATCCATTACCTAAGGAATTGTCACTGTGATGAGGTTCAAGATAAGGTTGCCTTATGAGAGGACCAAAATCACTGATTTCTCTCCCATAATCTAGCAAGCTCAAATCAGACTCACAATCATCAATTTGAAGAAAAGGGTCATTCAACAACTCCCTAGCAGAAAGCCTAAGGGACACAGTTGCCAGACATTTCTCAACAAATTGTCTCACTTCTGGATCCTTCACTTTGTACAAGGCATCTGGCTTTTTCCCCTGAAGAAATAAAGCATGTCAATGGAATCTAGTCTTTTTGTCAAAGGCATAAAGCTTAACAAATCCAAACTAGGGGGGAGAAAGAATGCTCTTACAGAGATAACTTTCTTGTAAATTTGAGCAGGATGAGTGCATTCACTGTATGGATATTCAAAGGTGACCATTTCCAAAATGCACATGCCAAATGAATAAATGTCAACTAATTCATTATATGCTTCTTCGTACACTTCTGGAGCCATGAACTCTGGCGTCCCTGAAGAAAGAAGAACATCACATGAACTTCAATCTGTCGAGAGGGAGTTTCCCTCTATTAACATAGGAATGATATTTCCTAAAAAGGACGACAAAAAACAGTTTTATAACGGTGGTCAAGAAAGAGATTCCATAGACTTGAGTTAGTTAAACTTACCAACACAGTGAGCAGCATGAGACTTTCTAAGAATAGCAGCAAGCCCTAGATCTCCAATTTTCACTTCTCCTTGGTTCCCATTTACAAAAATATTGTCACACTTGAGATCTCTATGAATCACAGGAGGGTCATGGCTATGTAGATAGAAAAGTCCTTTCAAGACCTGCCTACACCAATGTTTCACTGCTCTAATGTTAACTCTCTTGTGCTTTAGCCTATACCTGTCAAACCAAAAATGGCAATATACCCCAGAAAGAGCAATCAGCAATCTGATGACTGAACAAGAAGAAGAATTGACATTTAGACAAAAATTGAATCATACAAAATAATGAGATTTTGTCAATCTTACTGTCTTAAAGTCCCAGAAGTAAACATTTCAGTAACAAAGTTGATGTTTCTATTTGCAATATCAACCCAAGAAGTGTAGAACTTCATAATGTTCTTGTGCTTCAATGTCTTGAGGAGATGAATTTCACAGTAGAGTCTTTCAAGATCTTCAGAACTTTGCAGGAAATGATAAAGCTTGACCTGGTTCCAAGCAACTTCAACTCCTTCATACTCATCAAATGCCTTATAACTGCTTTCATCAAACATCAACAAACACAAAATCAGTCACCAACCTATTTGTGCAAAGTTCAAATGTTGCCCAAAATCAAACAAAATCAGATAAAAACATGTACAAAAACTTGATAAATCTCAAATAGGTATAAAACCAAAACAAGGAAAGACAAAAACTTGGATTCATACACTGTCTTAGAAGCTCCTTTGCCTAGAACCTCATTGTACTGCAACAACCAAAGGAGGAAAAGAAACCATTTAAAAAATGAACCCAGAAACCAAACGTTAAAAAGAAGAAAGAGAGAGTAAGAGGAAAGCATGTGCATGTACTCTGCCATATCTTCCAGTTGGATCAACTTCAACAAACTCAGAAGATTCGGGCTGCAGATGTGTGAGACCATTCATTATCTTAAAAAAAAGGCGTAATTTATCTTCCTGGCGTTCCCTCTTCAGTGAAATCAGATTTCCTTTTATGGGATATATCTTTTTTCCTCCTCTGAGGGTCTGACACAAAGAGGTGATGAGAGAGATGAGGAAGATGAATAATATTTTATCATAAATTAAAAAAATAACATACAGACACAACTTTTCTCATAAAAGGCAAGCTTTATATGCTGAGCGAGCAACAGAGGGAGAAGGAAAGATGGAAAATTTAAGTTTTTGTTAATTTGATGAGTGATGAGAGAGAGTTGCACATCTGTACATTGTGAAGAAGAAAAGGAAACACATAAGAAGAGAGAAGAGAGCCTCCCAACCCAATGGCAAACAAAATGAAAATTAAAGAATAGAGAGAGAAAGATTCTCTCCCTCTCCTTCCTCTCTCAGTTGTTTTTCAGTCATAAAACTCTAAAATAAAAGCTTGCCTGCAAATTTACAAAAAACAATAAAGAACTTAACTGGTTTTAAACATGGACCTCACCTTCGCTTTGATGCTCCAATCTAGGCAAACTACTTCAACGTTCTTTTTTATTTCACTGATTGAGACCCTGAAATGTCTTAATTTCACATTTCTGCCTCCATTTTTTTTCTTCACTTCAATATGACCCCACTATTAATTTGATATTTAAGGCCGAATAACATATTACCACTTAAGATTTTGTTTAATAAACAAAATCGTCACTAGTAAATGTTTAAAAAAGTTAAGTATCCTTCTTTTTCTTATGAAAAGATCAAAATATTTTTTACAAAATTTAATAATATTAATATTAAAATAAAATTTAATATAAATAATATTAAAAAAAATTTAAAATAAAATAATAACAAAAATTTTAAAAATAAAATAAATAATTAAAAAATAGTCACAATCACCAATGATGATGGTCGACATAAACATCATCAGATAGTCAGAAACGATTACTTGATTCTATTAGCAATCAGATCTAGTCGTCACGGTATCAGAGGTAGTCAAATCCGATAGCTAATAGAATAAGATGACCGTTTCGGATCACCTAGTGAAGTTTATGTCAGTTATCATTGTCAGTGACATTGTTGACAGCAATGACTGCCTTTTAATTATTTATTTTAATTTTTTAGTTTTTATTATTATTTTAAATCTATATTTTTATAAAATTTATTTTTATTTTTAATTCAAAAAACGAAAATACTTCCCATAACTTTAGTTAAGAATGGGTATTTGTCTTTTAAAAATTTTATATGTGATAATTTATTATTAAGTAAAACTTTGGATTATAATATTTCTTTCCGTCGATAATTAATGTATCCCTTTGAAAATTACAATAATCTAAACACAAGTGTACATAGAAAGCGTCTTTACAAAAACTTGCATATAAAATGTCGTGACAAGATAATTAGTTCAAAATTAAATAAATATACATAACAATAAAAGGTGTTTACAATCAAATTTTAGAACTTTTAAGGCAAAAATGTTTTTATAAAACATATTTTAAAATAACAAAATTATGATTATTTATAACATATATTTATTAAAATATTAATAATAATATGTCATATTATTAAATAATTTTAAATTATATTAAATGATACTGTTTAAAAATACAAACTATGAGCTAACACATTTTAGCATTAAAAAAATTTTGTTTAATATTTTTCTTTGGTATTTACAAATTCTTTTAAACTTCACTCATCTCTATATATTCACTCATTTACATTTTCACAGAGTCTATTTTTATTATATTTTTTAATTTAATATAACATTCATCGATTCTCTTTTTTGAAGATAGACTATAGTTGTGATGTTTACTATTAATTGAAGAGTCTATAAGGTTTAATTGCTAATTTTGTGGCCAAATACAAGGGTTAGGACAAAAAAATAAGGTTTGTTAAGTCTATGATTTTTAGTTTTAGCTAAAAAAAATAGAGTTAATGTATGGAGAAATAGGTTGGCTGCTGAAGGGTGAAGGCTAATACTTTTTAAACAATTGATCTTCAATATCGGGTTACGATTTCAACCAATTTACACTTTCCAATAAATAATAAACACCATAATAACAATCCACCTTTAGAATAATACTTCAAGAATGTTGCATTGAATTGGAAAACACAGTGAGAACATGGAGATTTAATGAAGGATTTGAGATCCCACGAAGATAAAAAAATGTGAAGAGGAAATGAATATAAAGATGAATGAAGATAAAAAGAATTTTTTTTTTTTTTACTTTAAGAATAATTAACAGTAAGAAGCCTGATTTGGCAGGAGAATATATATATATATATATATATAAATTCTCGTTTCATACCTCCGAAACAACTTCATAATATTTCCCTAAGAAAGATGTTAAAACTCCCAAACACAACTTTTTAAAGAAACTAAAATGAGTAAATACATAATTAAATGCACGTTAGTTGAGTTTAATTTCAATGTTGATGGGCAGTCAAAATAGTAGAAATCTAAATATTAATTCATTTGATCAAGGTCCAAATGTAAACACAAAGCCAATTTGGTTGTCTTTCTTTTATTATTTAATTGGTGATAATTCACTATAAATGAGATATTCTTCTCTTAGAAAGATTATATTTTGAATCAAATACAGCTCTCCATAATGGCATGCAAATAATTAGATCATGCTATTGACTAGGTTTATAATATAAAAACATCATAAAAGAAGAAAAAAAAAAAGAATATTGGAAGATAGTTAGATTTCCTCATAATATAAAATTAAAAACGTAAATTAGATATGTTCCTAAACAGAGAACAATATGAACAAAATGGCTAATTGGCCACTTGTCGAGTTGGGTGGTAAGGCACATTCATGGCTACATTGGTATATTCTACAGGTGTTTCTCTCCATGCACAATAAATCCATTCCATCCTCTTTAACTTTATCTTGTCATTTTCGAAGCTAGAAGGACTTCCTAATTTTCTGAAGGATTTACTTGGTGCGGTCTATTCAAATAAACCTTACAATTAATTAATAAAATAAGGACTTATTAACGTAAAAGCTTTTAAAATTAGAGATGCAGAGGTAGATTTTATTAAAAAAAGTAAGGTTTTTATGGAAAATTATTTATGCTTGAATCGATACACAACTGTGTCAGAAAATCGATCAGAAATTTCCAGCAAAGTTACATCGAAAATTATAGTATTCTTATATAATCATTGTACATATTTTCAGTTATATAAAACAAAGCAAAAATTTTGTAAAAGAACTTTTCTCATAGGTAAATAAGTTAAACGAAAAGATATCAGATATTAATATATCATTTATATTTGATTTTTGAATTATCATATCTAAAACGTGTATAATGTTAAATCTAGAAATATTATAAATCAATAATATATTATATAGTGTTCTCTTTGAGTTAGACATGAATTGTGAGATTTATTAAACAGGGAAAAAACACCTCTTAGACAGCTATGGTGGAGTGTTTGTTTGGTGGGGTATCTATTCTCATTTGTCAATTTTTGATAACGATGTAAAAGTAGCCAAGCTTATCTCTACATAGCCTTTGGGTCCTATGAGATTTGTCTAAGGTCGTGTTTGGCTTCATCTTCATATCTTCATTTTCGTTCTTTTGTTGCTGTTTAGAAATGGAGTGTGTACATAAAAGTCCTTGCTGCAGAAGATTTTTGCTATTAGAAAACTTCAAGTTGGCTAGCATAGCATTAAATTTTGATGAAAGGTTTTCAACATTTTTATGTTTTGTTCATTAGCTGTGCAAGAAGTCAATTGGGTTCACTTTCGGAAAGCACTTCTGTAACACAAAATTGTCAAAAGTGCTTTCGTGTTACAAATTAAAGTGCTTTTCAAATGTTACATAAAAATTTTTTGTTTTATAACGTTTGGTTGACATAGCCATGACTGTCAAATCACTTACATAAGAAATTGGTGGAGTGGAAGTTTGAACAACAAGAACATTAAATCTTGGTTGACTCGGTTGTAAAGATATGAAAAGATATAGTGAAAAGAAAACAGAAAATCTATATTTAAGTGGTTCGTAATTTGCTTCCATGGTTTTGTAAGTAATGTGAGATTACAAAACAAGCTTATTAAAACAATGCAAATACATTACTATGTGTTTAGTGTATATTGGTGTAACTGCATATGGTAGGGTCACATAAAATGTAATCATAGTCCAAATATGGTAGACGACTAGTTACATCAATAATTATGAAAAATTTTGTCCATGTTTCCCAATTCACTTGTTTTAGAAGAAAAAGATGTCATGCTTGAAGCTCATCTTGAGGGGAGTTGTATTTGCAAGTTAAATCAAAGAGGAATTTTAATCGTGTAAAAACATTTAATTTTCTCTATTTGTGAGTCATGATGTCTTGTAGGTTATGTCTTTTGTCTGCAATTGGATAATAAATACATGCATTGGTCTTGAACAACATGGTTTAGATTTTTTTTTTTATATATATAAAATGCTTTCATGAAAGTTGCCAAGTGTTTATGTAGATTTATTTCCTTAAGCATCCTCTTTCTTAGCAAAACCCTAACCTGTTCAAGTCAATTATTCAAAGTTTAGAGGTTTTCTTTGTTTGTGCATTCTTCAACTTCTTTTTGCCAAGGTAAGACCTTTCCACCTTTTTTCACAATGTTACTCGAGTAGGATTTTGTAAGGAGAGTTGTAGGCTATAGGACGAACAATCGTAGAACATCTTATTGAAATGATTCTTAAAGCCTATACCGTTGGGGTTACACCCAATAGGGAACAAATGGAGAAAAGTGCTCTTGCACTCTACCTAATGTAAAAGGCAGTATGGCATTGTCTCTTCTTATTAAAATTGAATTGGTTCATATAATAGAAAGTTACAAATATTCCATTGAATTGCGAGAGCTAGAAAATTGCTCATATGGTAATCCTCTAAAAGGATAAATAATACTTTCAGAGGCAATCTTAAGATGTAAGGTGGCTTTATAAATGTTGACGATGTTTGACTTGCTTGGAGTTACTCATTTTCAACTGTCTTTAAATGCATATCAATGCATCTTAGTATTGTATACATTATAGGTAAGCCTTTTATAAAAGAACTCGTTTATATCTATATTCTGAAGGAGAATCCTAAGACATCCATGTTTTTCTTCTTATCTAAATGGGTAATGAAGGATTTGAAGGGGCTTACCTATATGAAAGATAATATGGGTGACTGGAAGACCAAATATTATTTTTTCCTTTACTTCAATGGTGGAAAGTTTCAAGAGATTGGTAGGAAATATGATAGTATTTTCCTTTTTCTTCTTGACTCATTTGTGTTGGTTGCTTGTAACACCTTACTCCTTGAATAAACCCTCGATGGCACAATCCTAAAAATGATGCGTTACTTTAGACTTATTTAAGAAAAACAAAATTGTACTTATATTAGTCGTTTTAATGCACAGTTCAGGAAAACCATGCAATACATTAAATAATATGCAAAATGTGTCACTTTTACAATATTAAATGAAAACCATAGTACAACACTCATGAAAAGAAAAGCGTCATGAATAATTAGTAAATAAATAAAAAAAGCTAAAATATATACAGTCTTGCCCATGTCTCAACTCAGTTGACCTCTACTACTCTTGACTACACCACTGCCATGCCTACCTACAAAATAAATAGAAAACACATGAATGATAATCTCGAGTATGTAAAATACTCTATAACCATTAAATTGATGTTCACATTATGACATATAAGATGCTCTCTTATGCGACACTCAAAGTTTGGGATACTTGTTTTGTGAACTCGATCTATGTGAAAATACTCGTATGACATCATGATATTACAGGTTATAGTTGGATCGAGCCCATGGATGAATTTCTCCATTCTCCCGCTCTCTTTGTTAGCCAAACCTAGGGCATATCTTGCCAATACGTTGAATCTAGTGGTGTAATCCTTGACCAAATTTAAACCATAGGTTAACATAATGAAATCTTGGGCTTTGGAATAAGTTAGGTTTGAACTTTTATACTCACCGTCAAATATTTGCTTAAACTTTGCCTAGGTGATGTCTACTAGTCTGATAGACTCCTTGGTCAAATTTACCATAGCGTCGCATCTCTTTTGAACATGTAGATGACATGTTTGAATTTATCAACATTAGTCATCTTGAAAAAGGACATAAGGTTTTCCACTGATTTTAACCACTCCTCAGCTACCGCTAGATTCTAAGTCTTTAGGAACTTCTATGACTGATACATACTTGGCAATGAGTACATTGGATGCAGTTGGACCCTATTTAGCATTCGATTCTCTCCAGAAGTCTTCTTTGTAGCAAACTAGGTTGATGAAGTTTGGATAGACTCACTTGGTGGAGCTAGAGTTGGAATTGTGCCTCTCTTCCTAAGTATCTCACCATTTAGCACACTAATATCTTCAACATTAAGCTAGGAGGCTAAGGGTGCTTTCCTCAAATCCAAGGCCCCCGACGATTAAGCTATTTTTGATGGCTCTCTTGGTTCTTATTTTCTTTCCTGAAATAAACCACCATTAAAATTGAACTATTATCTTGCAAGAAATTAAAATTCTACTTATAGTGATAAACTACCAGTGGTGTCAGTAAAGCATAAAGGGCAACCTAACTTGACTTATTCAATTACACACCCACCTAGACATTTTTTAAGTACCAATTTCGTGCTTTGATACCAACCTATAAAACCCATTTAGAAGTACTACCCGCAAAAGGAAAACATCATGAAATGAGATACATTATTTTATTTAATACCACCCACTTAAAATAATGTATATTATTTGAAAATTTCTAAAATACCTTTTATTAAATAAAATGTGAAAGTAGAACAAAGAACATCATCACAACAAGTTAGCCACCCATAAATAGTGTGTAATTTAAAAAGAGAAATCATATAAACCATGAACACGAAAAATAATAGATTTAATTTAAATAACTAAAACATGGAGAAAAGATGAAATTGCCCTTGTAGTCACTGAGCTCTGCTAACTGCCACTTGTATTGCAACCCTTACCTACTCTTGCAAAACCAAAGAAAACAGGTTATGAGTGATTAACACTGAGTAAGTAGGAAATTAGGGATTGTTTCTAAAAATTCCTAAAATACCCTTGAACTTACTCAGTTTAGTCATTTACAATCTAACTACTCCTTTTGTGATAACTTCGATAAAAGAATCCTACCTTTCTTAAATCAAGAGGTTTTAAGGTTCTAATTAGCTCTTAGGAAACACTACGATCTCATTGGTTAACTCAAATTTGATATGGATCTATATTCCTTTATAACTAGCTATTAGATTTCTTATTCATATAAAAGTGTTCTAAATTAATTATCATCACTGATTGAACTAGGTTGAGACAAGGATTTGATACCTTGATCATATAAGTTTTCTCTTTTATACAAATAACTAATATCTAAAACTAGGCTCTGTTATGTGTAATATATTTTATTGCGGGTACAATATCCTATAATAGACTATGTCTTATTGTGAGCAAAGTATGAATCTTAGACTTATGATACCCCCTCATAATGACCCTTATGATTCATACCCACTCCTGAGGATACCTCAGGTGCTAAGCTAGGCCAGTATGGTTGTGGGCTAGCACACATGCATCTTGAACCACTAATTATACTTATATTCATATAAGCTTTCATCCTAATTAATTTTTAATTTATTGTTTTATTTAATTTTTAGTTATTTAAGTGTATTATGGTTTTCACTGTCTTTTGGGATTGGGTTATATAAACCATGTAACTTGAGCATTAGTATCTTGTTTTCGGTTTGATACACAATCGTATATATTCGACATATAATCAACTTTTAATCATTATCTAAAACGGATTAAGTTGAGTGCATAAATATGCATGTCTACTATGATCATATAAGTGATAAAATTCATATGTTATGGACAATGCCATAGTCGGACTCTTACTAGAGTCAATTCTATGTACCAAACTGTATTGTCTAATTTTAATTGATTTAATCTACGATCTCATCTATGTCATCTCTAATTTATTGTTTAAATTATCTAGCATTACTCTTGTTGATTCTCTATGGCATGAACGCTTGTTGATTAGACGGAGACAGTGCATAGAAATTGTATACTGTGGGCCCTGCACCTTCGTTCCTCCATAGGGCATAACTTGTAAAAAAAACAAAAAAAAAGGGGATCTAAAAAAGAGGTTTGGGTGGTCATCTAACGCTTTTCAAATAAAAAATGGTTTCCTCAAAACGAGGTAGCATTAAATAACTCATTCATGAACTACTGTACCTTCTTGAAACGACACCAATAATGACCATGCAGTATAGAAGACGTCAACTCATTGCCGTACACGTGATATTATAGTTTGTTGCTCCATAGTGATGAAACTAACTTACACACTTCAAAGATAAAAAACACGAGTACAAATAATAAAATGAACCATAGAAAAAGAAATTTACCTTATGCCAACCAAGGCTTAACATAGGCACCATTAGACAAGTCCGATCCAGCAAGGTCAAGGGTAAAAAAAGTAACATTTGATGGAAGAAGAATGACAGCAGCCTCATTTGCACTCGCCTTGCATCTATGGTATTATTTTTCACAGGAAATTGAGTAAGTTTCCACTCTTTTGTCATAAGGAGTCTTTAACAAGAAGTTACAATTCTTTCAAAAAGTATAATAATAATAAGATTTTCCATAAAAATAATATGTTGAAAGCGTGGATTCATCACATATATTTGTGTCCCAAAGATCCTTGGCTTGGAGAATGTTAAAGAATTGTAAAAACGAAGAGTTGCCTAGAAGGTTGCTATTTGTGCTCAAAGAATAGCGATAAAGCTCTTCTCATACAAGAGGTGTAAGAACAGCACCTTTAGAGAGAGAAAAGTTAAGAGGTGTGGCTTTTAGGTCATCCATTTTCAGCATGCTCTTCTAAAACTGAAATTAAAAAGTTTGAAATGAAATCGACTTTCAACTTTCTTGAGTTGGGTTTGCTGTAAAATAGTATTTGACGAAGGGTGTTGGTTTGAGTTTGAAAAGAGATTTGGTTTTAAAGAAAGGGATGAAATAACCATGAGGAGAAAGAAAGAAAGAAAGGAAGAAGAAAATGGTATTTTTGAATTTCAATAAAATATTAAGATAAATTGATAATTGATATTTGTATTAAATGTTTAGAATAGTTTTGTAATTCCACTAAAAACTAAATTAATAATTTATATTGAAAGTAAACGCTTTCATTAATGAAATCGAATGACAAAATGGAGCGGTGGAACATTATCATTTCATCATGGAAGTTTAGATGCCATAACTTAATTAATCACATTAACTAATTAATAGTTTTATGTGTCTTCATTAGTGCCATAACTTGATTTAATCACATTAATTAATCAGCATTAACAGAACTTATTATCTAGGTTAATTAAGTTGGTCAGGAGTTTTGGGCTTGATTCAATTAATGAAATTTAAAGGAATCAACACTGCGTGATCACGGGGCACAAAATGTCAAAAAATCACAGAAGCATGATCCCAAACGTAAAGCCGAGTCTATAACACGTGCAGGCCGATTATGTTGACTAATCACAAACTTTTTTTATCATCCGTTTCTGATGGACTGAAAAACCCTAAAATTGTATATATAAATCAACCTAAAACACGGCCAAAGTAAAAATCAAAGGTTGACGAATTAATTCTCAACTTTTCATCAATTTTTTAAAATGCTAGAGATGTTAAAAACATGCTCTGACATGACGTAAAGATGATAATACCTTTGTTGAATATCATTAAATAATAAATTTTATACACAATACAAATGATATATAATAAAATAGTGAAAGGCTTGCAGCAACACTCTTCGTCCTTTCTCTAAGTTTCAACCTCAAAAAACAAAATTTTCCCGAATGAAATTATAAACAGTGGAATAAAGTCTTTGATGTATGATAAAAGTAATGTAATCTTAAATAGAATAAATTGAATGCGTGATGAAGCAAGCCAAAATCTGTTTGTGGGCATAGTACGGTATAGTGTTGAAGGTTGAGAAAGGAGTAGAATGAATTAGGATGAAGGAAATAAAAGATCTAAAATGGAGTTGGAGATTAAAATTGAAATATTTCTAAATCGATGCATAGTTAAAGATAGTTTAAAGTAGGAAATTTTAGATGAAAGCATGTGTAATGTTTGGAGGTTGGGATGCATCCATCGATCGCTCACATGGATTACACACTACCAACACAAGAAGGGATCCTATGCTCCTCTCTTCACCAATTTTTAGGTTATTGTATCTCTACTAGTGCCCTCACTACTTGCCTAATTAACTACAATTTTTTTTGTCATTTTTTAATCAAGTTATCTCATCTAGTATAAGTTTTATAGGCTATTTTACATGGTTTAATACTTTTTTTTTTTTTCTAATAGATCCTAATAAAAACACCAACATTATTATTTAACAAGTAAAATGTAATCAACCATATTAACCCAACATTAATATTTAAATCTTATAGTCTGAAATGAAATACAAAAAAAATCCAATAAGTTCAACGCTGACATTGATATTTAAGTCTATTTACAAGATAATCAAGAAGTTTGTGGTATATGTAATATTCAAGTGACTTAAAGATAAAACCATGACCTATGACCTTAGACCTTATTGTAACTACCACCAAGCCAAACCCTCTATTGTTGTAACATCCCAGATCCGGGGTCAGTTTGTGATTCTTGAGTTTCCTAGGGTTGTGAGAGAGTTTTGGGGTGAAAGTGGAGTTTTCCTTGAGTTTGAGGGCTTGTGCATGGATCCGTTTGAGAGGATTTGCATGCGAGCGCGGGAAAATGGCATTTTTGTAATTTTCTCGGGATGCACGACCGTGCGTGGGAGATGCACGCCCGTGCATGTGCACTTTTCCAGCTGTCTTCACTTTAAGTCGAGTTTATCCGTTTCCAAACTCATTTTTTCACCCAAATTTCCTTCGATTTTCAGAGGATTCACGCCCTAGAAGTGGAGAGCAGCTTCCTTGATCTTCAAAGCAAGCTTGATTCGTGATCTTCTTGAGAGAGAAAGCATGTCAAGAGGTAGGCACTTCTTTCCTCTTTCCCTTGCGATTTTGGTTGGGTTGGTTGCTTGTTTGAGGCATGAAAGTCGTTCCCAGCATGCTTGTGACATTCTCTTTGTGTGTTGATGACAATTTGAGACGATTGGGATGATGATTTATGTATGTGATTATGCTCATGTGTGAGAAAGTATGCTTTTATATGTTTGTGTTGAGTTGGATGTTTGGCTGGAGGCTTGGAGTGGCTGGAAGAGTATTCATGGTTATTTGAAGTGTTTGGCATGTGATTTATGCTTGATTTGAGTTTGGGTTGTGTTTGTGGCCGGAATCGTGTTGATTCCGAGTGGTCATGGAGGTGCAGAGCAGGACGCACGCCCGTGCACCCGAGGGGCACGCCCGTGCACGCTGCGTATTCTGCATGGTCACGGCCGTGTTTACGTGCCCGTGCGTGACCTAATTTGAGGGGTCACGACCGTGCATAGTTCATGCACGCCCGTGCACCCAGTGAAATGTGAGGAAATGCTTTGAAATTCCAGAATCGCGCACGACCATATGCACGATTTGGTCACGGTCCCGTGCGAGTTCACGCACGCCCGTGCACGCGACACGCACGCCCGTGCGTCAGGCCAAAATGAGATATTAAGCTTTAATTGAGAAATGTGCACAGTAAACCCTATCCAATGGATAGTAAACAGTAAATTGAGCTCAATTAAGACTTCATGATGCATCATATGCATATGCATAACATGGCATGCCATTCAGAGTTTTCAGAGACGGATCCGAGGATCTGAATTCATGTTTTCAGTTGAAAAACACAGTTTTCAGAGGTGAATACGAGGGGGCACTTGTGAGTTTTAGCACCCGTGTCACCAGGAGTTATATACTCAATACTAGCCCTATGTATTGGCGTGTGCCGGGTTGCTCAGCTAGCAGTTTATGTTTTCCTGGTCCGAGGATCAGATGAGTATAGCGCGAGGCGCTCAGTTCAGATATGTTTCCAGGCCCAGGCCTGATGGCATCACGTGGGCCATACAGTTTGTGGCACGTGTTTGCAGAGGAAACTCACATGGCCAAGGTGTCGAATCCCTGTATTCATCAGTCTGCGCAGCACAGTTTTCAGCATATCAGGTACCCCAGGGTACACAGTTTTCTGCATAGCTTTCAGATAAAGCTTTTGCATGATTTTCAGTTATGGGATCCCAGGATCCAGCAGCATAGTTTTCATGAACCGTTTTCAGGAAACTATTTTCAGTATGCAGGCCCAGGCCTAGCTATGTTTTCAGCTTATTGCATAGCATGTCATTGTTATATGACACATCAGCATATCATTCAACGAATGATAAGACAGTAAATAACAGTAATTGAACAGTACACGATAAGCCACGTAAGCTTCAGTTCAGTATCAGTTTCAGATCGGTATCAGTTCTACATCAGTTCAGTATCAGTTCAGATCAGTGCAGTTATGAGTATCCGTAGCAGAGTTTGGTGGGTCGAGTGTCCGGTTCGGATTACTCTTCACTCTCGGTTGTTTACGTATACTCATATACGTATTTTACGACTGGGTATGAGGTAGTATCCGGTCAGCGAAGGTGTGTTTGTCAGAATTGTTGCCAGTTGGAGTTTGTTCTGTGTGGGGTGTTGTGGAATCCTTCGAGAAGGGTTGGTTTAGGGTCAGTGGATATGAAGTGCTTACTGGGTGATTTTATCACTCACTCCCTACTTTCCTTTCTTTTTGCAGGTGAGTTGTGGGGAGCTGGGAGGAGGAGATGGCTGCCGTCTGGGATCCATTTTGTTCAGCTTTATTTGTATGCACATATTTATTTTCCGCGAATATTTTAGTATGAAAGTTTTAATTGGGCATGTATATATGTATTTATACATTGTGCTACTAGTCTTCCGCTGTAATATGTTAGTTCAGTTAAGCATTTCGGTCGGGTATTATTGACCATATTTTATTTATTTATTTATTATTATTTTAATTAAGCAATGAACAGTAATACCCTTCTGAGGTGTCTTACATTTTTGGTATCAGAGCGATATCAAAGCGGAAAACTGTGTACATATGTGTGAATTGCATTGTTTTCGACGTGCATATGTGTGTATGTCAGCGTATCCCAGCAGCCAGAGCTCGTCTTCCTCTCGGTGTAAGTACAGTAGTATCTGTTTTGTGCTTGTTGACCCTAATGTTCCGTGGTTTCTTCAGATAGGAGAGGTAGGAGAGGCCGTGTTCCGAGATCTTCCGAGGAAGAGGATAGTACTTCAGTTGGGCCCTCGAGTGGTAGTGGAAGTGGCAGTGGTGACAGAAGGGGACCGCAGGCCGCCCAAGGTACTTTTGGGGAAGCAGATGTCAGGCGGATCTTCAAAGAAATGATGAGGGAAAGACCTCAGCAGCCAGATATAGATGAAGTTCATCAGAGGCCGAAGAGAAGGCAGCCTGAGTTTCTGAGACAGGGTTATCCGGATCAGATGGGTGGTCAGTGGCCAGATATGGGTCAGTATCAGTAGTATCAGGGACAGAGTTCTGGGTCTGATACGATTAGCACCAGTGGTTCAGAGAGAGTTCACCCGATCTACAGTCTTCCGGGTATTCATCAAGCTCCGAAATTTGTGGGTAGTAAAGATCCGGCTGTTGTCGAGGAGTGGATGGAGGCGGTCGAGAGTGTGACCGGTCTATTCGCCATGTCTGATCGAGAGAAGATCAGATATGCAATTTTTATGTTCAGAGGTGATGTGAGGTCTTGGTGGAATCTCACGAGGACCACAGTTGATGAGGAGTCCCTTTCTTGGGAAGAGTTTCGGCGATGTTTGAGAGTGAATTCAGGAGCCCAGGGACTGCATATGCTAGAGCTCGAGAGTTCATTGAGTTACAGCAGGGCTCAAGTTCGGTCAGAGAATATGCGACTCGGTTCCATGCTTTGGCCAGATTTGCTCCGAGTTTAGCGGGTACAGAGGCTGGCAGAGTTCAGAAATTTATCCATGGGTTGCATCCAGCTATTGCTAGAGATGTTCTGACAGGAGAGCATCCCCCGCAGAGATTCAGTGATGCTCTGGAGAGAGCGACCAGATCAGAGATGTGCCTGCAGGGGATGGGTATGTTTTCTGGACAGTCTGAGAGAGGCAGTGATAGAGATAGAGGTAAGAGGCCTATGCAGCAGAGGAGGTCTGGTAAGAGTGCTCAGAGTCAGAGGACTGGAGGTCAGCCACCGATGTGTCAGAGGTGTGGCAGGAGGCACAGTGGAGAGTGCTTGATTGGACAGCCAGTGTGTTTCGGATGTCGTCAGCCGGGGCATAAGATATCTGAGTGTCCAGCTCGAGGTGGATCAGGTGGATCAGGCGGAGCAGGAGGAGCAGGTTCCAATAGGCCTGGTTCAGGCAGAGATAGGGGAGGCTTCTTCAGGAGTGGAGGCGTTCAGCTGGAGGAGCTGATCGTCGTCGTCGTGATGGTGGAGCTAGTGCACCAGGCGGAGGTGCAGGGACTTCAGGTGGAGGTGGAGGTCGAGCCAGAGTGTATGCCATGGGGCAGGAGCAGGCAGAGGCTACTCCACATGCTGTGACTGGTCAGTTGTTCTTCCTTGATACTCCCTTGTTTGTTTTGATTGATTGTGGTGCCACCCATAGTTTCATTTCGAGAGGGGTAGTTGAGAGATTAGAGTTGACCCCTAGTGTGGCAGAGAGTTGTGTGTGCATAGAGATGCCTGATGGGAGTGTGATGTATAGTGACCAGTTATTGTTTGATCAGGAGGTTGTGATCATGGGCAGATCATTGATGATAGATCTGATCATGTTAGAGTTGAGTGATTTTGACATGATCCTAGGTATGGATTTCCTGACGAGGTACGGAGCTGAGATCGATTGTCAGAAGAAAAAGGTTAGACTCCATGTAGGCTCTGATCAGTTTGTTTTCGGAGAGGGTAAAGTGGAGACCATGCTGATCTCGTGTGTTCAGGCCAGGAGGATGCTAAGTAAGGGCTGTGTTGGCTACTTAGCAAATGTCGTCAGTAGGGATATCAGTGGACCTAGTGTTGAGCAGATGGCAGTTGTCTGCGAGTTTCCCGATGTATTTCCAGAGGAGTTACCGGGGTTACCGCCAGAGAGAGAGCTTGAGTTCAGTATTGAGTTGCTCCCAGGGACAGCTCCGATTTCGAAAGCTCCTTATAGAATGGCTCCAGCAGAACTTCAGGAATTGAAGAAACAGTTGCAAGAACTGATAGAGAAGAGATTTATTCGGCCTAGTTGTTCACCGTGGGGTGCTCCTATTCTTTTTGTGAAAAAGAAAGACGGCTCCATGCGTATGTGTATTGATTACAGAGAATTGAATAAGGCCACAGTGAAGAATAAGTATCCGTTGCCGAGGATAGATGACTTGTTTGACCAGCTCAGTGGGGCGTCAGTCTTTTCGAAGATTGATCTGAGGTCAGGATACCACCAGGTCAGAGTTTCTGACAGAGATGTAGCGAAAACTGCTTTCAGGACCAGATATGGCCACTATGAGTTTGTAGTGATGCCATTTGGGTTGACGAATGCTCCAGCGATTTTCATGGATTTGATGAACCGAGTATTCCATGATTGTCTCGATAGATTCGTGGTTGTATTTATCGATGACATTCTGGTATATTCGAGGAGTGTTGAGGAGCATGTGGATCATCTCCGGTATGTGCTTCAGAGATTGAGGGATAGGCAGTTGTATGCCAAGTTCAGTAAGTGTGAATTTTGGCTGCAGAGTGTGGTATTCCTCGGGCATGTCATTTCAGCTGAGGGTTTGTCAGTTGATCCGGCTAAGATCGAGGTTGTTCTGAGTTGGCCGAGGCCGAGTACAGTTAGAGAGGTCCGTAGCTTCTTGGGTTTGGCAGGCTACTACAGACGGTTTATTCAGGGGTTTTCCAGTTTGGTGAGACCGCTGACAGCTTTGACCAGGAAAGAGAACCCGTTTGTTTGGTCAGATCAGTGTGAGGCCAGATTCCAAGAATTAAAGCAGAGGTTGACTAGTGCGCCAGTTTTGGCTTTGCCTCAGGAGGGGCTAGATTATGAGGTCTACACCGATGCTTCGCACCAGGGGATTGGTGCAGTGTTGATGCAAGCTGGTAGGGTGATTGCCTATGCTTCCAGGCAATTAAAGGATCATGAGATGAGGTATCCTACTCATGATTTAGAGCTTGCAGCTGTAGTGTTTGCTCTCAAGATTTGGAGGCATTATTTGTATGGGGTTAGGTGCTGCATCTTTTCAGATCATAAGAGTCTGAAGTACTTCTTCACCCAGAAAGAGTTGAACATGAGGCAGCGACGGTGGTTGGAATTAGTCAAGGATTATGACTGTGAGATTCGATACCACCCGGGCAAAGCAAATGTGGTTGCAGATGCCCTGAGCAGGAGAGTTGCCTTATCGAGTTTATCTGTTCAGAGTGAGCTTCAGAGAGAGATCATCAGAGAACAGATAGAGATTGTTTCAGCTGGGTTTTCGAGGCTTCAGATTGTGTCTACTTTGTCAGATGAGATCAGAGAGGCACAGAGATCAGATCAGTGGGTACAGATGATGGTACAGAGAGTGTCAGAGGGCTCAGTGCCAGATTTTGACATCAGAGATGAGATTCTGAGATTTAGGGGCCGAGTGTGTGTTCCGACAGACTCAGATTTGAGGCAGAGAATCTTGTCAGAGGCCCACAGTTCAGCGTATTCAGCGCATCCGGGCAGTACCAAGATGTACCAGGATCTAAAGAGAAACTTCTGGTGGTCAGGCATGAAAAGAGAGATAGCTGATTTTGTAGCTAGATGTCTGGTGTGTCAGCAGGTTAAGGCTGAGCATCAGAGACCATCAGGGTTGTTGCAGCCTTTGAGTGTGCCTGAGTGGAAATGGGAGAGCATTTCCATGGATTTTATATCCGGATTACCTAGGGTTCGAGAGAGGTATACTGGTATTTGGGTCATAGTGGACAGATTGAGTAAGTCTGCTCATTTCCTTCCAGTCAGAGACGGCATGTCAACTGATCAGTTGGGTCGGTTGTATGTCAGGGAGATTGTGAGATTGCACGGAGTTCCCAAGGCGATTGTGTCAGATCGTGACTCCAGATTCTTGTCAGCTTTCTGGAGGAGTTTGCAGAGAGCACTTGGGACTCGTTTGCATTTCAGTTCAGCGTATCATCCTCAGTCAGATGGTCAGACAGAGAGGGTGAACCAGATTCTGGAAGATATGCTCAGAGCGTGTTGCTTAGACTTCCAGACCAGTTGGGTTGACTTGTTGCCATTGATGGAGTTCGCGTATAATAATAGTTATCAGTCAACTATTCAGATGGCTCCATTCGAGGCACTTTATGGCAGAAAGTGTAGATCTCCCTTGTATTGGGACGAGATTGGAGAGAGAGACTCAGTATCAACAGTAGTGGGTCCAGAGATGACTCAGCAGATGATCGAGCAGATCAGGGTAATCAGGCAGAGGATAAAACAGGCCCAGGATCGCCAAAAGAGTTATGCGAATGTGAGGCGTAAGGAGTTAGAGTTTGAGGTCGGGGATTTCGTATTCCTGAAAGTCGCTCCTTACCGTCACGTGTTAAGATTTGGCAAGAAGGGGAAGTTGGCCCCGAGGTTCATTGGACCTTATGAGATCCTGGAGAGAGTTGGCCCAGTTGCGTACAGATTAGCGTTGCCGGCCAGTATGGACAGATTCCATGATGTCTTTCATGTGTCTCAGTTGAGAAAGTACATCAGAGATCCTTCTCATGTGCTTGAGCTTCCAGAGTTGGAATTGGCAGAGGATCTGAGTTATCAGGAGATGCCTGTTCAGATCATAGACCGCAGAGTTAAAGTGCTGAGAAATAAAGAGATTCCTTTGGTCAGAGTTCTGTGGAGAAATCAGAATGTGGAAGAGTCCACGTGGGAAATGGAATCTGAGATCAGAGATCAGTATCCCGAGCTTTTCAGGTAATTCCGAGGACGGAATTCTTATAAGAGGGAGAGATTGTAACATCCCAGGGTTAGTTTGGTCTTTTCGGCTTCCTAATCTGGGTTCAGTTTGGGATTTCTGAGATTTCTAGGGTTGTGAGAGAGTTTTGGGGTGAAATTGTGGGTTTTGTTGAGTTTGAGGGCTTGTGCATGGATCCGTTTGGATGGATTTGCATGCGAGCGCGGGAAAATGACATTTTTGCAATTTTCCTGCCATGCACGACCGTGCATGAGAGATGCACGCCCGTGCATGTGCACTTTTCCAGCTGTCTTCGCTTTAAGTCGAGTTTATCCGTTTCCAAACTCATTTTTCACCCAAATTTCCTTCGATTTTCAGAGGATTCACGCCCTAGAAGTGGAGAGCAGCTTCCTTGATCTTCAAAGCAAGCTTGATTCGTGATCTTCTTGAGAGAGAAAGCATGTCAAGAGGTAGGCACTTCTTCCTCTTTCCCTTGCTGTTTTGATTCGGTTTGATGCTTGTTTGAGGCATGAGTTGTGTTTCCAGCATGCTTGTGATGTTATCCGTGTGTGCTGATGATGATTTGGGATGATTATATTGTTGATTTGTGCTTATTCGCATGGATGTGTGAGAAAGTATGTTTATGTATGCCATGAGTTCGGGTTTGATGTTTTGCTTGGTATTGGAGGTTGCTGGAAGTGTTATCGTGTTTATTGGAAGTGTTTTGCATGTTGTGTATGCTTATTTTGTGTTTGGGTTGTTTTGGCGGAATCGTGTTGATTCCGAGTGGTCATGGAGGTGCAGAGCAGGACGCACGCCCGTGCACGCTGCGTATTCTGCATGGTCACGGCCGTGTTTACGTGCCCGTGCGTGACCTAATTTGAGGGGTCACGACCGTGCATGGTTCATGCACGCCCGTGCACCCAGTGAAATGTGAGGAAATGCTTTGAAATTCCAGAACTTCGCACGACCAGCGCACGACCAGGGTCACGGTCCCGTGCACGTTCATGCACGCCCGTGCGCGCGATCACGCACGCCCGTGCGTCAGGTAGAAAATTGAGAATAAGCTTTAATTTGTGAAATTTGCACAATAAACCCTATCCATGGATAGTAAACAGTAATTTGAGCTCAATTAAGACTTCATGATGCATCATATGCATATGCATAGCATGGCATGCCATCCAGTGTTTCAGAAAGGGATCCGAGGATCCGAATTCATGTTTTCAGTTGAAAAACACCGATCCCAGAGGTGAATACGAGGGGGCACTTGTGAGTTTCAGCACCCGTGTCACCAGGAGTTATATACTCATTACTAGCCCTATGTATTGGCATGTGCCGGGTTGCTCAGCTTTCAGTTTATGTTTTCCTGGTCCGAGGATCAGATGAGTTTATAGCGCGAGGCGCTCAGTTCAGTTTCCAGGCCGAGGCCTGATGGCATCACGTGGGCCATACAGTTTGTGGCACGTGTTTGCAGAGGAAACTCACATGGCCAAGGTACCGAATCCCTGTATTCATCAGTCTGCACAGCACAGTTTTCAGCATATCAGGTACCCCAGGGTACACAGTTTTCTGCATAGCTTTCAAATAAAGCTTTTGCATGATTTTCAGTTATGGGATCCCAGGATCCAGCAGCATAGTTTTCATGAACCGTTTTCAGGAAACTATTTTCAGTATGCAGGCACAGGCCTAGCTATGTTTTCAGCTTATTGCATAGCATGTCATTGTTATATGACACATCAGCATATCATTCAACGAATGATAAGACAGTAAATAACAGTAATTGAACAGTACACGATAAGCCACGTAAGCTTCAGTTCAGTATCAGTTTCAGATCGGTATCAGTTCACATCAGTTCAGTATCAGTTCAGATCAGTGCAGTTATGAGTATCCGTAGTAGAGTTTGGTGGGTCGAGTGTCCGGTTCGGATTACTCTTCACTCTCGGTTGTTTACGTATACTCATATACGTATTTTACGACTGGGTATGAGGTAGTATCCGGTCAGCGAAGGTGTGTTTGTCAGAATTGTTGCCAGTTGGAGTTTGTTCTGTGTGGGGTGTTGTGGAATCCTTCGAGAAGGGTTGGTTTAGGGTCAGTGGATATGAAGTGCTTACTGGGTGATTTTATCACTCACTCCCTACTTTCCTTTCTTTTTGCAGGTGAGTTGTAGGGAGCTGGGAGGAGGAGATGGCTGCTGTTTGGGATCCAGTTTACTTCAGTTTTGTTGTATGCACATGTATATGTTTTCCGCGAATATTTTAATATATGCAAGTTTTATTTGGGCATGTATATATGTATGCATACAATGTACCACAGGTATTTCCGCTGCGATATTTTAGTTCAGTTAAGCATTTCGGTCGGGTATTATTGACCATATTTTCTTTATTTATTTATTATTATTTTATTAAACAGTGAACAATAATACCCTTCTGAGGTGTCTTACAGTTGTTCCCCAAGCTTCCTAAATACACACGACCAAACAACACAGTCATAGTATTATAGAAAAGACAATTGCATAGTTGTGTACTTACAATCACATGGTCGTATGTCATGCTCTGTTTCTGCAATTTTGCACTTGAATACTCCAAAACCATGCTAAACTTATTCAATATACAAACACATCACTTATCACTTGCTTATTTCGTCATCAACACCAAAACTCATCAAATCATGCTTTAAAGACATTAAACTTACATATATAGGCATATATGCTTAAATCATGCTTTCTCAACATACAATCTTAAACAAATCACTTTCATCTTATCATCTAAACATGATTTCATGTTAATCAATCACAAGAAGCAGCATAACTGATCATATCTCAATAAAATAAAAAATACAAGCTAAAAGGAATAAGGTGAAGAGGTAAGAAACATTTACCTTTAACCATGACTGCTACAACACTTTCTTCCTCTGGATTTTACTCTCAAACTGCATTATAAGCTTTTAGTGGATTTATTTCTCTTTTAAAGTTAGAATTCTCTAAGATAAGGATGAAAATTTTAGGTACAAATGAATTCAAAAATAGAGGAAAATGACTTTTAAATGTAAGACCCGCCGCTTGAGTACCCCTGCTGCTGAATATTATTGTTCTTTTATTTAATAAACTGGAAATTGGGTACCCGCGACGGGAATCCTACGAAAATAAACCACTGCTACTGATTACATAAAGCGGAAGCTGAATCTGAAACTGAAATACATATATACAATGGGCCCAAACTGACCTTTTTCATATATACAACTGTTCTGTACACTGTTCTTTACATCAAGTATATACATTATACATACAAGACCCATCAGGTCCAAAAATGAAATAAAA
This sequence comes from Anacardium occidentale, assembly GCA_026122585.1. NCBI lineage: Eukaryota > Viridiplantae > Streptophyta > Magnoliopsida > Sapindales > Anacardiaceae > Anacardium > Anacardium occidentale. Next base: position 502,372 of record JAJEJH010000017.1, read on the forward strand.
TACATGCTGGAAAGTATGTGTGGGGTCTCTTCTCACAAGCCTCAATCCATCCGCTCCTCACCAGCAGCAATAAAACCTGAAAATAAAGGAAGAAGGAAAGAGATGAGTGATAAAGATCACCCAGTAAGCATTCCTTACTTCCCTCGACCCAAGCAAGCAACAAACAAGGTCATACATGCCTGGCCTCGACCCTATTCATATATCTAGTCGCTTGCTGGTGCTGAATCTGATTACTGTTTATCTGTTTGCTTACTATTTATTAAATATCATCATTAATGCATGTTATGTCATGCTGAACTGAAAGTAACTGGTGATGAAGCATGCATCTAAATAATCTATATGTACCCGAAGGTACCTGCTATGTTGATCAGACTGATGAACAGAGGGATTCGACATCCTGACCATGTGGGCTGAACATTCTAGCTACTGGCTAGAAAGTTAAAAATGTAATGTTGCTAAATAGTCTGATTGGTGTCAGAAAGCTGGGTCCTACAGATGTCCCCTCGAGTTCACCCAAAGCTATAACCCATACATTGGGTTCTGAATGTTGAACTACTGAATTCGGATCCCTAGATCCTCTTTTAGGCTACATGCTGTGCTATGAAATGCATATGCAGCCTTATTGTCTGAATACTTGGTTATCTGATGCTTATTAATCATTAAAACTGGTTTCCCACGCTTAATAAGTCATTTTGTGCCTTTTCTGGAAAATCAAGCTGACGCACGGGCGTATGGACAAGGCACACGATCATGCATGAGAGACACACAGCCATGCTGGGCAAGGGCACACGGGCGTGTGCCCAAACGCACGGGATCATGCGCCAGCCATGCGGCCTGTCGTGCATGCTTCTGGAATTTGGGCGCATTCTACTGAAAATCAAGCACACAACCGTGCTCCTCAGGACACACGGTCGTGTCCCCTGCTTCCAACCCGTGCGCACTTCATGCACACCGCCGTGTCCTTACAGAAACAAGGGCACACGAGCGTGCTCTTGCGGGCACACGGTCGTGCGTCCCATTCTGTATAGATATGGCTCACCTAGAATTGCAGGAATCCAAGCCATTTCTCATCCAAACTGAAATTAAACTCAAACATACATTCAAGGCACTTCAATATACAAATATCAAGCATCAATTTCATCATCCATCAATTACTACTGAATCCACCATGGAAACTCAAAATTTTCTCTCATAACACACACACAAACAAAGCAAGCATGCATTTTGGGTGGAAAACATCATATAAAGCATCATTCATCATATATCAACATACATTCATGACATACTAGGCTGGAAACGTCGGCAAACATTTCCAAGCACTCACAATCATCACAAGCATGTTGGGAAAGCAAGAAGGAAGTGAGAGAACACTTACCTCTTGACATGGTGGCTGAAAAACTCAAAGCTATTTACTCTCTTGCTGGATTTGGGGCTGCTGGATGCTGAATCTCTCATCTAGGGCTGGGAGTTGTTGAAATGGAAAGGAAACTTAAGCTGAAAATGGGAAAATCGAGTGAGAAAACTAATAAATCTCCCGTCTCTCTCACAACCACCCACCTACACGGGCGTGCAAGGCGAGGTGCACGAGAGTGCACTAAGGGAAATGAATATAATTCACTTCCCACACTTCGCATCATTGAAACCTCCCTAAGGGAATCATACGAAGGCCACATAACTCTGAAAAACTTACTAACTCACCCCTGGACTCTTCTAGACTCCCAACCTATTCCTGAATTTTATTTCTAACCTCTAAACTCTGCCCCTAAGGGCTTTTCTAAACTGGGATGCTACATTAAATATGATGGTAAAACCAGTAAGCATAAACGATCATGCATGGTGGAAAATTTAGATTTTCTACACGCCCATGTTTTGCATGAAAAAGTCTCTTAAGGCATGCATATGCAACATAAGCCTTAAAAATGACTATTTTACCCTTTGAACTCTCTTAACTTTATTTCTTTCATAAAATCACATTTCTAACCCTAAATTTCTAGCATAAAAGATAATTCTAACCTTAGAATGTTACCTTCGATGAATTAGTCATATAACTTAAATGAATTGTTTAATAGTCACATTAATCTTTGTTGGTGCATTAGTAATAAGCATATGTGATCTTGTCACCTTTTTTGTATCTACAAAAGCATTAAACATTTTTTTTCATAAATGGAGAATTATTTCTTGAGCTAGACTACTTTTGCTTTAATCGAGCTCTTTAGCCTTTTCTACCTAATCAAATATCCTTTTATATCTAATTGAGCATCTTTACCTTTTTGAACTAATCAGGTTAGCCCAACCACACCAAGTAAGATTAAACCTTGGGTCCAATAACTACCTTTACAATCATTAGATCAAGCAAATCAAAGGTTTGATCTTGATATGCTATAGAGGAAACTTGAACCCAAGACTTATTGGCATCAAATAGAAGTCTCATTATTGTCACTCAAGCTACCTTTTGAGGGCAAAGTGAAAAACCTTTTGGCTAAAAAATAATCTTAGAAGGGGGTGAATTGGTTTATAGAAAAAAAATCTTTAAATTAAAAATATTCAGCACAATATTTAACACAAGTGAAGAAACAATCAATACACAAACAATCAATAATGCAGTGTTGGTCAATTATCGGTTGGAGGCATGTCATGAGTGGACGACTAGATTGGTAATCTTGTGGCAAATGCTTGAGCTTTAAGGACTTTAATTCTTCCTTCAAATATGGCCACTTGACTAGATATATCTTGTTTGAATAAGCTAAATTCACTCTTAAATACATCAATATTATCAGTGAATCGATCAAATGCCCCTTAAAATGATTGAAGATACTCAAACATATGTATAACTTAAAAGCAGACTAGGCTTTAGGTCTAGCTTCTATTCGAACATGTTGCTCTTATCTCCACTTATCTCACTAACAACTATTGAAGGAGCAACTGAAAGCCTGATTGAAGAGTCATGCTTACTAATACCTGCCAGTAAATGCTAACCTCTCGCATCATCATATTCTATCACTTATATCTAATATAAAGCATCAACATTAAGCATGTGAACTTCCTCGAAAGGGATCTTATACACTTCGAAGTTATCAAGTGAAATGACTAAGTTGATAGCCAAAACAAAGTGATAAAAATGCCCAAATCTATCAAAACCTTTTTTTTATTGTTGTTGTTCATGTGGATATCATTTAACTTATTCACCATTTAGTAGGCTATATCCATCAACTAACCTATCATGGTAACTTCCATTATTGTCATGTCTCAAACACTTACATTTATATATGTGTTTGATTAGGAATTCAACATATTGTTGACCATTTTGTGAAAGATCCTCAATGTTGCTTTATTCAAAGATAAGGCTTTTGCCTTTTGATCCTCATTATACCCTGAACTACTCAATAATATCCAAATCACTTAAAAGCATTGTTTATTTATAAAATCAAGGATTTTTGTAGCATCATATTGAATCCATACAACCAACTAATCATAAGTGACAACCTAATAATTATTTACCAACCTAAAGGACATAGTATGATCGATAATAGATCTTCGCGTATCCTTTTTAATCGATAATGAATTAAAAAATTCATAAACCACATTCTCATAGGTATCTAATCTCTTGAAAAAAAAATTATTCAACTTAACTACATCAATTATATTCATGAGTCCATCCAATAAACCAATTTGCCTTAAAATTTGCTCATCTAAACAACACCCTATGTAAATAGCTTGCTTCATGAGTTTTGCATGCAATACCTTTTATGGGTGACTTAAGTAAATACTTTTGAATGGGTTTTAAAATCGTCTTATGCTCCTTGAAGGTTTTAAACATGTAGGTAACTTCATTCACAGAGGCATTATTGGCTAACTTTGAGGTTCTTAAGCTTTTGTGTGATTTTAAGTGATTTAACGCAAAAAACTAAAAGTAAAAACATGCAAAAATGCAAGAGAACTTGATGATTATGTGTTTAGAAAAGAATGAATGTAAGAGATTTGAGAAAATTTGATGAAAATTTCAGAGAGAATTATGAATTTTGTGGCTAGGGTTTGTTGTGGAAATGAACAAAATTTCAAAGTTTTTCTTATATAGATGTGCATGCATGATTGTATGTCTCGACTACACGATTGTGTTTCTACCCTTTTTTTAAGAATGCCCTTAATTCTACACAATTATGCTAACAACAATTGCATGGTTGTGTTTTTGCAAAAAAAAAAAAAAAAAAAAAAAGAATTCAAACTGCATAGTCATGTTCTTGAACCATGTAATGCATGCAAATGGTTGTGTAATTTAAAAACATGCATGGTCGTGCATGATTTGGATGCATGGTCGTGTATGACATTTAAGGATATGACCATCATGATTTTAACACATGGTCATGTGTGACCAAAGCACACAGGCCTACAACTTTATGTAAAAAACTTTTGATTTTAAAAATTGACTCAACACACTACAAGTTATACAACTTGGATATTTTGATCAAATGAGGTTTGTATTATATGAATTCAAGTGTCGATTGATGTCAAATATAAAGTTGTTTTGATTCAATCTGAATTCATATTCAAAACTAAAATCAAGCTTATTTGTACATATCACAATATTATGCTTGAATTTATTCATGACATAGCATAACATGTTTCAATACATTTAACAACGATATAAACAAACAACTAGCACAAATAGCATGCAAAATAGAGATAAAGACACTAGACACCTATGTGTCTTGCATCAATCATACTAAACTCTCTCCTTATAGATGCAAAATTTTTTTTACCAAGTGGCTTGGTGAAAATATCAGTAAGCTGTTGGATATTATAAATAAATTCAAGTATAACATCACTCTTACTAACATGATATCGTAAGAAATGATGTCTAATATCAATGTGTGTGCTTAGTATGTGAATGCAAAATGAGATTTTTTAAAAGTTGGATAACACTTGTGTTATCTTGATAATTTAGGGCTAGATTTGAACTAAACTGAATGTAAACAAATATATGTTCGTGTTTGATTTATTTGTTTTAGGTTTAGTTCATGTTTATATTTGTATTTATCGAATATTTTTATAGCAAAGTTCAGGTTCAAGTTCGAGATCAAGAGTTAGGTTTGTGTTTGATTTATATTTATGTTCGTATTCATATTTAGTTCGTATGGTTCATATTTATATTGTATTAAAAATTTATAAATAATAAAATATAATTAAAAAAATTTTAATTTAAGTTTGGGTTTATGTTTATGTCTAGTTCATATGGTTCATATTCGTATCACAAATTTTCAAAATTATAGTTCGAGTTCATGTTTGTATTCAAGTTTGAATAGTTCATTTTGTGCTCATCTAAATCAAACTTAAAAATGAATTTAATATGTTTAGTTTGAATCCAACCCTACAATAAATTAGGGTTTTCTTTTTTTTTTTTTAACCAAAGTCCAAAAGTTATTATTTTATCCAAAGAATTTGGGCACAACAACTAGCCGTGGAAACATATTTGTCTTTTATAGTAGAAGTTACAACCGAGTTTTGTTTTGTCAAAAAACCAAGAAACCAACATGTTGCCCAAAAATTGGTAAGTGCCACTAATGTTTTTCTTATCTATTCGACATCTTCCAAAATTAGCATATGAAAATGTATATAATTTGAATGTTAAGTTCTTAAGGTACCATAAACCAACATTAGGTATTCCCTTGAGATATCACAATATTCGTTTTAAAGTACTCAAATGCGATTATTTAGGATTCACTTAAAATCATGCACACATGCATACACTAAACATAATATTTGACTTAAATGCTATTAAATATAATAATACTCCTATATGATTTAGTGTCAACACTTTTACCTTCCTTATCCATGTCAAGTTTTACGAAAGTGCTCATGGGGGTTGGTTACTCCTTGGCATTATGCAACTTAAACCTTTTGTTGAGGTCTTGGGTGTACGTTGATTGGTTGAGCAAGATTCTTTCCTTTATTTGTTTGATTTAAAGCCCAAAGAAGTAGTTTATCTCTTCCATCATGCTTATCTCAAAATCACCCTGCATTATCTTATAAAACTCTCTACATAGAGATTCATTAGTAACACCAAAAATGATGTCATCAACATAAATTTGAACAATTAAAGTATATTACTTATGTCTTTTAATATACAAGGTGGTATCCACCTTCCCTTTAGCAAAACTATTTTCAATAAAAAATGTGCTTAATCTTTCATAAACAGCTCTAAGAGTCTGTTTCAAACCATAAAATGTTTTTTTCTAAGTTTAAATACATGGTTTGTAAAGTTTGAATTTTTAAAACTAAAAGGTTGTTTTACATACACCTCATCTTAGATAAAACCATTTAAGAAAGCATTTTTAACTTTTATTTGAAACAATTTAAAAGCTAAATGATGTATATAATCAAGTAATATTCTAATTGTTTTAAACTTAGCTATGGGAGTATAAGTTTCATCAAAGTCAATATCTTCCTCTTAAGAGTAACCTTAAGTAACTAGTCTAACTTTTTTCTCATAACAATTCTAGATTCATTTATCTTGTTTTGATATGCTTATTTTTTACTGATAGTAGGATAATCCATTAGCCTAAGAACTAGTTTCTATACCTGGTTCCTTTCAAATTGATTTAACTCTTCTTGCATGACCAACACTCATCCTTTATCTTGTAAGGTGTCATCAATTTTCTTGGCTCTATTTATGACAAAAATGCCACAAATTCGCAAGTATTCCTCAATGATACCATTGTCCTCACCTTTTAAGATAGGTCACAAATGATCTTTCCCTTTTTAACTTCATCTTTGACTATTGGGAAACAAACCTCATTTTGTACTTCTTAAAGTTGTATTTATGTTTCATCTTATTATACTATCTTAATTTGTGTTTCTTTTTCTTTTAGAGTGGTAGCCTCCTTGATTTTGAGATCTTCTATAATCTCTACCACTTGTTTATCATTTGACCTATCCACACACTGAAAGAAAGATTCATCAAATACTACATGCATAAATTCTTTAATAATAAGTGTCTTTTTGTTGAGACTTTATATGCTTTGGAAATGGATGAATATCCTAAACAAATTGTTTCATCCGATTTAGCATCAAAATTTTCTAGGTTATCTTTTCCATTGTTGAACACAAAACATCTACACCAAAATGGATGAAATTATGCAATATTAGACTTCTTCATCTTAAACAACTCATAAGAAGTTTTTTTGAAGATTGGCCTAATCACGACCCTATAAATGATATAACATGATGTGTTAATGGCTTTACCACAACTTTGGTGAATCATGTTCACATAACATTGTCCTAGTCATTTCTACTAGTGTTCTATTTCTTTTCTTAACAAACCTATTTCGTTGAGGAGTCATAGAGGCAGAAAAATTATGCTCAATACTATGCTCACCACAAAATGTTTCAAAATCTAAATTTTCAAACTCTTGTCTATGATTATTTCTAATACATGTAATTACATAACCTACTTGGTTTTGTAATCTCCTGATGAATAGAACAAATACTTTAAAAGCTTCATCTTTATGTACAAGTTGTAAAACCTATGTAAACCTAGAATAATTATTTACAATAACAAAACAATAACGTTTTCCGCCTAAGCTCATAGTTCTATATGGATTATACAAGTCCATATACAATAGTTGTAATAGTCTAGAGGTTGAAACATAATTTTTACTTTTAAAGCTTGATTAAGTTTGTTTTCTTGAAGCACATATATTATAAATTCCATCCTTTTAAGAACAAGTTTTATAAACCTTTGACTAAATCCTTTTTAAAAAGTTTTTCTGAAATATCAAAGCTTGTATGACCTAATCTTTTATGCCAAAGGCACGAGTCTTTTTCCTTGGTTGATATAAGACACACTTTGGATGCAATGTCATGCAAATCAATAACATAAACATTTGAATGCCTATGACCTATGAATGCAATGTTATATGTTCTAGCATTAATTATCTTACAACATAAGGCATGAAAGCACACTTTAAAGTCTTTATCACATAATTAACTTATATTATGTAAATTATGCTTAAGACTTTTAATATATAACACATCATTTAAAGGTAAGGAAGCAGTATCTATAGAGCCAATTCCAACCACTTTACCCTTTGAATTATCTCCAAAATTAATGCTTCCTCTATCTTTTGCCTTTAAAAAGATAAAAAGGTACTTGTTCTTGGTTATATGTCTTGAGCAACCATTATCCAAGTACCACATGCTAGACCTCTTGTTCTTGACATCCAATTATATCTATACAAAAATATCATCTAATTTTTCTTTGGTACCCAAATGGTTTTAGGTTCATATAGGTTAGCTTTAATAGTCCTCTTAGGAACCTAAACCATTTTCACTTTGTAAGGTTTGTCATTCATAATTGGACAACCTCTAATTGTATGCTAAACATAAAAACAATATGTACATTTCATATGTATAATATGTGGTTTCTTTAGAGGCTTATAAGAGTTTATAAAGGTGTTACCCCCATCATAACTTAGACTTCTTTTGTTTAGATCACTTATTTGAGATAGTAGCATCTTATCTAACCTTTTGGTTTCAATTTTGAATTTTTCTAAAATTTTATTAGAACTAAACACTTGCCATTATAACTTAAACCTTCTTTAAGTCCTTTTTTTCTTCCTAAATGATTCTAACTCATATGTTATCTTACCTTTTTCATCCAATGTTGATTTTAACTCAATTTTAGCTAAATCATGTTTATGTGTATCCTTTTCTAAACCTAGTTTCAAGTTTACTAAATCCTTCTTTAAACTTTTATTTCTAGAACTAACATTTTTAAATTCAATTAGCAAAGAGTCAAAGGCATCTTGTAATTCATCATAAGAGAAAGGGTTTGATTCATTTATCTCATCCTTTAAGCTATTTTTGGCTATGAAGCATAGGTTGGCCTTTTCTTCCTTTTTTTCACTCTCGTCACTACAATCTTCACTCATCCTCTATGTGGCAACAGATGCCTTTTTCTTAAACTTCTTTCATTCCTCTCATTCTTCTTTTTCTTGAGCAACGAGCAAACTTGTTTAATGTGCCTAGGTTTCTTGCATTTAAAACAAATGACTTCCTTGTCATTTTCCTCTTTGATTTTCAATTTGAAACTACTCTTGCCCTTTATCGTCTTGTTCATTAACAATAATTTGCTTAAACTTCTTGCCAATAAATATATATCTACTTCATCCATTAAAGACTTATCTTCTTTTTCTTTAATTGCCTTCAAGGTGATGCTTTTAGTGTTCTTGCCTTCTTCTTCCTTTAGTTTTCTTTTCATTTCAAAATTAAAAAGGCTTCCTATCAGTTCATCCGTCCCTATCTTGGTTAAATCCTTAGACTCCTCCATAATTGTGACCTTTATAGTCCAAGATTCGAGTAAGGATCTTAATATTTTCTTCACTAATTCTACATTCATAAACTTTTTGTCCAATCCTTTAAGATTATTCACTAAGTTTGAGAATCTCTTATACATTTCTATGATGCACTCATCGATCTTTATTTCAAGCCATTCATATTCTCTAAATATTAACTCTATCTTCAACTCTTTTGACTTGTGCCTTTGTGTGTAGTTTGGAGAATAGTCTAAACTTCTTTAACTGACTCACAAGTAAAAACTCTATTGAATTCTATAAAATCCAAGGTAAAAAAAAAAAAACAAAATTTTGGTTTAACAAAGATTGGGCGGCAAAGAGTCTTTTGGCTTTTTTTTTTTTTTTTTTTTCAATCTTTAATCAAATACACCAAATACGAATATATAAAACAATATCAATGTGCAAAGCACGTGACATATATCTTAGAGATTAATAAGACAAGTATAGTAGAAGCATAGAGATGCTCAAAGCCAAAGAGGAGAAAACTTGTTTTATTTTAATTTATTAATGAGAATACAACACAAGGGTGGATTGTGGGCCCTTTTCTGACCAAATGACTTAGCAATAACATGGCTTTTTATTATTGTTTATATGAAATTGGGGTCAATGAAATTCTTATTTCATGCATGGGGGACATGGGGTCCATTAACTATAATATATATATATATATATATATATATATATATATATATATATATTTTTTCCTTTTTATAAATTCATTATGGTGATAAGTCAATCATAATTGTTTTTTAATTGCCATGATTGATAACACTTTAAATAATAAAATTGTGTTATTCTATGGGGCGTGGGCCTTAACCCTCTGGATGTTACCATGTTGGAGCTAAACATATATATATAGAGGAAGCTGTTGTACATAACATTCCAATAACTAAATGTATACATTGGTTAATAAGAAGAAAATTTATGTGCTATGTGTACATAACATTCCAATAACTGATTCATATAATTATTATATGATTATTCTTAAATTTCATATCATCGTTCACTTATACTAGGGTTCGAGCATGGTTGGGTTTTTTAAATTTACAAGTTAGTATTTAAAAAAAAAATAATCACCTACTACATCATCACATAATTACATTATATACATCAACAAAATAATGACACGTAGATATAAAAAACTTAGGATAAGAATTAGAAACAAATATAATATACCGCGGCGGTATCATAAATCAAGTACAGCATTGCATTTAATGATTACCAATCACAACCAATTTAAAGATGGATAAGACTGAAAGGCTCCTAAGTGACCAAATTTTAAAAGTTCTAGAGACTGTTAGAGACTACAATTTAGATATTTTTAATTAGGTAAAAAGCCATTTCAAATAAAATGATAATTTGCCAGGAAAACTACATGCTTTAGGTGTATAAACATTGAAAGAGTGACGATTAGGAATGTAGGGGAGTAGGTATAAATCATTGAAAGTGGGCTGGAGCAAACTAGACTTGGGTCTTCGAATCTTGTTCACATGACGGAACTGAGATGACTTAAAAGCGAACAAGGCGATGAATGGAATCAAAATCAACACCCTTTTTTCGGTTCAACAATTCAAAAAAATGCCTAATAATAATCCACCTTTAAAAGTAAACAAATTACCCAAAAAGCAGCTGCTGTTGCTTATCCTCATTTTACCCGATAAGTCTCAGCTCATCTGGCCACTAAGCACACAGACAGTCCACACGGTGGTGGCGGATCTCAAATTGTGCTTTAAATTGGTCACAAGAAAATAATCAATACATTGAATATACCTTTTCTCATGGGGGCCAAAGGATTTGTTCCCACTCCTAGTATGAGACGGAAACAAAGTGTCATTTTCAAGATTTTAAAAAATCAATCTCTCATCTTTGAAAGTATTTTTTATAATTTTTATATTAAAATAATTAAAATATCTTTTTAAAAATAAAAAATTTATAATAAAATTATAAAATAAATTTTAAATATAAATATTTTTAAAAAAATTTTAAAATATATTTTAAAATTTTAAAAAAATTTAAGTAGTCACCGTCGCCAATATCGATAACAGTGGTTGTAGTGACTCTCGTCACATGTTTATGCGTATGTTTATATATATATATATATATATATATATATATATATATATATATATATATACTAAAAATGAGTCTGTGACGAAAATCCCTACAAGAAAAGGAAAACTTAACTACTGTTCAAAATAATTAAATAAATCACAATTTCTTTTAATCATACCAAAGTTGTAACTATAAATATTATAACAAATTAATAAAATAATAATTTTTCTGAAAATCTCAAGTTACTCATATATAAAAATATAACATCTATACAGTGTATACTAAAATATAATACACACGCATATATATGAGAAATAAACAAAATCAAGACATACGAGCCAAAACATGTTATCTACTACAGAGCCATGTCCTCAAAATCTTATAGTTACATCACTCTTGCTCAGTCCCCAACTCACTGACCTACAAAGAGAAAGGAAGGGAAAGAGATGAGTGACAAAATCACTCAGTAAGCATTTCCTATCTCTCACATAGACAGGTCATCAAGCACAAATTGATCTCAAGTCTTAAATCTCGTCGTTCTCTGCTTTACAGTTTTCTTATTCATGTTTTCTTATCTTTTATTTCTTTACTTTCTTTAATTTTGATTTCAAAGGTTTTATCTGTTTTATGCTTTGTGCTTTGCTTTTGTCTCATCTGTTTCTAATGAATGTTGTACATGACATGATGTATATGCTCTAATGTCATGCAAATGCTCATTAGTAATAAAACTTGCCCCCCAGACCTGATTTTCTGAAAACTCGTTCTGTTCTGAAATCTCATTCTGATATAAAAACTCTGATCTGAAAATCCTATATATAGATATATAGTATAACTGAAAATTATATCAGAAAGTACTGTACCTGAAAATAACTCTGCTATGCTGGCCATAATGATGAACACAGAGACTCGACATCTTGGCCGTGTGAGCTTAAACATATGATAAAACTACTCGTGCATGATCAGGTTCTCTCTAGTAGATGATGATTTTCTTCTCTAGCGGGCATGCAAACTCACAGGTGCCCCCTCGTATCCACCCCTAATTGATGTCCAGAACATCGTATATCTATACTTTTAAATCATACTCTTGGATCCTTATATCCCTTTTTGAAAACATTTCATGTGGCATGTCATGCTCAATGCTTTGATAATCATGCATAATATGCTGTTATATCTTGTTATTCTTATGTTTCTCGTGCTTGAAAATAGCTTAAAGTTGTTTATCTTTGCTTTAAACATGTTTAGGGACAGTTTGACTCATTTTCTTAAGGCGCACGAGCGTGCTATGCTTGGCACATGGGCGTGTGTGAAGGCACACGGGGCAGTGCTCAAGCCATGCCTCGATCGTGCTAGCTTCTAAAAATTTTTTACAAATATTGGTTGCCCACATGGGCGTGTATATAAGGCACAAGGTCGTGTACTACACTACACGGGCGTGTAACTACCTCAACACCGTCCTATGTCTTGCTTACACGGGCGTGAAGAATTAGGATCGCGTACACGGGTGTGTGCATCAATTGTATGGGCGTGTGTCTAGATTTTCATACGTACACAAGTGCCATGCAATACCGTGTTTCATGCAGAAAAAGGTCACACAGATGTGTGCCCTCAGGTATACGGTCGTGTGCTCAACCCAAAATCTACGGATGTGTATGAAAACCTAGAAAATCCCACTCAAATCCCAACCATTTCTCAATCAAGCTTGCATACATCAAATATACATGCAAATAAACATTCTCATCTCATTCATTCAACATTAAGCATGCTAAAACTCATGCATTTCTTATAAATCCATACCCAAGCACATAAACATCATACATTTCTTAATAATCTCAAAAATTATCACACATTATCTTATTTCATCATTAAATCACAACAACACACATCCACAACATATAGCAACCATCCAAGAAGCTCAAAATCAGAGGAAGCATGCTGTAAACCTAAGTGAAAGAGGTAAAGAAATATTTACCTCTAGTCATTGCGTCTGGATCTCTCTCTCTTGAAGCTCCTGGATCTCTAACTAGAATAATGACTGTTGGCTGGACGATTTCTGGCCTAGGGTTCATTGGAAAACGGAGAAGAGAAGCTGAAGAAAAATAAGTTGGGCGAAAATGCGGGAAAAGAAACATTTATCGCACCTCTCACCTGACATACGAGCTTGCGTCCGAGACACATGGGCGTGTGCCCCTCTAAAAACTCAAATCTCTCTCTCTTCGCGTTATACATGGAATATTCTTTCCAGAATATCCATGTATAAGTCATAAAAGGCTTATAAAAGACTCTTCTACCCTCGAACCCTCTCGAATCTATTTTCTATTTAGAAATCTCTCTTTTACCTTTAGTCTCAGAGTCTAAAATGACAATTCTACCCTTGGACTATTACAATGGCCACCTATAACAGAACTAGGTGGTTAGAAAGAAAGGTCGAAAAGACCAGTAAGACCGAGGACAATCATTTTCGATCGTTTTTGGCTTATTTTTCTGATAGAGGTGGCCGCATCTAGCCACCTTCGCCTAAACTAGAGACGACCAGATCTGGTTGCCTCTATTGAACGGGGAGGCCAGATCTGACCTTCCCTAGAACCAGGTGGTCGAAAACGGCTACTTGATTTTGTTATCGGTGGCCACTGTCGTTGGCATCGATGGCGGTTGTTGCTTAAATTTTTTTAAATTTTAAATTTTTTTATATATTTTTAAAAAATTTTTTATTTGTATAAATTTTATTTTATTATTTTATAAAATTTTAATCTTAAAAAGACAAAAAAGCCCCTGCTTACTAATATATTTAATATTAAATTTGGTTAGAGGGTGAGAAACTGAATTTTTAGAACTTAGGAGGTGGCACTTTGTTCCCGCCTCAGACTATGGGTGAGAATAAGTCCTTTGGCCTCCTTATGGGAAGTTCCCGAGAAATCCTTTGTTTCAACTGGGATGAAAAATTAATCAAATGGCAGAGAAAAGGCACTAAAAGCATCATAATTATATTGAAAACTAAACATCCTGGACCATAGACTTTAATGAACAATTCTTCCAGGGACTCGTTCCACAATGTATTGAGATAAAATTCCTGGGAAATCATGGAATTCTACAACAATTGCAATCATTTTATGCTACTAATACATTTGCATTCTTAGTCCAATACTAAATTGTCTAACAACATTCACATCCCGAAAGATTGAGCCGCTTGGGGAGGACTGGCTTGTGTTTCTAGCATTCTAACAACATAAAGCTATCTATCTTTTAACGACTGGACATATGAGACCCCCTTATGAAATATATAACAAATAACTATGATTCAGTCCCTTAAGAACTACTTGAACTATTTACAAGGGGATTCGAATGGATTGGGCAATGTATGTGCTTTATGGCTCTTGATAGAGCTCTGCGTATAAAGCAGGATATTATGAACTTAAAGCTAGATTTTTCAAATAATAGAGGAATAAATTGTACCATCATGAACTTGTGCAATATATAGAGTGACTATTTGTCAAGGCTCAAATAAGGCAAGAAGGGAGTGCTTTATGTGGGATCTGGCATGATCCAGAGTCCTTGTGCATTTTGTATGGTAAACAATGAGCAGATCGGTATGATTGGAAGTTAAACCTCACTCATCATAATAAGCAGACCAGATGAAGATAAAGCATAGCATAGCATAGGTCATAGTAATGTTGCACACTTTAAAAGGAAAAGAAAACTGAATGGGCCTGGTATTTTTTGCTAAACAGTAAACATCACAGTTATTTGTGAGACACCCATCTAAAACCATCCAACTCATACCTTGGTCACCTTTCAATGTTCACAGGAAATAAGTGCGTAAGTAGCTATACAAAAACAACTTTTACCGAAAGCTTATAAGAACAGATTTTCACCTTTCATTTTCAAGTCAAGTACCATTGTATCGCATTACCATAAAAATGTAATTCTAGGAACATAGACAATATACACCATAAACTCACCTAAAAAATAAAGCTAACTCTTTTGATTCACAGAAGACATAGCTCACCATTTACATCTGTCTGCAAACAATTATTAAACCTTCAGTAACTCCTGAAAGAAAATAAAAAAAAATGTGTTGTGTCAACTACCATACAGTGGAAACCATCAGTAAATTAATAGACAGAAAATCAATGGCAGCAAAATGCAAGTAAAAAATAAAGATCGTCAAATTTATAGGCCGGACAGATATGGGAAGTCCATTTTGAAGATTGAATTGCTTAAAAAGCGCTTGAACTTTAGCATCAGCTGTCTTCAAATGACAATATGGCTTTTAAACTTCAACAAATATAAGAGCTTGAGTTGTTTGCCAGCCTTCAGGATTTTTAAGTTTTGCTTCCTCAGATACTTGAGCTGCTTTGAGGAAGAGCGAAGTTATCCAAGGATGAAGTATCATCTTCTTGCAATTTGACAAATTCGTACCAGTCTAGTAACATAGTTTGGATGAATTTACAAAATGATCACCATTTTGATCTGTATCTCACAAGTTCTCTATGGTTTACTACAAGAAACCCATCACTTCCTCCAAAATAACAAATTTGACAGTCCATCCATTACTATCAGGCTAACCAATTATATGATCATAACTTTTTTTAATTTTGATCCACATTTATTCAGCATTTCTAATGGGAATACCAGCAAACCTTTTGCTAAACAGTAAGTCCTTTTATTCTGTAGAAAGTTACAGTAACCAGAGAGTTCTGACCCAATTAGCTACCCAACTTTATGGCATTAGCAAGTCAACAGAAGCCCAAGAAAAACAATTTATAAGTAGGTTATGAGAATATAAACGGTTTAACATATAAAGGTCAACATACAGGACTTTATTCAACCTTAACTGCATCCCTGCGCAACTATATATATTGGAAAGGTTGTTTGATTTATTCCTGTTCAGAAAGAAGAAGATAGATCTACTTTGGAACAGGAAAATTACATGCTCTATTTGCAGAATCCTTTAACTGCTTAACAAAATTTTGCAAAGGAAAAGCTCCAAGTCATATCAACATGACCTGATTTTAAGCATAATAAACCTTAGCAAGTAATAGAGGTTTCCAATATCAGATACAAAGGATGTTGGATTACCATCATCTTGAACTTATAACTCCAAAGAAAACAAATTTTTTCTTCCTTTTCTCCCTTTTAATTCTGTGTTAATTTGAAATTTATCAGGCATTTATCCAGTGCCATCAGTGTTATCAAAACAAAGTGTACCTTCTCTTTCTGTTTGTAGATGCTCTCAACCTTGTTAATATACCCATCTGTCAGTTTCTGCATAAAGAAAAGAAATGTTAATAACTTCAGGAAGCACTAGGAAGGTCTTATCTGATAAAAGTGAAATTACAGAATGAGAATACAACAAAGAGAATCAGGATTCCCAAAGATCTCTGACAGCATCTCAAGAAATCACACCCCCTCACCCCCCGGTTTCCCTCCTTGTCTGTGGTGTTATCTGATAAAAGTGAATGGGGATACAACAAAGAGAGTCAGGATTCCCAAAGATCTCTGACACCATCTCAAGATATCACCCCCTCACTCTATGAGTGCGGAAGAGGGAGATTATCACAATCACCTAGCAAAGCTCAGACTTCATTTGGGTAGTTCCCTGGACTTCAGTCCAGGACCAGGGCTCCTAAAACAACCTGGTTCACAAAAATAAGAACCAAATTACCTGCAAATCACTTGACAAATCCTTCACATTGTCTTCTGAGAGCTTCTTTTCCTGCAACAAAATGTTGAAGATACATAAACACAATTTGAAGTGAAAGAGAGATATATGTAGAATAAGAGAGAAAATGTAGCAAAGAAGCAATAACAAGACTTGCTCTGAGAGTGCGGTGACCTAAGAAGTCATAACTTCTCAAGTTTTTCATAGGCTTTTAATGCATCCCTTCTTACATTTCTCAATGCAACCTGAAATGGTTGACCTAGCAAGATTATTCAAGAGCAAAATTCCAGCAACTTCCACTGTCAAGAATTCATATTATATCTTATAAACAAATAATTTAGAATGTATGTTTATAGTTTGTTTTTATTAACATGATCAAACCTAATCAATTACCATTTCAAGCCTTATAAATGGATTTTACGCCACTACCTTTTCCCATTTTTAACCCAGATTTAAAATTTTTAGACCAAAATGTTAAACATTTAAGAAAACATTTCCTTACTGAGCTCTTTGACATCTATCAATCTCTGAATTTACACACACAGAGATCATGAAAACCCTACAGAACTTCTATATGAAGGATTATTTACAAAGTTGGATGAATTCACAAACAATGGATAAAAGCATGATTACCTTTCCTTCTTCAGCTTGTTTGGCCACAACTTTTGATAATATCTGCATTTTATGAATAAATACATTTCCATAATCTCAGTTTTATGCTTCAATTTAAATCATAAAATATGCAGGAAAAAAATATAAATTTTGCATGGATGTTGTCAATGTCAACTTTAGAAAAGAATGTCTTGCTGAGGAACATAGAGTGTTACTTACAATGTGTGCTTTAACATGTATGTGAGATCCATGAATAGAGAATCTAAAACATAGTAAACTTTTCAACGTATGCACCCTTATAAGAAACTGTACTATAATTACTAACCGAAAATATATACATACATATATATATATATATATATATATATATATATATATAATAAGCCTATTTGAAGGATAGGCTAGCAACATGGATATCATCACACTTGATTTTAAGATTGAACTCATAAAGCAATCTGATCCTCCTAAAAGCAAGAGATGAAATAAGGAGCCAGAAAAGACAGCAGAAACATCATTCAGGAGAAAGTGAAAATGAAAATGAAGATCTAATTTTTCTCCAAGGAATGAAACACAAAAAAGTTTGCAGTCTTCCACAAAAGTGGAACTATTCAATTATTACTAAAAACAAACCAAAACCAAACATAAACAAGACACATATAATTTATGCCCTAGTCAATAATTTCATGGGGATTAAACACCTCTAGATTATTGGAGATAATAGTGTACAAAGAATCTTTCCAGATTCTGAAGAAAAAAGGGAAAACCTTTCTTCTTTCAGATGTCCATTGAGGAAGGGTCAAACATATCACTTCACCATCATTGTTTGGAGTCAAACCAACATCAGAGGTTACTATGGCCTTTTCTATAGCCTTTAAGCTGAAAACAAACAACATGCAAAAGTAAACTAGATTAACAGGATAAAGCATACAAACACTACAGAACATACTCTGGGAAAGCCAAAAGTTTTCTTTTGCTCACTAGTTCTAAAAAAAAGATATTAATTTGGTTGTCAAAGAAAAAATTCAAAAGGTCAGAGAAGCTTTACCGGTCCATACTCATTTACATTATTTTCTCAGCTTACCATACAACACAGTTCTGCAAAGACTTTTTAAAGATATTTCCAAGCATGCTTAGGGTGTCTATTGCAGAATATAACAGACTAGGCATATAGGTTAGAACTCAATAATGCCGAACTTAATTCATGGCCACAAATATACGGAGTACCTTGATTTGTCATATGGTTGAACCAGAAGAGAATTTGCATCAGGAGTAGTGATTTGAGCTATGCTCTTCAAGCTGACTGGAGTTCCATAATATTCCACCTAAAAAAGTAGTGAGATATAGGTTTAAAAGAGAGGCATGCCAGGCACTAATAAAAAGATTCAAGTTTAATACAATACAATTTTTCTAAATTTAATCTTGCTTTATTTCTTATACTAGATACATTTTCCTAGTACTGCTTACTGATAACCCTCTCCATCTATTCTGTAAGCTTTAGTTTCTATAATTATTTTGCACAAGAATGCATAATCCAATCCAGTGCTAGGATGGGCAACCAGAAAGAGTAGAATGAAAAATAATAGAAGCAGACCACGAATGGGAAAGAGTGGCTCAGAGTAGCACCAGATTGTACAGTGGAAAATAAACGGGGAAATTTTTAGGGCCAAGACACTGAATTAATATTCTAAACTTTATGCAATAAATTCATGGTCTTAGCTTTAAGATCTTCATTACACATGGCATATCAGCATCTACAATCGTTTTATTAGGTTATAAGTCATTCCGATACATTCGTCACTCTAAATTTAAACCAAAGCCCTGCTTTACATCCACAAAAATAAGATTCAACAACACAGAACAAAATGCAACTGGCGGAGGCAATGTTGCCTGAAGTCGAACCTCAATCTTATCTAACATGGCGGGATTTGCTCGCTCTGTCCGCACTGAATTGAAATTTGTCCGAACCGTTTCAATAGTCTTTTCCATTCTAGCTTTCTGAAAAATTATCCAGCATTAGTGACTATTCAACAGCAAGCTTTTATATAACACTAAACAGAATGTAACAAACAATCACGAGAACACTCACAACATCTTTCTCAATGGATGATTTCTCAGCTTCGATTTATTCAACAGTTGCACACCTCACAAATCCTGTTCTGCATTATTCATAACAATCAAAATTCAGCCGGACATTTTAACAAACAAAGTGAATTTATCAATTGAACTATTAACTACAAAAAGAAAAAAAAAAAAAAAAGCCTCTGACCTCTTGTGCATCAATTGTTTTACAGCGACGGATTTTCCAGAGAATTTCACAAGTCTAACGTAGTTTGCAGCTGAGCTGCACTTACTCACATTCACACTGCCAGCACGGCACGTGGCGCTCTCGGCTCTTCTGTGATAAAAATCTGTTAAAAAATATAAAAAAATATATATCAAAATATTTTGATTAAAAAAAAAACAATAAAGAAGAAAATTGAATTACAGAACCTGGAAGGAAAAGGAGGGATTTGGAAGGATTTAGTTTGGGCTGGAAAATGGAACGAGCAGACCTCGTTGGATAGAAGTGCGTTGCCATGAAAGCTTAGACTCAAAAACAAAAAGGTGATTAAAATGCGTGGTTTTGCTAGTAGTAGCAGTGACCGGGTGAGAGCTTGGGGTTTGAGATGTCGACAAGCTCCGAAGAAGGGGGAATGGTTTGGATAAGAGCATTGTAGCTACTCTACAGTTTGGGTTTTGGGAACAACTTTGTTCTAGGACTGTATTAGGGATGTTTCTTATTCGGATTTGGCTATAATACAGCATCGTTCATAATAAAATTTACGATTTCTATCTTTTTATGAAATAATCAGATTTTCCAAATGTTTGAGGGAAAAAAATCAACATAATCTGAGTTTGAAATTTCAACTTAATCTCGAAATTCCTCGTTGAAATTGCAAAAACAATTCTTACGTTAAAAAGGCACAGGTGGGGTTACGGAATATGGATATAGCCACTTCGATGCTTAAATTTGTAAACTAGGCTCGTGTATGAAGATACCTGATAAAATTTGGTGATTTAATATGATTTAAAAATCTTTAAAAAATGGCTACTTTGCCTGTAAGTATGCATCATATTTCATACAAATTTGTTGATTCCCATTCATTTATGTAAAGCTCTCGTAAGTTATAATTTTAAATAGGATTAAATTCAATCCAAATTGAATTTGAATAAAGTTTAATTTGAAATCATTTTGAATCTAAAAGAGTTTATTTAAGGGTGTTTCGAAATCAACGAGTTAAAACTTATATTCGTTTCAAAAATAATTTAACTTTAAATTTGATTTGGATTAGCTTTTTATCTGTTGGATTTAATATTTTAATTCTAGAAGTACAAATTCAACAAATTATGTACTTTGTTTTGATTCTTTTACTTTGATTGATAAAAAAAAAAAATGATTAAAATAATCTAATATTAATTATTTCCACAACATGGTTTGTCTCATGCTTTATTTCTCGATTCTACAGGGTTTGGCCTCAAATCTTTATTGCAATTTAGGTAAAGAAGCAGGGAGAAAGAAATAATTGCATTCCTTTTTTTTTTTTTGTGCAATGATTTTTGAGACATTATATATGTGCTCAACTGCGATTAACCTCCTTCAACTATTATCAACTGGCCATGACAGTTATTGTCACTAGGTTAGGTCGACCTATTATTAGTGAACTCAAACCTAATATCTTTCGCTGACACATGATAGATTTGAGCAATATACTTAAACATAGAAATTCCGTACAACATTACATTTTATACTTATAAATGTGTCGTACAACCTTGTGAGCAACATTCACTTGAGAGCTTATTACTATGCATATGTTAGGAATAACATAGTTGTATCAACCTGAAGAAAATATCAAATATTAATCTCGTTATACTCTAAACTCACATGATAACACCAATCTCTCTAATCCTTCAAAATAATTGTGCTATCTTTTATATGTCCATGATCAAGTCATGTAACACATATGATCAATAAGATTGACTAGCTAATGGATACATGTAACAAAAAAGTCTTCCTCTTCTACTAAAATTTTCAATTCAAACTTAACTAATTTTCTAGTTATGTTGCATTAATCGAATCATACATAACTATAGGTTGATAGATTAAGATAGTGAAACACCAAGAATAAATATCGCATAGTAGTAAAAAGTATAAAAGTATCAACATGAGATAAACGTCATAAAGTCTTACACAATGAAGAAGTAGGGATTAATTCGCTCGGTATTTTTATTGGTCGACTATGTACACATGGTATGAAACATAAGCCACAATATATATTCTTTATAAATAGCATACATAAACACTATATAGAACTGAGTTTAGTCATTATACCCAGTGTCTAACCTAAGTTCTTGAATATCTTTAAACTAATAGATATTTATTAAGAACTCATATTTAGCATCTACAAGATGGATGTGGGAAGTCTAAAGTAACCTTTATCAAATATCTCTATCTATGACCTTATCTTGATTAATCATCAAGATGACATTATAAATTCAATAATCATTTTCTTAAGAAATATGTCCCATCTTTGCTTGTTTTCCCAATGCCAAAGGTAACTGCTTGTGTGAGTGAGTCAATCTATAACTTGTGTGACATTACAGTCTTATTGAGCTTTTAAACATGACACATACATAAGGAAACACCAAGAATCTAGAAATACAAATTCAAAGTAAAATAACTTGAATTCATGGTTTTCAATGTTGTGTCACAAGTACAATATATGAGTTTAACAACTTATTAATGCAAATAAAGAGATTTAATATGAACAAAATATACATCTCTTGGAATAGGTTTGGTTAAGGATCAACAACCATCTAACATATAAAGATATGTTGTATACTTAGTCTCTTCTATGAGATCTACCTTTTACAAAATTGTATCTCATATTGATATGTTTGGTCCTACTATGAAATTTAGGATCTTTTGTAAAAGCTTTTGTAGTTTATTTATCACAATGGACAATAATTTGCCCAACAATATCATCCTATATACCTAAATTCATAAACAATATTCTCAATTAAAAAATTTTTCGCATAACAGTTGAATAGGCCATAAACTCGACTTCTAATATGGAAAAAGACTATACATATTTGTTTCTTACTAGTCTAAAGATATGACAGTTGTTACAGTAAGAATGCATAATTAGATATGGATTTGTATTAGTTTAAATCACCTCCTCAATCAGTATCTGAATAACCAACCAAACACAAATATGATCCTTGATAACACAAACAATAATATGCAACTTCTTTTAGAGATCATAATCCGCTTGATAACCTTTCAATGGTTTTTACTAAAGTTCAACGGATATTGACTAACCAACCTGACAATAAAACAAATGTCTGAGCATGTATATAACACAATATACATAAGGCTTCTAATAGTATTTGAATAAGGTACTAGGTGTTGGAATCTCATAGTCATTGAAATGATGCCTATGTAGTAGAATTTAAATCACACTAGAAATTCCAATGGTAGATCTCATCTATTAAAATGTATGAAAAATAAAACTAAAACAAATATATGGTGTTTTTAGAAAGCTTATGATATGCCTTTAAAATGTTCTTGCTCTTGATAGCCTTATTATTTGCTTTATTGATAGTCAACAGACTCTCTAACACAAGTAGTACACATATAGAGTAGCTATAATAGAGATCCTTACACTTCTCATACGCTAGTTTGGTTGATGTATAGTATGTATTTGGTAAAGCAATATGCATTCATGACAAGTACTTAAGAAAGATTGGTAATCTCTCAATAATGTATATAAAACACTCAACAAATGAACACATGACGAATGAATCGCACTCCTATTGACAAGAATAGGTGCATGGTCATGACATTGAAGAGCATAACCACGTTGCCTTCTTGCACGCCTATGTATCTGATGTACATGGTTGTATGTCACATTTGGATTGTTGTGTATTGTACACCATCGTTGCACCACTCAATGGATAATACGATAAAATACACTATTCAAGGCCTTATTGCCTTATGTAATAACTATTACAAGCATGGTTATACACAATACTATATAGTAGTGTATTAATAGTACTTCATTTGATTTTAGTCAAACGAATATTCTATCCAAATACGTAGATTTTGTCAACCATTAAGACACACAACTGTGTGTATAAGACATGTACAATCACATGTCAAGGTGAATTTGAAACATGACTATTGAATCCCAAATAATAAATGGCAAATAACCTAGAGGGGGGTGAATAGGTTGTTTTAAAACTTGAATAATTTTTGAAACTTTTTCAACCAAAAATCAATATAAGCAATTAAATTTAAACAATATGATCAAGTATGAACATAGAATAAAAGAGATAGGGACGAGAGAAATGCTCAGCCGTTTAGAGTGGTTCGGAGCTTCTCCACGCCTCTTACGTCTACTACTTCAAGCAACCTAGCTTAAAGATTTCCTTCCACTAATTTCAATCCCGAAGTTACAATAGTTTTGACACAAGAGATTTCACCCTTCTTACACTAGTTTTAATAAAAGAGATTGCACCCTTAACTTAGTTTTAGTAGGGATTATGTCCCACACTAGTTTCACGGGATTGTACCCAAGGGTTTATGGATATTTTTACAGTAGAAATGCCTCACAAGGTAGATATACGCTTAGCTCACATGATTTTTCTCAAATGATTTACAAATTAGTTTCTAGTAAGAGAGAATATGGAGAAGAATTAGAGAATGAAAGAATGAAAGAATGAGAGTCCTTGGCCTTGTTCTCTAACTCTTGAATCCTCAAATCAGCTTTAATTTATAATTGGTGAGAGAATTTAGTCGTTACAGCTGATTTGGAAGCTGTTGGAGACTTTTTGGAAACTTGTACGGGCACGTCCTTCTCTTGTATGGTCGTGCTTCCTTTATTTTTCACTTTCCAACGATCATATTTTATGCTAACACAGGTTTGTGTCTTCCTCACATGGTTATGTGTCATTTTTTCATATGTAACCTTTTGAATTCTAGAAGCTAGCACGAGATACATGCACAGTCATCACACAGGAAACACATGGCTGGATTTTAGCCTTGTACACAAGCGTGTGTTTTTGTTGCACGACCGTGTCTTCTGTCTCTGTGATTTGTCTTTGACACAAAGTTGTGTGTCCTTCCTGCACACGGTCATGTGTGCCAATTTTATGCACAACATGGTCATGTGTCTTAAGCACACAGTTGTGTGTGACAACTTTATGCATAACACGCTTGTGTGTATCAAGCACACAGTCGTGTGTGGCTTCAATCTCTCAATACAGGGGCATATGTTAGCATAACCTGGTTATGTGTGACATTAAAGCCTACACACACAGTTGTGTATGAGCTTTGCACAGGCGTGTGTATATATATTCCTGCAAAACAAGCTTTCAGCCTAATTTTGGTCATGAACCAAGTTCATGCCAAGGGTAATTTTGTCATTTCATGAATTTTAACATATTTTCGAAATTATCAAAACACCAAGAGTTCAACAATCTCCCCATTTTTGATTAATGAAAAAATATGTTAAAATTCTCAATAATGCATATTCAAATAAAAAATTTTATTATACTTTCAACACTCCCCTTTTCTTAATGTTTATCAAAAATTTGCAATTTTGTTTTAATAAAGTTACTCCCCATTTTTTTGTACTCCCCCTTTCTTTATGCATATAAAAACTAAAGTTTTCATTTGATTTTAACACTAACTCTCTCCTCTTTTTGTCATAAATTAAAAAAAATTTAACAAAGTTTCCTCAATTTTTCAGATATTCCCCAAACAAAAAACACAAAGAATACACTCCCGATATATCGATAACAATCACCAATTACTTCAAATTATCAACATCAGTAAGTCATTATCAATACTTAATAATCAATTGGCAATAAAAAAATGTGAGTATCATGAAAGTACAAAAATCCAATCCAAATATAAAAATTAGTTTATGAAAACAACATAAAAAAATGTAAAGACATGCAAGGTAAATTAATGTCCCTTAAAAAAATACTAAAGTGCAGATGATATATGAAGCAATGCATATATAAAAAAAATGATGCCATTTAGTCTTGAGCTGGTAGAGGAGCATCTGATCATCTTGAACTGACATGGAGGGAAACTACAAATTGAAAGCCTGTAACTAATATTCAATTCCACTTACTTGGTCTTCGAGATGTCCAATTATGTTTTTAAGGCCAATTATCTCTTGAATCATGAAACTAAAATGTTTCAAGGCCTATCTCTAAAAAGTTTCAAATGATTCCATGAGCCTGTGCATTTTCAAAAGCGATTGAGATTCCATTCCTTGTTTGATTCGAGCTCTCTTCCCTCTTCTTCCACTAGATTCAGTAACATGTGATGGGGTATTTGAAGAAGCTACGAAAGGCTCAGTCTCTCCAATTGCATTTACCAATCTCCATCCCTCTGAACCATCTTTTTCAATTAATTTCATTCTATACAAAGGATCAACACTAAGGTAATGAATGTCAGAAAAAGGAATCATATAATGCTTATAATTAGATAAATCTAAGCACAACTTCTTAGCAAAGAATGATATAAGCATCCCAAAATCTATAGGCACTTAGGGTTTATTAACATTTTCTTGAATATCATTTAGTTTACCAATCAACCACTAGGCCACATCTACTTACGTATGCTCCAGAACAACTTCCAATAATGTTAGATCTTTTACACTCACATGTCCATTGGTATTCATTCTAGCATTTAAAGTGTAAGTAATGATTCTATGAAAAATTTTTAAGCTAGGACTCCGCATGGCTGATGCCTTGGCCTTATGAGCATGATAGTAATGGGTTCCAGTATAATGTATCCAAGATGCCTATGAATTATGCCTTCCTAACGTATCAAGTATTCCTTCATGATCATCAATCCAACTAGCTAGCTTCTCTGGTTTTACAGTCTAATTTAAATTACCTAATTAGAATCTCATAGCATAATCGGTAATTGTTCCTCTAGAATCCTTTTTAACTGTAATGAATTGTAGAACTCATAAATCAATCCTTCATATGCATTGTATTTCATTAAAAATATTTTAGTGCCCTAACCAAAATCATCACATCCTCCAAAATTCCTATTTCCTTCAAAATATTTACATCCAAACACCTTCCAACATAAATAGGTTTTCCTAAAAGTTGATTGAATCGTACCTTTTGCTTCTTGTTTTGATATATAACAACATAAGACCCTTCATTCGATCTTGAGCTTGCATTTTGCATTCTTGGAGGCATTTTGAGATGAAATTGAAATGCAAATGATTTTAATGGATTTGATAAGAAAAACAATTTGAAATCATGCGAAAATGTAAGAGTACTCGATAAAATAGTGTTAGAAACCAAATGTATGTGAAAGATTTGAGTAAAAACGAGTGGATTTTGAGAGAGATTTGAGAGATTTTTGGTGAAATTAGCAGCTAGGGTTTTGCTGTGTGTGAAAATGAAGAGAAAAGGTTAGATTTGCTTATATAGATGTGGACACATAGTTGTGTGTTTTTCGTACACACGGGGGTGCGTCAAAATCCCCAAATACATACGATCGTATGTATCTCGAACACACAGGCATGTGTTTGTTTCAAAACTCCCAAATATACATGGTCATGTGGCTTCTATACATATCGACATATTTCAATTCTAAACTAGAGATAACACGATTGTATTACCATAGCATGAGCATGTGCTGACCAAGGGTCAAGCATGATCGTGTGCACTTGATTCACGGTCGTGTGATCTGGAAATATGCAATAACATGCTGAACTTTAAAACCCATCAAAATATCACAAAACATAAATTTTGCACATTTTGATCAACTAAGAGGTATATTAGTATGTGAATTCATATGTTTATCGATTTCATAAATATATTCAAATTGATTCAACTCGAATTCATGTTAGGCGCATAATGTAATAATCATCAAGCATACATTACCCATACAAATCAGCACATATTACTAGCATTCACAAACCACATTTTCATGCCAATACAATTATCATCCACAACATATAATTGAGCATGTTTAGAAAGACTTATTTGGATATGAGTTGTGCTCTATGCTTTATTTTAACACAATTTCTTCAATTCTTGTTTTCGGTGTAAAAACATAGGGAGACTCGTTCTTCTTCATCTTTACTATCTGAGTCCTCCTTACTTAAGGCGACAAGTATTTTCTTTTTTGAATATTTTGTCTTCACTCAAGGACATTCTTATCGATAATGCCCTTCATTTCCACTCATAGCAAATTACTTCAATTTCTTTTTTCTTCTTTTTCTTCTTGGAAAACAATTTGCTGAACTTCCTTGAGAGCATTTTTAGGTCTTCCTCATCGATTAAGCTCTCTTTTTCGGTTAAGTTTTCATCATCTTCACTTGAGCTCTCTTTAATCTTAAGTGTAATATTTTTCTTCTTCTTCTCATTCTTCTTGGGCATCCATTTCATTTCATGAGTTAAGAGACTCTCGATCAATTCATCTATGCCCATAGTGGTCTAGTCTTTTGATTCTTTGATTGCCGTCACCTTCATGCTCTAAGCCTTTGACAAGAATCTTAGCATTTTCTTGACCAACTCAACGGTTTTGAATTTCTTTCCTAATCCTTTCAATTCGTTCACCAAATTCGAAAACCACTTGCACGTTTCCATTATGCTTTCTTCCTTTTTCATTTTTAGACAACTTGTATTCCCGAAAGAGAAGCTCTACCTTGGACTCCCTCACTTGGCTTGTTCCCTCATGAGTCATTTAGAGGATTGTCTAAGCTTCATGTGTTGTTTCATAAGAAGAAACATGGTTAAATTCTATGGCATCCAAAGCATAAAACAACATGTTTAAAGCCCTAGAGTTTAAACATATCATCTTTTCATCATTTTCATCAAAATCATTTTCAATTTTAGGTAAATTTGTTCTAGGGTCAGTGGGTACAAGATCTCCCAATTCAATAATTTTTCAAAGTTTATAATCAATAGATTGAATGAAAAATTTCATATGGGTTTCTCATTAACCATAATTAACACCACAAAATAAGGGTGGCTTAATTAAACTACCCCCTTCTTCGAAAGTTGGTTATTGAAAAAGGTTTTCCATAAAAATTTTAAAAACGGATCTTAAACTCTAAAAATCGTTAGATTTTTAAAAATAAGAGCCCAACTCTTATACCAGTTTTCGAACCCCAAATAATAAATGACAAATAACCTAAAGAGGGGGTGAATAGGTTATTTTAGAACTTGTATAAATTTTGAAACTTTTTCAACCAACAATCAGCACAAGCAATATAATTAACACTATATGATCAAGTATGAACATAAAATAAAAGAGATAGGGAAGAGAGAAATGCTCAGCCTTTTAGAGTGGTTTGGAGCTGCTTTACGCCTCTTACGTCTACTACTTTAAGTAACCTCGCTTGAAAATTTTCTTCTATTAACTTTAATCCTGAAGTTATAATAGTTTTGATACAAGAGATTTTGCCTTTCTTACACTAGTTTTGATACAAGGGATTGCGCCTTTAACTTAGTTTTAACAGGGATTACGTCTCACACTAGTTTCATGGGATTGCGCCTAAAGGTTTGTGGAAATTTTTATACTAGAAATGCCTCACAAGGGAGATATACACTCAGCTCACAAGATTTCTTTCAAATGATTTACAAATTAGTTTTCAGTAAGAAAGAATGTGGAGAATAATTAGAGAATGAAAGAATGAGAGTCTTTGGCCTTGTTCTTTAACTCTTGAATCCTCAAATCAGCTTTAATTTATAGTTGGTGGGAGAATATAGTCGTTACAGCTGATTTGAGAGCCGTTGGAGACTTTTTAGAAAATTACACGGGAATGTCTTTTTCTTGCATGGTCGTACTTCCTTTATTCTTCACTTTCCAATAGTCATATTTTGTGCTAACACGGGTGTGTCTTCTTTACACGAACGTGTGTCACTTTTTCATGCATAACCTTTTGGATTCCAAAAGCTAACACAGGATACATGCACAGTCATCACATGAGACACATACAACTAGATTTTAACCTTGCATACGAGCATGTGTTTCTACTACACGATCATGTCTTCTATCTCTTTGATTTGTCTTTGACACATAGTTGTGTGTCCTTCTTGCACACGGTTGTGTATGCCAATTTTTTGCACAAAAAAGTTGTGTGTCTTAAACACACGATCGTGTGTGGCAACTTTATGCAGAACACTCTCATGTGTATCAAGTATACGATCGTGTATGGCCTTAATTCTTTAATACATGGGTATATGTTAGCATAACCTGGTCGTGTGTGACATTAAATTCTACATACACGATTGTGTATGAGCTTTACATAGGCATGTGTATATATATTCTGGTAAAACAAGCTTTTAGCCTGATTTTGGTCATGAACCAAGTTCATGCCAAGGGTAATTTTATCATTTCATGAATTTTAACATATTTTCGAAATTATCAAAACACCAATAATGACTTTTCAAACTGATTTAAA
Source organism: Anacardium occidentale (assembly GCA_026122585.1). Taxonomy (NCBI): domain Eukaryota; kingdom Viridiplantae; phylum Streptophyta; class Magnoliopsida; order Sapindales; family Anacardiaceae; genus Anacardium; species Anacardium occidentale. The sequence continues at coordinate 532,533 of JAJEJH010000017.1, forward strand.
TCAAACTGGAAAATCATAAGCGATAACATTTGAAAACAAATACTACGACAACAATCCTCTATCTCTTAAGCTATCAACTCTTGTTTATACGTGACTCGCAAGCTTTTTACTAATGCAATAGTATTTAGATCTAAATCATATCTAAACACAAATCAAGAGCATCCACTAGTAAAACGCCATGACTATTTGAATAGTAAGGTGTCAAGAAACGTCTTTGAGCTTGATTAACTTGATAGTTAATGCACAATATAATCCTTTTGTCATTGTGTCTCATTAGGTTAAAATATAAATATGTGTTTATATCAAAAAGCTTTCATATAAAAAAATTTCCAAACTAGAGATATAAGATATGACACTGATCAATCCAACTATAATCATATATTTAGTGGTTCTGAACATACTTAACAAAGATATAACTCTCATGTTTTGGAATGACAAATCTTGTGTTGATCTATCATAGTTTTTCTACTCATCATGGTACAATAGATCAATCACCTTTGTAACACCTTATTTAAGGTAATGCATTTGATGATGTCAAATAAGATCACTCCTAGCATAAGACGGTCTAATAGACCTCAAGTTGAAGGATCACATATACCTACCAAGTCATGAGAACTAATATATAAACATAGTGAAACATATTCTATATGGGATCTTCATCATTGGGTCAATCTAATGAACATAATCACTAAATCATGCACCCATGTGAAAGGCCAAGCTATAGTAACAAACGCCGATGCGTATAAACTATCGTATCTTTCAATAAGATTACATACATTATACCATTACTAATGTTATAAGGTTTCATGGTGATGTTAGGATTACGAATGTAAAATCAAAGTGGTACCTAATGCTATTGATGTTATCGACCTTTATTGTAACAATAATAAAGTTATTACATAAACTAAGAAATCATAATCTCATTAGAAATCTAAACATATTCTTAGATGATTATGTTTGGTATGCAAGATTGTATAATAAAGGGATATGTTGATTGAGAAAGTAGATACCATTTCCAATGAACACATACCTTTTTGGAGTGTTTAAAGTATTAAAAAAATGTTATTGTCCATGACTCATAGCATACATCTTTTCAAAGATATATGTCATAAGACACTTAAAGATAGAGAAAAAATGAGTCATATTCCTTATGCTTTGGTAATATGATCGATCATGTACGCATGTTATGTACATAGACTAATGTATCTTAAGCTTTGAGCATTAGTAGTAGGTATCAATTTGATCCAAATGAAAAACATTAGATTATTATAAAGAATATCTTTAAATATCTACGACATACTAAAGATATGTTCTTGGTTTATATAGGGCTTACTATTTGAGGTTATAGTAATGTTAGTCTCTAGACTGATATAAATGATTTCAAATCTTTATCAAGATTTGTGTTTTGTTTGAATGGTGGTATAGTGAGTTGAAAGAGCTTTAAGCAAAACACTATTACTAATTCTATGATGGAGTTTAAGTATATTACACTAGTTGAGGCAACTAAGAAGGTGACTTGGATTATAAAGTTTATATCTGAACTTGAAGTGGTACCTAGTGTTATTGATGTTATTAGCCTCTATTGTAACAACAATAAGGTTCTTACACAGACCAAGAAACTATAGTCTCATCAGAAATTCAAATACATTCTTAGATGATTTTATTTTGTATGTGAGATTGTACAATAAAGAGATTCACAGATCAAAAGAGTAGATGCAAATGATAACTTGACTAATCCACTAATGATTAATGTATATAAAACACTTAGTGAATGAACAGATGAAAAATGAATCACACTTTTTTTTTATAAGAATAAATGCATAGTCATTACAATGATGAGCACAACTGTATTGCCTTCTTGCATGCTAATGTATGTAATTTACATGGTTATATGTCACATTTGGATTAGTATGCACTATACACTGCCCTTGCACCACTTAACAGATAATACAATAAAGCATATTGTTCAAGGTCCCACCACCCTATGCAATAGCTATTGCAAGCACGGTCGTGCATAATATTGCATGATTGTGTGTTAATAATGGTTCATTTGACTTTAATCAAACAAATATTTTGTCCAAATGCATAGATTCTATTAGCCATTAAGATGCATAACTATGTTTGTAAGACATGCATGATTGTGTGTCAAGGTGAAACTGGAACAAGACTTTTCAACCTAATTTGAATTGAATCAACAAGTTACACATGATAACATTCAAATACAAATACTAAGACAATAATCCTCTATTTCTTAAATTATAAACTCTTGTATGTACGTGACTCGTAAGCTTTCTACTAACTTATTATCATTTATATTTAAATTGGATCTAAACACAAATCAAAAATACCTCTAATAAAACATCATGATCATCTGAATAGTAGGGTGTCAACAAACATGTTTAAGCTCAGTTAACTTAATAGTTAATGCATAATATGATCTTTTTATCACTGTGTTTCACTAGGTTGAAACATAGATGTGTGTTTATATTAGAAAGCACTCATATACATAAATATTTGAACCAAAGATATTAGGTATGACACTAATCGATCCAACGATGACCATAGACTTTATGGTTTTAGACATGCTTAACAAAGACATAACTCTCATAATTGGGAATGAAAGATTTTGTGTTGATCTATCATAGTTTTCCTACTGATCATGATACAACCGATCACTCACATTTATGACACCTTATTTACAGTAATGCATTTAATGATGTCAAATGATATAAGTTCTAGTACAAGACAGTCTAATAGACCTCAAGTTAAAAAATTACATGTATTCATCAAGTCATAAAAATTGATCCGTAAACATAGTAGAACATACTTTGTATGAGATCCTCATAATTGGGTCAGTTAAGTAAACATAATCACTAAATTTGTAATGGCCCAAGGGTAGAACTATCTTTTTAGGTTCTGAATCCAAGGGTAAAAGAGAGATTTCCTTGTTAGGAAAGAGTTGAGAGGGTTCGGGGTAGATTAGTCTTTTAGAAGCCTTTTGGGGCTTGTTTAGAAGTATTCTGGGGGCAATAGCAGTGTTTTACGCATAGGTGGGTGGAAATGGAGATTTTCCACTTCACACACGACCGTGTGCCTAGGACACACGACCGTGTGTCTCACCTTTTAGCCATATATAGTTTTATTTCTTTCAGTCGCGCATTTCTCCAACTCCCAACTTATTTTCAGTTGCTTCTTTCTTCTTCCCTTAGCTTCAGTGAACCCCAGACTTCTAGAGAGAGATCCCCCAGTAGCTCATCTCTAGATTAGAGATCCAGAAGCTTCCAGAGAGAGAGGCCAAGCTTCCATGGCATGAGGTAAGTGTTTTCCTTACCTTCTTCGCTGTGTTCTTAGCATGTTTGTTGTTTCCAGCTTATGAGAACCTTATGTGTGTTTGTTTGAGATGATATTAGCATGTTTGAGCTTAATATGATGCATGATTGGATGATTGAGTGGTTATTTCTATGTTTACATGCATATATGTTTATATACATGTGTTATATGCTTTATTTATGATGATTGGTGTGTTTAAGATGATGATATGATGAATTTTGGCATGCTAATTGTAGTATGAAGTGTTTATGTTTGATGATTTGGAGTGTGGAAGTGTTGGTGTGGGAATTTCTGGGTTTCCAGACGTGTTCTGCAGAATCTGGGTGCACGCCCGTGTAGCCTCAATTCTGCATGAGACACGTGGTGCACGCCCGTGTAGCCTCAATTCTGCATGAGACACGGCCTTGCATGTTGCCCGTGTGCATATGAAAATCCAGACACATGCCCATGTGCCCGAGTACACACGCCCGTGTGTCTTCCTCCAATTTCACACGTCTGTGTATGCAAGACACATGAAGCTTGAGAAGGCAGCCACACGCCCGTGTAGTGCAATACACGCCCGTGTGCCTAGCTATGCACGCCCGTGTGTTGTACCACACGCCTGTGTGTCCAGCCAAAATTTGAGAAATTATTCCAGAAGCTAGCATGCCTAGGGACATGAGAAGCACATGACACACGCCCGTGCACACCAAAACACACGCCCATGCACCTAAGAAAAAGTAGAAAAGAAATTTAAAAGAGAAATTAAGCCACTCTAAGCCATTTCTAAGCACACAGAACTCAGAAATAACATGAGAAAACAACATATCATGCATGATTATCTATTTTGAGCATGACATGCCATACCAGATGTTTTCAGACTGGATCCAAGGATCCAATAGCATGATTTTTCAGATATACATATCAGATAGGGGTGGATACGAGGGGGCACCTGTGAGTTCGCACACCCGCTAGAGAGGGAAACCAGTATCCGTTAGAAAGGACATGGTCATTGATCAAGCTCGTTAGAGAGAGTGCTGGTTGTGTATCAGTAGATTCAGTAGGACCTTGAACTCACACTGCCAAGGTGTTGAATCCTTGTATTCATCAGTCTGGCCAACATAGCAAATTTTCAGATACAGTACTTTTTGATACAGTTTTTAGCATATACTATACGTATATATTCAGGATCTTTGGATCACAGTTTTATTATCAGAAAGAGTTTTGAGAAAAGACAATTTTTCAGAAAAACAAGCCTGAGGGAAAGTTTTACAACTTTTCAGCATACACATGACATCAGCATATACATTTCATGTCATGTATAGTAGTTCATGAGAAACATGACAGTAATAGAACAGAACAGGATAGTAATATAGCAGAATTCTCTAAGAATAATTTAGAAAATGGATATACTTCGGTATATCATGAGAATCAGAATAAGAAAACAACAGTATAATAGAACCTCCTACGTGACGAGTCACGTAGTCAGTTGTTTTGACCTGCGAGTGTTTGAGTTTGGAAATGCTTGCTGAGTGACTTTGTCACTCACCCCTTCTTCCCTGTTTCCTTTTGCAGGTCAGTGATTCGAGTGGCTGAGCTGGAGCGAGACCACTGCGAGATTTTGGGGATATGGCTCGACAGCAACAGATAGCATGTTGGCTTGCATGCTTTTATTTTCTCATGTATATATGTGTGTATTTATGTATTGATATACACTGTATGACTATTATCTTTTATACATGAGTAGCCTGGGTTTTCACGCTTATATTTAATTTACTAATTCAGTAAATTATATTCATAGTTTCTTTTATAAAGAAAATTTTTATTTCAGCAGCAGCAGTAGCCCTTTTTACTGTAGAGGTCCCCGTCTCAGGTATATTTTATTATAATATACAGTATTTTCCGCAGTGCACAGTGACCTGGGGCGAGGGTTGTTACAAAATCATACATGATTGTACACCATATTTGGATTGTTATGCACTATACACTACCCTTACACCACTTAATGGATAATGCAATAAGGTATATTATTTAAAGCCTTACCATCTATGTAATAACTATTACAAGCACGATCATGTGTTAATAGTACTTTGTTTGACTTTGGTTAAACAAATATTTTGTCCAAATGTATAGATTTCATCAACCATCAAGACGTATGATCATGTGTGTGAGACATGCATAGTTATATTTCAAAGTGAATCTAAAACATGACTTCTTAACTTGATTTAAATAAAAATGGTAAGTCACATGCGACAACACTTTTATATAAATATTGGAACAATAACCTTCAATCTATTTAGTTATCAACTCTTGTATGTGTTTGATCTATAAGCTTCTTAGTAACTTAGTAGTACTTGAATCTAAACTATATCTAAAAAAAGATCAAGAGTGAACAAAGTATCATGAAAATTCAAATAGTAAGGTGTCAGCGAACATCTCTAAGCTTGATCGATTCGATAGTTAACACATAATACTATCCTTTTGTCATCATTTAAGCTTGATCAATTTGATAGTTAACACACAATACTATCCTTTTGTCATCATGTTTCCTGAGATTGAAACATAGATGTGCGTCTATATCAAAAAGTAATCATATACGTAAATATCCAAAATTGAGACATTAGATACAACACTGAATAATATTGTGATCAATTACTTATCTTTGTGACACCCCATTTATGGTAATGTATTTGATGATATCAAACAATATCATTTTTAGTACAAAACGGTCTAACAAACTTTAAGTCAGAGGATCATATGTACCCATCAAGTCATGAAGACTAATCTATAGATACAATATAACACACTTTGTATGAGATCTTTATTGTTGAGTTAGTCTAGTGAATATGATCACTAAATCATGCACCCATTCAATGAGATCACATACACTATGATAATATTTACACTATCATTAGCGTCTTCAGGTTTCATGGTGATATCAAAATTACAGACTTGTTCTAGTATAGCCTCCATTATGCACATATGGAAAGCATAAGTAGTTATCTAATACCATTGTCATAATTCTACCATGCTAAAGGCATATTATATATTTATATATTTAGATACACCAACATTAATATGAATGAAATCTCTTATTTATTAATAATCGTAATGTATTTTCAAATTTAATAAAGTCTAAGTAAATACAACAATAAATACAAGGCTACAGGGTATCAAACCTAACATTAGAAACATTTCATTTCTCTTGTATTAGTGTTATGACACATATTTTGACTCAACAATTTGCCTTTTTGACACATAAGTTGTAAGACCCGCTACTACATATACAACTCTTAATATGTTAGAAAAATTTACACTTCTAAGGAGAACTTTTATTCATATACATAGTAAGGGTTCCACGCCAAAGTTTCTAAAAGCCAGACATAACTACATATCATTATTTCATGCCTACTGGAGTGATAAAAATATATGGTGAGTGTAAAGCACATATACACATATTATATATATATATATATATATATATATATATATATATATATATATACTATCATGAAACATGTATAAGTTGAACTTTACATATGTGCAAGTAACTAACTTGCACTTAATAAAAGCAGGATCTCTCCCTTAGTAGTTGTCTCCTACGCCCCTCAGTGCTCGATCTAGTGACCTGTAAAGAAATGGAATCATAAAGAGTGAGTGAGATAATCACATAGTAAGTATTTCTTAACCCTTTGGGTTCCTTTTAAATAATTTGGTATATTAATGCTAAAATTACCAAACCTATAGGTATATTCCTACTACTCCATGAAATGCATGACATGGTATCATATATGATATATTGAGAGGAAAAAATTGTCTCTAGAATAGTCCTTACTATGAGTGTTCTCCCATCACAACATCTTGTGTGCTAGTGAATACAAGGTCCAACACCTTGGTCATGTGAGTTGTACCATATTAGTGAGTTACCAGTAACCTGATAAAGATATACCATACTCACCCTTAACTAGTAAACTGAAAATGTAACCATACTGATGCTAGTATCAATAAGCTGAAATTTAAAACCATACTAACTATCAGTCAGTAAGCTGATTATTTCATACCATGCTAACCTAAAGTCAATAAGCTGATTATTTGATATCATAGTGACCTAAGTCAGTAAGCTGATTATCTAGTCTTATAGGTACCCCATCGTATTCACCTTAGAAATAGAAGTATCTTATCTTTACTCAAATATACCTAGGATCCTTTAATCCTTTCATTCAAAAATAGTCTACTATAGCATGCAATGTCATGTAACTATATATCATGTATAATAAAAAAGTATTCTTACTATACACTAGGTGTACACTTATAAAGTAAGCTAAAAAAATAAAGTTTGAAAACTTGAACACTATGCACAAGTGTATGTTTAATCGTGCGTTTGTCGTGCCAGCATGCACGGTCGTATGCATGGTCGTGCTAGCTTTTATAATTCTTACCAAAAGTTTGCATTTGTTACATGATCGTGTTTTATGTAAGACATGGGTGTGTGTGGCAGCCACACAATCATGTCTTTTGAAACATGTTTGTGTGTCCTGAATCTTTTAATTGCACATGGTTAGCCTAACATAATTATGACATGGAAAAATGAAACTACACGAGTGTGTGCTTATGAACACACTATCATGCTACTCACTTTGATTCTGTAATATCACAGAATTATAGAATCATGCCAAACTCACCTAATACACTTCCTAACTTATCCAATGATTTCCTATACCTCATACAACATTTACATGTAACTTTACTCCCTCTATACTATCAATTTCTATTACACAACATATATAAATCTATAAACTAAGCATAGAAATATCCATGCATAAAGTCTTATGTCTCAATCAATTACACTTCCCAATCACCTTTCCTCTATCTATTTCATCATCCATACATAACAAGCAATCACAAGAATGACAACATACAAGTATATGGATAAAATGCTTAATAGAACTAAAGAAAAGAAGTCAAGAAACATTTACCTTCAACCATCCCAACTCTATCTCTTCTCTAGTTTGATCTCTCTCTCTAGGTTGTTGTACCATTGCTACTGATTTTGGTTCTCTTCTAGGGTGAAAGTTGTCTAAAAAGAAAAAGAAAATTTTAGAAAATATTTCCTGTTGATACTTTACTAAAAAATAAAATATATAAATGCATGGTGGTGGAGTAGGACAAACATATATATGGTCGTGCTTCTCCTAGACGTACGGTCATGTGTCTTAGGAAATCTAGTTTCCCTGCTTCTTACTTTATACATAAAAGGAAACTCTCCTCAAAAGGGTTCATGCACGAGCCCCATAAGGCTGAAGGGTTATTTCACCTCTAAAACTCATTCGACAGTCTTTCTTATTCTAACCTCCTATTTAAACCCAAAATTGTCAATTAAAAGGACAATTTTATCCTTGGGGTATTACATTTCTCCCTTCTAATAAAATTTCATCCTTGAAATTTACCGAAACAATTCTAGAAACTTATCTTTGATCTCTGACTCTATCCCTCTTGTAGCTTCCTCTACTTTGTGATTCATTTACAATACCTTTACTAAAGGTATCTCTTTGTTCTTGAGAACTTTGACTTTATAGCTAAGAATCTGAACTAGCATTTGTTAATAACTTAAAACTTCTGCTAAATTCAAGTCTGGTAGAATTTCAAAAGGCCCAATGAATTTGGGTGCTAGCTTCCCTTTCTTGCCAAATTTTAACACTTGCCTATAGGGAGCAATTTTTAGAAATATGTGATTTCCTTCTTGGAATTTTATCTCCTTACGTTTCTGATTTGCATAACTCTTTTAGTCATCCTAGGCTTTCTTTATCCTTTGTTTAATAAATTTGATTTGCTCAATCATCATTTAGGTCATTTATAGACTTACAGTCGTCTTCAAGGAATCCTTATCTCCAATTTGATCCTAATACAATAGAGATAGACATTTTTTGCCATATAAAGCTTCGAAATAGACCATTTGAATTGTTGTGTAATAGTTGTTATTATAGGTAAACTTTATTAAGAGAAGTACATATATCCAATTTGTCTGAAAATCCATGCAATAAGCTCTTAATATATCTTCCAAAATCTAGTTTACTCTCTTTGTTTGACCATCAGATTGTGGATGATATACTGAACTAAGCTGTAGTCTGGTTCCCAAAGTCCTTTGCAAGCTACCCCAAAAAGCAAATAGGAATCGGGGATCTCTATCAGATATAATATCTTTGGGAACTCCATGAAGCCTAATGATTTCCTTGACATATAATTTGCCCAACTGATCTATAGTCAAACCTTCTTGAATAGGAAGGAAATGTATTGATTTACTTAATTGGTCAATAATTACCCAAATGTCATTATACCTTCCTGTTACTCTGAGAAGGCCTATTATGAAATCTATAGATATACTTTCCCATTTCCATTTGAGAATTTCTAAGGGCTTCAACAATCTTGAGGGTCTCTGGTGTTCAGATTTGAATTATTGACAAATTAGACATTTGGCTATAAAGTCATCTACATCTCTCTTCGTCCTTAGCCATTAGAAACTCTTCTTAAGGTGTTGGTACATTTTTACACTACTTGGGTATACGATATAAATTGTACTATAAGCTTCCAACAAGATCTTCTTTTTTAAATCAACATCCTTTGGCACACAAATTTGAACTCTAAATTTCAAAGCCTCATCCCTGATCTCAAAATCCAAGGTTGTACCTTTAATAACGTTTTGGATTTGACCTTGAGGCTAATTATCAGTTGCCTGACTAGTTCTGATCTCATCGTATAATGAGGACATAATTTAGAGCCTTAAAAAGCTTGTTATTACTATCTCAATCTCGTCTCTACAGATATCTTCCTAAATCTCCCTCTAGACAAAAATTTTGGATAAAGCTACTTTCTTACTCAGTACATCTACAACCACGTTAGCCTTTCATGGATGGTGTTTGATTTCACAGTTATAATCCTTAACTAGCTCTAACTATTTCCTTTGTCTCAAATTGAGTTCTTTCTAAGTAAAGAAATATTTTAGGTTTCTATGGTCTAAGTAAATACAATATCTAACTCTATATAAGTAATGTCTCCAGATTTTTAGAGTAAATACAATAGTAGTCAATTCTAAATCATGGGTATGGTACCATAACTCATGATCTCTCAATTGCCTAAAAGCATAGGTAGTTACCTTACCTGATTACATTAAGATAGTAGTGAGACCTTGGTGAGAAGTATCCATGTATGTATCAAACTCTACACCATCTTAAAGCAATGCTAAAATTGAGGCATTAGTCAATCTCTATTTTAATTCTTGGAATCATGCCTCGTATTTATCTGTCCACTCAAATGGCACCTTCTTACAAGTCAGCATAGTCAAGGGTCTCACTAGACTCAAGAATCCTTCTATAAACCTCTGATAGTATCCCACTAGGCTTAAAAAACTCATCACTTCCTTGAAGGTTTTAGACCTTGGCCAACTTAAAATAACTTCTACTTTACTTGGATCTATAGAAATTCCACATGTCTAAGGAATGACACTTTATCCAACCAAAATTCGTATTTAGTGAATTTTGCATATAACCTATTTATCCCTTAATCTCTAAAGTACCAGTCTTAAGTGCTCTTCATGTTCCTCTTTGTTTCTTGAATAAACTAAGACGTCATCAATAAATACCACTATAAACCTATCTAGGTAATCTTAAAATACCTTATTCATCAAGTCTATAAATACTGCTGAGGCATTAGTCAACCTAAAAAGCATCACCACGAATTAATAATGACCATATCAAGTCAAAAAAACTATTTTAGGTATATCTTTGTCAGCTACCTTTACTTGATGATATCCAAACCTTAGGTCTATATTGGAGAATACAACAACACCTCTCATTTGGTTGAATAAATCATCAATTCTTGGTAGTGAATATTTATTCTTCACAATGGCTTTATTTAGCTCCCGTTAGTTGATACATCTCATTGACATATCTTTCTTTTTCACAAATAGAATATGAGCTTCCTAAGGTGAGCAGCTCGGTCTAATACACTTATTATCAATTAACTCTTATAACTACTTCTTTAATTCTTAAGGTTTAGCTAGAGCCATTTGGTACGGGGCCTTAGAAATAGGATCGTACTAAGGAGTAGCTCAATACTAAATTCTAGCTTCCTTTTAGGAGTGGCCAAGTAAATCTTCTAGTAAGACATTAGAAAACTCCCTCACTATTAGGACTTCCTTGATACTTGGCATTATAACAGTTTTGCATATCACATTAGCCAAATACCCTACATAACCCTTACTTAACATTTTCCTTACCTTAATATAGGAAATAATCATACTTTTTTCCTTACCCTTTCTAAAGATGAATTGATCAGGGCCTATTTGAAGTTTGACCTTCTTTTGTTTACAATCTATTTCAACACTGTACCTCCTTAGAAAATCTATGTCTAAGATAATATCAAAATCTATCAACTCTACTATAATCAAATCTATATTCAATTTCGTAACCATTATCACCACCTATTGATCTAGTAGAACATGGCTAAATACTAAACCCTTATCTCGCATCTCAATGCATATATTCTAACTAACCTTATTAGAGGTTAATCTCAATCTCTCTACTACCCCTCTAGAGATGAAATTGTGTATAACACCACTATCTACCAAGATAAATAAGAGACTATCTAGAAGAAGTAATTGACTGGTTACTACACACAGATTAGTCTCAGCTTGCTCTTGCTAGCTGGAATATACCTTAGCTCGATTGCTACCACTTGGTGTACTTATATCATCTATTAAGGCAACATTTGCTCTAGCCTTGGATGGTCCTATTCAACATCTGGTTAGACCCATATTACCTTTATTAGAACTAGCATTGACTCTGATAGAACACTCTGAAATCTTATGCCTCGACTCATAATACCCAAAACATGCACTCTGTCTTACCAAACATTTTCTTGTGTGCCTCTACCTATACTGAACATATATTAGCATCTGATGAGTTACTCTTTGTTTTTTAATTCCCTTAGTTAATTTCCTTTGCTATAATGGTCTCTTTCCTCGATCTCTACCTTGCTTAATTGGTTTGATGGGCATCCCCATTTTCTTTAAGTAGGCTTACGATCTTAATGCCTTTCCCAAGGTAACACTGATCTCTAAAGGGAGCTACCCTAATCATCACATCCTGTGCTATTATCAGATATAACCCATGAATAAACTTTTATACTCTTCTTGCCTTTAGCCATGTCAAGTTAGACACAAATCTCGTTGAAGAATTGAATTGAGAGGCGTATTCCTCTATAGTACTCGATCCTTGAATTAACTTAATAAATTCTTGAGCCTTTGCATATATCATGTTTGCACTCTGGTATTTTTCATTAAACAACTGTCTAAACTCTTTCCATGTCAATCTTTCCTCATCAAGAAAAGTCTTTGCAAGTTTTCACTATACCCTTACATCCCTACGTAACATATATACTGTATGTCTAACTTTTTCTCGGTTTGACATTGTAAAGAAACCCATAACACTCTCCATAACCTCAACCTATTTTTCTGTCACAACTGAATCTCTTGACCTACTGAATTTAGGTAGTTGATAGGCTTTTAGTAAACTGTAGATAGGGTGTAACTTTATAATCCATTGTAATTGATAACTTCGATACTAGAGCTTTGCATTACATATCTTCTCCAGTTTGGCAACTGGAAACCACCTCTACCCTAGTTTGATTATTCCTCTATTAGTTTTGATAAAGTTCTTTCCTCATTGGTCTTTGGTATTTGGGTTCAGGCATTATTCTCTGTTCAATCTGTTGTGCATCTTCTCTAATTACTTCTCTAACAATATTCCTCAAATTTTATATTCTACTGGTCATCTGGGAGTCTCTAGATCCTCTCATACTATTCATACTTATAGGTCTGAGAGAAGCACTATTCTCTTCCACTATGGACGTAGGGTTATGATGTCTTTCATCTATAATTTCAAACAAAGAAGAGTGTTAGAATACTGATTTATATTACATTTCAGATTACTAAACTTACATTGAGGGGTACCATAAGCAACAACTATTAGGATCCATCGGTTTTATACTCATGTATTGTTTTTTATAAAGACTACATCGGTGATCATCCTTTAGAAAATTTTATTCAAAACAAGCTCTGATACCGCAGATGTAAGACTCGTTGCTACATATACAACTCTTAATATATTAGAAAAATTTATACTTTTAAGAAAAAAATTTATTCGTGTACATAGTAAGGGTCCTACACAAAGTTTCTGAAAAATAGACATAATTACATATCATTATTTCATGCCTACTGGAGTGATAAAAATACATAGTGAGTTTAAAGTACATATACATATATTATATATATTTATACATACGTAACTGTCATGAAACATGTATAAGTCGTACTTTACATGTGTATAAGTAACTAACTTGCACTTAACAATACCAAGATCCCTTATTTAGTAGCTGTTTCCTGCCTCACTCAGTGCTCGATTTGTTGACCTGGAAAGAAAAAGAAACATAAAAGAGTGAGTGAGATAATCAGACAGTAATCATTTATTAACCCCTTTGGTTCCCTTTAAATAGTTTGGTATACTAATGCTAAAATTACCAAACTTGTAGGTATATTCGGACTATTTCATGAAATGTATGGCATGGTATATGATATACTGAAAGATAAAAGTTATCTCTAGACTAGTCTTTACTATAAAGTTAAGTGTTATCCTATCCTAACATCTTGTGTGCTAGTGAATATAGGGTCTGACACCTTAGTCATGTGAGTTATGTCATACTGGTGAGGTACCAGTAAGCTAATAAAGATATACCATACTGACTCTTGGACACTAAGCTGAAAGTGTAACCATACTGATGCTAGCATCAGTAAGTTGAGATTTGAAACCATATTGACATCAGTTAATAAGCTGGTTATCTGATACCATGCTGACCTAAAGTAAGTAAGTTACTTATCAAATATCATACTGACCTAAGTCAGTAAGCTAATTATCTGGTCTCACAGGTGCCTTCTCGTATTCATTTTGAAATGATACCCTTTTGGAGTATCTTATCTTTACTCAAATATACCTAGGATCCCTTGATCCCTTCACTCGAAAATGGTTTACTATAGCATGCAATGTCTTATAACTGTATATCATGCATAATAAAAGAGTATTCTTACTATGCGCTAGGTGTATACTTATAAAGTAAGCTAAAAAAATGAAGTTTGAAAACTTAAATACTATGCACGAGCATGCGCCTAATTGTACGTGTGTCATGTTAGCACGTACAGTCATGTGTTTAGTCATATGCATGGTCATGCTAGCTTCTATAATTCTTACCAAAAGTTGTATTTGCTATACAATCATGTTTTATGTAACACATGAGCGTGTGTGGCAGGTACATGGTCGTGTCCCTTGAAACATGGTCGTGCATCTTGAATCTTCTAATTACACACGGTTAGCCCAAAACAGTCATGATATGGTAAAATGACATTGTATGGGTGTGTGCTTATGAGCACACGATCATGCATCTTACCTTAATTCTATAATATCGCATTTAGAATTCTAGAACCATGCCAAACTCACATGATACACTTCCTTACTCATCCAATGATTCCTTACACCTCATACAACATTTACATGTAACATCACTCCCTCTATCCTATCAATTTCCATTACACAACATATATATAAATATATAAACTAAGCATAGGAACATCCATGCATAAAGTCCTATATCTTAATCAACTATACTTCCTAATCACCTTTCCTCCATCTATGTCATCATCCACATATAACAAGCAATCTCAAGAATGACAATACACAAGTATATGAAAATACTTAATGGAACCATAGAAAAAAAGTCAAGAAGCACTTACCTCTAACTATCCCAACTCTATCTCTCTCTCTCTCTAGTTTGATCTCTCTCTTTGGTTTGTTGTACCATTGCTGCTAATTTTGGTCTCTCTTAAGGTGAAAATTGTATGAAAAGAGAAAGAAAATTCTCGAAAATTTTTCCTATTGATACTTTGCTGAAAAGTAAAATATATAAATGCATGGTGGTGGAGTGCGATAAGCATACACACGATCGTGCTTCTCCTAGATACTTGATCATATGTCCTAGGAAATATAGTTTCCTTGTTTCTTACTTTGTACATAAAAGGAAACTCTCTTAGAAGATTCGTGAACGAGACCTATAAGTTCTTAAATGGCTATTTCACCCCTAAAACTTATTCGACAGTCTTTCCTATTCTAACCTCCTATTTTAACCCAAATTTCTCAACTAAAAGGACAATTCTATCCTTAGGGTGTTACATAAGTACCGATGGATTTGTATTTTGCCATGTTGAATTATTTTAGAATCTTACAAATATAATGCTCTTATGACAGAGCAAAAAGTTTGTCCAAATGATTCCATATGATTTTAATTTATAATATGTAATTTGTTTCACTTATATTTTTTTATGTCAAGATTCATTGATAGGTAACCTTTAATGGTCACCATGTTCTCCAAATTATTTTCTACTATCTACACATCATATACGTAAAGAGATAGAATTAGAAACTTGTTATCAAACTTTTCCACATAGACATAATAATCTTGTTTAATCATCTTAACTATAAGGCACCATGAAATTTTAAATATTACTATTTGGATGACTATTTCAAGCCATATATTGATCTTTGAAGCTTGCATACTTTATGCTCCTAGCCTTTTATAAAAAACCCTACACATAGTTCCATGTAGATTTCTTCATCAAGCTTTTTATTAAGAAAAATTGTCATGACATCAATCTGATGCAACTTTAAATCCAAACATGCTACTATAACTAGAATCAATCGAACTAGAGTAAACTCATAGCTGGTAAAAAAGAGTTTCATCATAATCTGTACCTTGTTATTGAGTATGGCCTTTTGCCATAAGGTGAGCTTGATATCTATTTATTAAGACATCCACCTTATGTTAGATTTTGATAATCCATTTATTTCTAATAGGTTTCCAACCCGATGAAAAGTTAACCAAACTCTAGACCTAGTTCATTTCCATGGATTTCATTTCTTCTTTTAATGCCTCTTACCACTTTTTCTTATCAAAAAATAAGAAAGCTTTCTTTAATGTTTAAGGTTATTCATCATCTTAAGGAGTGGTAATAAAATCTTGTTTTCAATTTTTAATCATTGCTTAGACATTTTTAGATAACCAACTCATACTTAATCATTGATCATCGCTCCCACTATTTAAAGTAGGTTGAAGCTCAATCTCATTACTCTCACTTAATTGAGAATAATGTAATAAATTCTAATTACTCTACTACCTAGTTAATGTAAAGTTACTATCTCTTAGGGCTCATAAATTGGTTGTTGAGAAGCAAATATTCACCATCCTTCTTTCATCTCATATAAATGAAGACCTTTGTTTATCTTACCACCATTAGATAAGTATCTTTTATGAATGTGACATCTCTAAATTTAATTTCAATTGTTCTTTCAACAAAATCTTTTCCAATGAACACATTCCCTTTTAGAGTGTTCAAAAAATCTTATAAAGACACATTTCTTTCTTTTTAGTCCTAATTTTTTAATGTAAAGAGTCATGGATAGATCAGGTTTTTAGTCCTAAGGGCATAAATGATTTAAATAAGGTTTTATACCTATTCATAACTTATAGAAAATGGAAGCTATTAACTTAGAAGACATACAATTAAGCATGTAGGTAATAGTTAACAATGTATTACTTCAACATAATGTTGATAGATTTGCTTATACTATCATTGACCTAACTAATTTTAATAGAAATCTACTTCTCTTCTCCGTTACACCATTTTATTGTAAAGTTATTAGAATTGTTGGTCACCATACTATTCCTTTTTCATTATATAGTTCTTTGAACTCTTTACAAATATTCATGAACTTGGTCAATTTTTAAAGCTTTTATTCTTTTGTCTATTTGATTCTCTATTGGACCTTTGGTGTTTTGATGATAATAAAAATATGTTAAAAAGACTAATTTACTCTTGACATGACTTAGTTCATGACCAAAAAAGGCATAACTTTTATTTTTGTATGTTTCTAGCAATAGATGACCCCTCGCTTATTGAACACAACCATGCATTATCATATTTTAACTGGTGCATAAAAAACATAGGGTTGTGTTCATTGCTCACACTAAGAACCCATAATATATAGAAAATGTTCTTAAATTTAATAGGATCGTGCTATACTAGTACATGATCATATGTGCATATTTTTAGGATCAACATGATCAATATCTCTCATGTAACATTGTCATGTTGAGTCAAAGGATCAAAAGTCTACTAATGATCATGTCCAAGTATGATACACGATTGTGTATGGTAATTTGTGAAAAAACATGGCATCTTGGATTATGCAACCTTATCATGTATGGGAAGTCAAAATTCTCAAGTCAGAACATGACCATACATGTATTATCAACATAATCATGCATATGAAGAACTGAAGAGGCATACCATTAGATTGATTGTGTAAGAGCAATTATGCAATGCTAGTCATTAGAAAAAAGGTATAATGATGTGTGATCATGTAAGAATAGAACACATAATCATACATTATGAAGAATGGATGAACACCACTAATTTCATCATGCAAAGTTGATCTTGTAGAGTCAACATAGTTAATTTTTCAAGAAACATAACCTTACAACTTTGGCACATGATCATGCATAAGTTTATTGGTCATTATATGTGTCTCATATGTTGATAATGCTATGATCCCATGTGAAGGTTTAAAATTCAAGAATCATCCATAAAGATGTGTAAGAAACATATAACCGTGCATGGTTAGCAAGTGTTATGAATTTGATCATTGGGAGTCTAATTAAGGTAATAAATTAAGCGAGCATGACCATACACTTGAGGGACATAATCGTGTACCTTGAAAATTTATTGCAACAATGTTTTCACCTACCAATAGATAGAAATTGATGGCAAAATCTCTTTTTGTTTCATGGAAGATTTCTAATATAAAAAAAGCTCATTTAAAGTGAGAACGATTGGAAATCATATTGCATATTCAAGCTTACAACTTTATTGCTCTTTCTCACTATCTTTCTCTTACTAAACTTATTCTTGATATATTCTTGAAAGTCTTTATACTAAACTTTTGTGTATCTACCCAATTAGAGGTTTTTCACTCAAAATTCTTATAATCAAACTAAAAAGGCGGAAATCCCAGTGAGCTAAAGTAAAAAGGAAAAATTCCCCTAGACAAAAACGATTGTATCTTGAAGTTTTAAAGATAATAAAAACTTCAATCTGGTTTGATTGAAGAGGAGGATGTAAAAGGTTTATGTTCAAAGTTTCAAACCTTTATAAATCGGTTGAGCAAAATTCTTTCCCTTATCTCTTATGTTTGATTTAATTACTTATATGTTTGATTGCTTTTTTTGATTGACTAGTTTATTGGCATTTATTTAAATGTTGTGTTGGTGTTCATAAAAACTGTCATTCACATTGAAAATTTTTTTAAATCTTATTCACCCCTCTTTAAAATTCTTTTTCTAGCCAAAAGGTTTTACATTTTCAATCTCAATTATATAACGTCTAAAACAATTTATTACTTCTGACTTATGGAAAGTCAAGTAGATATAACCGATTGTGTATAATCATTTATACAATTAATCAAATATGAGGCATGATGTCTTGGTTTAGTATTCATAGGACCAGTGATACTAGAGTATATAAATTGCAAAGGAAATTAAACTATAATAGCTTTACTAAATGGATTTCTTGTAGTTTTTCTAGCTAGACAATGCTTACATATTGACAAATTTAATTATGTGATAAGTCTTAATAAACCTTCACAAGCCAATCCATTAATTCTTTGTTGACCAATGTGTCCTAATTGAATATTTCACATACTTACATCTACATCTACATTATTAGGAGTCGCAAATGATGAAAACGAACATAATCAAAACCATAATATATTTTAACGAAATTCCTAGGGAAATTTAAATTGTATCCTAATTTTAAGTAAAACAACCATAAATATCATATTTTGTTGAATGATAAATCATATAGAACATTATATAGGTATGGGGTTTGACTAGCTTGCAAACCTAATTTGTGTGTGCTTGTTTTTTTCACTTTAACTTTTGTATGGATATCTATATAGATCCATTTTGTCTCTCTTGGTATTCGATGAAATTCCATAAAAATCACCGATCATATGTTATATTGTCTATGGTTCTTAAGTTTCTTTCAAACCTATGTATTCATAGGTGAAATAACCCTTCTTGCCACACTTCTAACAAGTTATTATGGTTTTTTCTCTCTTCTAACGTGTTTATTTCTCTTGCATTAGGATTGCTTGTTATTATCCTTAAGGCTTTGTATGATGTTTTTCCCCCTCTCGGACTTATGCCATTTGTTTTTAAAGCTAGAAAACTTCTTAAAACTAGACTCTACAATATATACATGAGTACTTGGTTTATTTATGACTTGTAATATCACAAAGAAAGTTTATATATTATTATTATGGGTCATATACACCTTCATGTGTTCCTAATTTTTAAAAAGATATCGCATTATTACCTAAACTCGTTATTCATTTTTCAAGTTATACCTAACTAACTTCAGCTCAGTATAAACACAACTGCCTTAGTTTGGAGGTTATAATTTCATGAACTTTTCTTTAAATCTACCCATATGGCATGTGTAATTAAACAACATTGATACTCATATCTTAAATCATCATTCATGGAGTTGATCAAGATACCACACATAGTAGACTCTTTTTTCTTCCATGTGTGATATGTGTTCATATTACATTTATATAGGGCATTATTTGAGTTTCGCCCTTTAGCCAACCTAAGCTCATCAATAGCTTAATTTATAATGTTTAAGGTCTCTTACTTATTTAGGACATTATAATGAGATTACATAAACTAAAAAGAGGTTACACTCACTCAGACATGTTGTAAGACCTAATTAATTTCAGTTAGGGCTTTAATATGTTGTTGCATGTTGATAACAACCTTTTATGTAGTCTCATATGCTGGAAAAATGTTTAACACGCTTAAACATGCTAAGATAGTGCATCACACACTTTCACGTGTCGAAACAATATTATCATGCACTGTTACTTGTCAAAACAATGCCACACATGTTGTAACAAGGCTTTACATGTCGTCACACATTAGTGACACATTGTGATGACACTTCACGCCCATTACATGTTGGTGAAAAGGTTGATTATTGACCAACTACTGATCTTTGATCGGCCAACAAACCTAGAAGGTTTGATTGATTTGGGGCATTTGGTTGACTGATTGAGTTGCCTTATTGACCAACGGGTTTAGGAAACCCATTGACAAAATAGGTTTGGTAGGTTTTCCCAACTCGCATGCAACTAGACTATGTGAAGAACCCTAATTTTTTTAATGGTGTTCAATTTGTAAATTCTAATGATTAATTACTTTGTAAAGCATTGGGTTTTTGATCAACCCAAGTTGGCGATCTCAACTGTGCCACTTTTTGGTGTTAACATAGCTGGAATTTAGTGAAATCACAAAAAAAATCGTGACACCTTAAGTCTTAGTTTTTGTCGATTTTGATAACATTTCGATGCGATTTCACAAACAAATCATAAATTTTAATATCTAGGTAAGCATTCTAACATATTTCTAAGTCCATTTCATGCAATTTGATCAAATTTAATTTGAATCCAAAATCCAAATTTAATTCAATTTAAATTAAAATTCTAGAATTCAATTTGTACTAATTTTATAGAATTGCAATAGATAATAATCTAGGCTTTGATGTCGATGTTGGATTTAATTTCTCAGTTTTGTAAAATACAAATTTAATAAATTGTATACTTTGATTTGATTTGTTCATTTAGATTGATCCAAAAAATGATTAAAGTGATTGAATGTAATTCACATAAGTTGGGTCGATTCATCATGGTGGTCTCAAACCCAATATGATAATAGAAGAATTGCCAAATGATCATGACAAAAATTATGTTATTATTATTGTTAATAATAACAATAATATTAGTATTGTTTGACTTTCTTGATCTTGTTCATTCAAGTCTTTTTCCAGTAGGGTATTCCAGGGGCATTAACCTTAACGCTAACTTTTGTCCACCATTGTAGTGGTTGGAAGCAGGGGAGTTAAAGGTTGTTGTCCCAAAGCTAATTTTGTTGGACTCTAACCTATTGCTAAAGTCTTGTGCACATTGTAATAGAACTAAGAAGTATCAAGTAAATCCACCTAGTTCCTTTGGCTAGCTGTAACATAATGTCGTAGGTATTTTTGAAGCAACGATTTCATCCTTTCTGTTTGCCCATCTGTAGGACCCGCTGCCCCGAGTACCCCTACTGCTGAAGAATACTGTTCTTTTATTCTATAAACTGGAAATTTGGGTACCCGAGACGAGAATCCTACGAAAAAGAAACCTGCTGAACTAATTTACATTTGCACGCGGAAGCTGAAACTGAAACTGAATGTACAATGAGCTTATAACTGGCTTTTCATATACATATAACTGTTCTGTACATTTGTTTTTACATCTGGAATATACAAAATACATACAAGACCTCACAGGTCCAAAACTAAAAGAAAATACAACTGGAAAGTGTGTGTGGGTCCCCTCTCGCCAGCCTCAGTCCACCCGCTCCTCGCCAGCAGTAACAAAACCTGAAAAGGAAGGAAGAAGGAAAGGGATGAGTGATAAAGATCACCCAACAAGCATTCCTTACTTCCCTCGACCCAAGCAAACAACAAACATGGGCACACATACCTGCTCTCGGCCCTATCATACATCTACGCATTGCGGGTACTGAATCTGATTACTGGATTTGCTGATTCTCATTATCAATTAATCACTGAAATGAATGTCATGACATGGAAACTGGAATCTGAATATGCATGCATGCGAATCTCTAAATGTACCCAAAGGTACTTGCTGTGCTGATCAGGCTGATGAACACAGGGATTCGGCATCCTGGCCAAGTGGGCTGAACATTCTAGCTACTAGCTAGAAAGTTGAAAACTGTGCTGAGTAGTCTGACTAGTGTCAGAAAGTCGGGTCCCACAGATGCCTCCTCGAGTTCACCCCAAAACTGAAACTCATACTTTGAGTTCTGAATGCTAAAATCTACTGAATTCAGATCCCTGAATCCTCTTTCAGACTATATGCTATGCTATGAATGCATATGTATCTGTTCTTGTCTGAATTCTGGATTATCTGATGATTAATAGCCTTTGGATGGATTACCAATCCTTTAATAAGTTAAATTCTGAAATTCTGGGAAAATTAAGCTGACGCACGGGCGTGATGGGAAGACGCACTGGCGTGCTGCACAAACACACGGTCGTGCAGTGCAAAGGCACACCGGCATGTGCCCAGACACACGGGACCGTGCCCCGGTCGTGTGTCTGGCCGTGCAAGCTTCTAGAATTTCATGGCCATTTCACGCAAATGAAGGACACACGATCGTGTCCCTCAGGACACACGGTCGTGTCCTCAGCTTTTCAGACCATGTGTACTTCATGCACACGGCCGTGCCTTCGCAGAGACAAGGGCACACGGGCATGCTCTTGCGGACACACGGTCGTGTGCCTTGTCTTGCTCAGACATGGCTCGTCTAAAACTGCTGGAAACCAACCAATTTCTCATCCAAACTGAAATTAAATAAAATCAACCATCCAAAGCACTTCAATATACACATAGCATGCATCAATTTCATCCTTCATCCGTTTCTACTGAATCCACCATGGAAACTCAAGCGTTTCTCTCACAACACACACACAAGCAAGACAAGCATGTTATTGGGTGGAAAATAAGCATCTAAATCATCATATTTCATCACATATAATCAACCAAACATGCTGGAAACGGAAACACACATTTCTAGGCATCATCAAGCATCACAAAGCAAGCTGGGAAACTCTGGAAGAAGTAAGAAACACTTACCTCTTGACATGGCTATTGGGATTCTCAACTCAAGCTATTCTCTCTGATCTCTAGCTGGATTGGGAGCCGCTAGAAGCTGGACTTCACGCCTAGGGCTGGGAACTACTGAAAATGGAGAGAAGAAATTGGCTGAAAATGGGTGAGAAATGCAATAAGTCTTCCGTCTCTCTCTTTTCTACCCACCTACACGGGCGTGTAGGCATGGTGCACGGGAGTGCACCAAGGGAAAATGAATGGAAATTCATTTCCAGCAGTTCGCATGATTAAAACCTCCCTAAAGGAATCATACGAAGGCCACATAGCTCAGGAAAACTACTATCTCACCCCTGAACTCTTCTAGACTCCCAAACTATTCTTGAATTCTATTTCTAACCCTAAAACTCTTCCCCTAAAGGCTTTTCTAACCTGGGATGCTACATTCCTCCCCCCTAATAAAAATTCTGACCCTGAAATTTACCTGAACAACTCTGGGAACCTATCCCTGATCTCAGACTCTACCTCCCAGGTGGCTTTTTCCACCCACTGGCTGTGCCACAAAACCTTGACGAGTGGAATCTCTTTATTTCTGAGGACTTTGACTCTGTAGTCGAGAATCTGAACAGGCAACTCTTGGTAGCTCAAGTCTTCTGCCAACTCAACCTCTAAAAACTGAAGAACATGCGACGGATCACCCACATACTTCCTCAACTGAGACACGTGGAAGACATTGTGGATTCTGTCCATGCTGGCTGACAGTGCTAATCTGTAGGCGACTGTCCCTACCTTCTCAAGTATCTCGTAGGGACCAATGAACCTGGGCGCTAACTTTCCCTTCTTCCTGAACCTGAGGACTTGCCTGTATGAAGCAATCCTCAGAAACACTTTATCGCCCACTGAGAACTCTATCTCTCTGCGTCGTAGATCAGCATAACTCTTCTGACGATCCTAGGCCTGTTTCATCCTCTGTCTGATGATCTTGACTTGCTCAATCATCCTCTGAGTCGTCTCTGGTCCCACTGTTGACTCCAAGGAATCTCTCTCCCCAATCTCATCTCAATGGAGAGGAGATCTACACTTTCGACCATACAACGCCTCAAATGGAGCCATCTGAATCGTCACCTGATAACTATTGTTGTAGGCGAACTCCATTAGAGGGATCAACTCTGCCCAGTCGGTCTGGAAGTCCGTATAACATGCTCTCAACATATCCTCCAATATCTTATTCACCCTCTCAGTCTGGTCATCTGAAGACAAAGTCTGTTATATCCTTCTTCATCCCTGACCACCAGAAACTTCTCTTGAGGTATTTGTACATTTTCGTGCTGCCTGGGTGCGCTGAATACACCACGCTGTGCGCCTCTGACAAAATCCTCTATCTCAATTCTGAACTCTGGGGCACACATACTCTACCTCTGAACCTCAAGATCCCATCACTGAACTCAAAGTCGGGTACTACTCTCTCTGACATCTTCTGAAGTATACTCTAAGTCCACTTATCTGACATCTGCTCCTCTCTGATCTCCTCATACAGGGAGGATCTGATACGCAGCCTGGAGAAACCCGCAGACATCACCTCAATCTACTCTCTGATCAACTCATGCTGCAGCTCTCTCTGAACTAATAGGTTGGACAGAGCCACTCGCCTACTCAAGGCGTCAGCCACTACATTAGCTCTCCCTGGGTGGTATTTGATGTCGCAATCGTAGTCTTTCACCAACTCCAACCATCTCCTCTGTCTCATATTGAGCTCCTTCTGGGTGAAGAAATATTTCAAACTTTTGTGGTCTGAATATATGCTGCATCTGACTCCATACAGATAGTGTATCCAAATCTTCAGGACAAAGACGACCGTTGCAAGCTCTAGGTCATGGGTAGGGTATCTCAACTTGTGATCTCTCAATTGCCTAGAAGCATAGGCAACCTCTCCTTAAGCTCCAGAAACCGCGCCTCGCACTCCTCTGACCATACAAAGGGAGTCTCTTTTCTAGTCAAGGCAGTAAGAGGCCTTACTAGGCTAGAGAACCCTTCAATGAACCTCCTGTAATATCCTGCTAGCCCAAGGAAGCTCCTGACTTCTTTCACTGTCTTTAGTCTCGGCTAACTCAGAATCGCTTCCACTTTACTGGGGTCCACTGATATCCTATCTGCTGTCACCACGTGGCCTAGGAATGCCACTCTATCAAGCCAAAACTCGCACTTGGAGAACTTGGCGAAAAGATGCTGATGTTTCAACCTCTGAAGAACGAATCTCAAATGCTCCTCGTGCTCTGCTACACTTCTGGAATAAACCAGAATGTCATCTACAAATACCACCACGAACCGGTCCAAACAGTCATGAAAAACCCGGTTCATCAAGTCTATAAAGATGGCTAGGGCATTGGTCAATCTAAATGGCATGACCATGAACTCGTAATGCCCATAACGAGTCCTGAATGCAGTCTTGGAGACATCTCTCTCTGCTACTCTGACCTGATAGTAGCCGGATCTCAGGTCAATCTTGGAGAAAACTACTGCACCTCTCAACTGATCAAAGAGGTCATCGATGCACATCCGCATTGACCCATCCTTCTTATTCACAAACAAAATTGGAGCTCCCCACGGTGAACAGCTTGGTCGGATAAATTTCTTATCCACCAGCTCCAGGAGTTGAAGCAGTTGCTTCTTCAACTCCTGGAGCTCAGCTAGAGCCATCCGATACGGAGCCTTAGAGATTAGAGCTGTACCAGAGAGAAGCTCGACACTGAACTCCAACTCCCTATCTGGAGGTAGCTCTGGCAACTCGTCTAGGAAAACATCTTTGAACTCTCTGACAACGGGCACCTCATCGATACTTGGCCCCACTGAACTGCTGCATACGACATTGGTCAAATACCCTACACATCCCTGCCTCAACAGTCTGCTCGCCTAGATGCACGAGATTATCAAACTATTAACTCTGCCCTCACCAAACACGAAGTAATCAGGGCCTATGTGGAATGTCACCTTCTTCCTTTCACAGTCTATCTCTGCATCATACTTCCCCAAGAAGTCCATCTCCAAGACCATATCGAAGTCTACCAACTCCAGCAGAATCAAGTCTATCCTCATCTGTCTACCCATAACCTCTATCTGCTGATCTAAGAGGACTCGGTCACTCACCACATATCCTCCATCTGGCATCTCAACTAAGATACTCCTATCGGCCACACTAGGGTCAATCTCTAATCTCTTTACCACTCTCCTGGAAATAAAGCTGTGTGTGGCCCCGCAGTCAACCAAAATAAACAAAGGAGTACCGAGATAAAGAAGCTGACCAGTAACTGCATGGGGTGCGACATCTGCCTGCTCCTGGTGGACAACATAAACTCTGGCTCTGCCTCCGCCTCTACCTCCATCTCCTCCTGAAGTGCCAGCACCTCCTCCAGGTGCTCCAACTCCGAGTCTGGGAAAATCTGCTCTACCCCGCTCGGCTTCTCCTCTCTCAGCTCTGGCACCGCCTCTGGGTGGACCTCCTCTACCTCTGGGCTGACCACCACCACCTCGGCTAGGCCCAACACCAGTTCCACCTCTGGCTGGGCACTCAAACATCTTGTGCCCTGACTGACGACACAAATAGCATACGATCTGGCCAGCAAGGCACTTGCCTGAATGACGTCTGCCACATCTAGTACACTATGGTAGGGGAAACTGTGGTGCAGTCCTCTGTCTCTGAACACCCCGAGCTGATCTCTTGGCCGACATTGGCCTCTTGCCCTTATCTCTGTCATCTGGCCTCTGCTCTCTGCCCAAGGCGTCCATCCTCTGAAGACCGGCCTCTGATCTGAGGGCTCTCCCTAAAGCATCACTAAACTGCTGGGGAAGATACGGTCCAGTCAAAACATCCTTGGCTATTACAGGATGCAAGCCATGGATGAACTTCTGCACACGTCCCAACTCCGTCCCGCCAAACAAGGGACAAACCTCGCCAAGGCATTAAACTTGGTCACATATTCCTTGACCGAACTGGACCCCTGAACCAAATCGATGAACTCCTGGGCCTTTGCATACATCAACTCTGAACCGCAGTACTCGGCATCAAACAACCGTCTAAACTCTGCCCACATCATTTACTGCTCACTGATGGTAGCCTTAGCTAGGCCCCACCAAACCTTGGCATCACCCCAGAGATGAAATGCCGCAAATCAGACCTTCTCTCTCTCTGATAACGTGAAAAAGCCCATGACACTCTCTACCGACTCAATCCACTCCTCTGCCACCGCTGGATCTCTGGACCCACTGAACTTTACCAGCTGATACGACCCTAGCAGATGATAAATAGGATGCAGCCTCTCTGAAGAACCAGTGCCAGTTGTATCTGTACTCATGGCCTGGCTGAACTCGATAAACCCAACTAGATGCTGATACCTATCTCTGACAGGCTGAGGCTGAAACTGATAACCCTCTCTGACTGATGGAGGCACTAAATAATACCAAGGCTGAGGCTGTGACTGTGGCTGTGGCTGTGGCTGAGACTGTGCTGTTCTTCTTCTTGAAGACTGATAAGTTTCATGCTAAGGGGGGTTAACTCTGGCTGGCTCTTGTACATTCCCCACACCAGCCTGTTGAAGACTTTCTCTGACAACTTCTCCTATCATTTCTCTGAGCTGATCTGGCCTGATAGACACATGGAAGGCACCCTGAGATCGCCTTCTACCACTCACACTCATAGGCTGAACAGGGGGACCACTACTGCTGGCCTCATCTATGTATCTAGGGATATACTCTTCTCTATCTAAAGTATCACAAGCAAATGGGGTTAGAAATACAAATCACAACAAAAGCTGGAAAGAAATACTTGACTGTGCTGTGAGGAGGGTCTGGACGATGGCTGCGAAAGAGAGAAAACAAACACCACACACTTACAAACTTAAATAACTGCTAAAATGGTATATAGGAACGCTCTGATACCAACAATGTAGGACCCGCCACCCCGAGTACCCCTACTGCTAAAGAATATTGTTCTTTTATTCTATAAACTGGAAATTTGGGTACCCGAGACGAGAATCCTACGAAAAAGAAACCTGTTGAACTAATTTACATTTGCACGCAGAAGCTGAAACTGAAACTGAATGTACAATGAGCCTATAACTGGCTTTTCATATACATATAATTGTTCTGTACATTTGTTTTTACATCTGGAATATACAAAATACATACAAGACCTCACAGGTCCAAAATTGAAAGAAAATACAACTGGAAAGTGTGTGTAGGTCCCCTCTCGCTAGCCTCAGTCCACCCGCTCCTCGCCAACAGCAACAAAACCTGAAAAGGAAGGAAGAAGGAAAGAGATGAGTGATAAAGATCACCCAATAAGCATTCCTTACTTCCCTCGACCCAAGCAAGTAACAAACATGGGCACACATACCTGCTCTCGGTCCTATCATACATCTACGCGCTTGCGGGTACTGAATCTGATTACTGGATTTACTGATTCTTATTATCAATTAATCACTGAAATGAATGTCATGACATGGAAAATGGAATCTGAATATGCATGCATTCGAATCTCTAAATGTACCCAAAGGTACCTGCTGTGCTGATCAGGCTGATGAACATAGAGATTCGACATCCTGGCCAAGTGGGCTGAACATTCTAGCTACTGGCTAGAAAGCTGAAAACTGTGCTGAGTAGTCTGACTGGTGTCAGAAAGTCGGGTCCCATAGATGCCCCCTCGAGTTCACCCCAAAACTGAAACTCATACTTTGAGTTCTGAATGTTGAAATCTACTGAATTCAGATCCCTGAATCCTCTTTCAGACTATATGCTATGCTATGAATGCATATGTATCTGTTCTTGTCTAAATTCTGGATTATCTGATGATTAATAGCCTTTGGATGGATTACCAATCCTTTAATAAGTTAAATTCTGAAATTCTGGGAAAATTAAGCTGACGTACGGACGTGCTGGGAAGACGTACGGGCGTGCTGCACAAACACACGACCGTGTAACGCAAAGGCAGACAGACGTGTGCCCAGACACACGGGACCGTGCCCCGGTCGTGTGCCTGGCCGTGCAAGCTTCTGGAATTTCATGACCATTTGACGCAAATGATGGACACACGACCGTGTCCCTCAGGACACACGGTCGTATCCTCAGCTTTTCAGACCATGTGCACGAAACTGTAGCATCCTAGATTTCAGAAGCCTTTTCGGTTAGAGTTTCGGGGTTAGAAATGAGATTCAGTGAGAGATTGGGAGTCTAGCAGAGTTCAGGGGTGAGTTG
Organism: Anacardium occidentale; assembly: GCA_026122585.1. Lineage (NCBI taxonomy): Eukaryota > Viridiplantae > Streptophyta > Magnoliopsida > Sapindales > Anacardiaceae > Anacardium > Anacardium occidentale. Next base: position 561,980 of record JAJEJH010000017.1, read on the forward strand.
GTAAGTTTTTAGAGTTGTGTGACCTTCGTACGAATCCTTTCGAAAGGATCCGATCGTACAAATGCACAGGAAATGAATTAAGTTCATTTTCCCTTGTGCACGACCGTGCATCATTGCTGCACGACTGTGTGTGGCATAGTATATAAGTGAGCCAAGAGAAACTTAGCTTCTTTTCTCACCCGCTTTCATTACAACTAGAATTCTCTCTTTCTTTTCAGCAGCTCCTATCATTAGAGAGGAGAACCAGCAGCCAATAGCTCCCAATCCTGTTAGAGAGCAAAGGGATTAGTGATTTGTGAAGCATTCGGAAGCATGGCAAGAGGTAAGTGTTCTTTCACTTCTTCTCGCCAATTTCCCGGCATGTTTGATGAATATTGATGCTTGGATGAGTGTTATATATGTTATTTGATGATGATTGAGGCATGAATTGATGAGATTTGCCAACTTTTATCCTTGCATGCATGATAGAGAAAGCTTTAGTGAGAGAATGTTGATACTTCCATGGTAGAAACCATATGGCTTGATGCATGTGAGATATGATGCTTGAATTGTGTTGTTTGGGATGCTGGGAATGCATATTTGAAGTATTATTGCAATTGGTTGTGTTTTGGCATGAGTTTTGATATATTTTTCGATCGGTGCTCTTGTTGAAGAACAAGACGCACGGCGGTGCGCCTACATGGCACGGTCGTGAGCCTTTGTTTTCCCAGATGCACGCCCGTGTGCACGCTGTGGGCACGACCAGTTTTTTGGACGCACGCCCGTGCCTTCCGTAGTGCACGCCCGTGCGTAGGTATTTTCAATGAAAGTGAATAGTGAATTCCAGTAGCTTGCACGACCAGTGCACGGTCCCGTGCATCTGAGTGCACGCCCGTGCACCTTTCATGCATGCCCGTGCATTAGCAGTTTTTCAGAAGAAAGAATATTAATTTAGTAATTAAGCATGCGAATTCCGTACAAACGCTAATTGGCTTCCAATAAGCATCAGATGAGCATGAAATCAGATAATAAGCTACATATGCATATCATGGCATTTCATGTAGCTTCAGAGAGGATCAGGGGATCTGAATTCAGTAGTTTTCAGTATTCAGAACCCGATGTACGGGTAAGAGTATAGGTGGAACACGAGGGGGCATCTGTGGGATCCAGCCTTCTAACACCAGTCAGAACGCTCAACAGTATTTCAGATTCAACTTTCTGGCACCAGTCAGAATGTAGCATTTCAGTTTCAGCCTTCTCACACCAGTTAGATTGTACAGTGGTATTCAGATTCAGCTTTCTAGCCAGTAGCTAGACTGTTTAGCCCACATGGCCAGGATGCCGAATCCTTGTGTTCACCAGTCTGATCAGCACAATAGGTACCCGAGGGTACAGAGAGGTATTCAGATGCATGCATCCAGTATATTCAGTTAGCATGGCATGACATACACATCATGACATGAATAATAATGACATCAGTATATAATGAGAATGAAATTCAGATAACGGTTTCAGATTTCAGCAAGCGCATAGATGTATAGTTAGGGCCGAGGCCTAGGTATGTTTGATTTATATGATTGTTTGTGCTTGCTTGGGTATTGGGGGAAGTAAGGAGCGCTTACTGGGTGATCTTTATCACACATCCCCCTCCTTCTTCCATCCTTTTCAGGTGGTTCGTGCTGGGTCCGAGGAGTGGGTGGATCGAGGCTGACGGAGAGGGCACGCACACACACGTCGATCTCAGTTGTATATCAGTTTTGGACCTGTGTGGTTATATGTATCTTTTGTATGTTTCCAGATGTATCCGGATGTACAGAAACGATATGTGTATATATGTATAGGCCATTGGGCCCATTGTACAGAACAGTTTATGTATATTTCAGTGATGTATATTCAGTATAGCTTCTGCATGTGCAGAATTGTATGGTTTTAGTTCCAGATTTTATTTTCGTAGGATTCCCATCGCGGGTACCTAAATTTCAGATGATTAATAAAAAGCTCCCCATAGTTTTCAGCAGCAGAGGGGTACTCATGGCGGCGGGTCTTACATTGTTGGTATCAGAGCAGTTGTAAGTGTGTGGTGCCTTTTCTCTCCTTCGCAGCCGTCGTCCAGACCCTCCTCACAGCACAGTCAGGTATTTATTTTCCAGATGGATTGTGATATGTGATTCTAACCCCTTGTTTGTTGGTGATGCTATAGATAGTGAAGCTTATGTCCCTTGATATCTAGACGAGACAGATAGTAGTTCACCCGCCCGTCCCATGAGTGTTAGTGATAGGCGGCGACCTCAGACTACCTCTCATGTGTAGATGAGACCTGATCAGTTGAGAGATATGATTGGGGATGTTGTCAGAGAGAGCCTCCAGCAAGCTGGAGTGGGTGTTGTTCAGGAGCCAGACAAAGTTACTCCTCCTCAGTTTTAGAGTCATCAGATTTCGAGGAGAAGACATTCCCAGTCACAGCATCAGTCTCAGCCGCAGTATCAGCGACAATATCAGTATCAGTCACAGCCTCAGTCAGTTAGAGAGAGGCATCAGTATCCAGCTGGTTATGCAGATTCCAGTCAGAGTATGAGTACAGATACAACGGGTACTAGTTCTTCAGGTAGACTTCATCCGATCTACCGTCTGCCAGGGCCGTATCAGCCAGCCAAATTCAGTGGATCCAGGGATCCAACAGTGGCAGAGGATTGGATAGAGTCAGTGGAGAGCGTCATGGGCCTCTACACGTTATCAGAGAGAGAAAGTTAGATATGCAGTGTTCCATCTTAAGGGTGATGCCAAGGTCTGGTAGAGTCTAGCCAAGGCTTCCATCAGCGAGGAGTAGATGACATGGGCGAGATTCAGACAGCTTTTTGATACAGAGTACAGGAGTATGGAGGTAATTTATGCAAAGGCCCAGGAGTTTATTGATTTGGCTCAGGGGTCGAGTTCAGTTAAGGAATATGCTACCAAGTTCAATGCATTAGCGAGATTTGTCCCGAGTTTGGTAGGGACAGAGTTAGGCCGAGTTCAGAAGTTTATCCATGGGTTACATCCTACAATCTACAAGGATGTGATGACAGGTCCAGAGCCTCCCCAGAGATTCAGTGATGCCTTGGGGAGAGCACTTAGATCCGAGGTTGGTTTACAGAAGATGGGTGTTATGAGCAGTGTATCTAAGAGAGGTCAGAGGTCAGAGGACAGAGATAGGGGCAAGAGGCCAATGTCAGCCAGGAGATCTGCCCGAGGTTTCCAAAGTCAGAGGTAGAGAGTTGTACCCCAGCCACCATAGTGTACCAGATGTGGCAGGCGCCATCTAGGGGAGTGTATGGCAGGTCAGATAGTATGTTACTGGTGCCATCAGCTAGGGCACATGATGGCCGCGTGTCCAGCCAGACTTGGAGCTAGTGCTGGACCGAGCAGAGGTGGAGCTGGTCAGTTCAGAGGCCGAGATGGTCCTCCCAGAGGTAGAGCCAGAGCAGAGAGAGGTGGAGCAGATGTTCCCAGAGTTGGTGATAGAGCACCTGAGGGAGGTGTCGGTCCTTCCGGAGTTGGCGGAGGCAGAGCCAGAGTTTATGCTATTTGCCAGGAGCAGGCAGAGGCCATTCCCCACGCGGTGACTGGTCAGTTACTTTATTTTGATACTCCATTATTTGTTCTTGTTGATTGTGGAGCCACACACAGCTTTGTATCTTGGAGTGTAGTTGAGAGATTAGGGGTTGACCCTAGTGTGGCCAGTAGGAGTATCCATGTGGAGATGCCAGATGGGGGATTTGTGGTGAGTGACAGAGTCCTCCTAGACCAGGTGATAGAGGTTATGGGTAGGCAAATGTTGATTGATTTGATTCTGTTGGAATTAGCAGATTTTGATATGATATTGGGGATGGATTTTCTGGGTAGATATGGTGCAGAGATAGATTGTGGAAGGAAGAAGGTGAGATTCCACATAAGCCCTGATCAGTTTGTGTTTGGTGAGGGCAGAGTTGATAGTCTGATGATTTCCAGTATTCAGGCGAGCAGATTGTTGAGACGGGGTTGTGTCGGATACTTGACCAATGTGGTGTGTAGCAGTTCAGTGGGTTCGAGTATCGAAGAGATACCAGTAGTCAGAGAGTTTCCAGATGTGTTTCCAGACGAGTTACCAGGGTTACCTCCAGATAGAGAGTTGGAGTTTAGTGTTCAGCTTTTCCCAGGTACGGCTCCAATTTCTAAGGCTCCGTACTGGATGGCTCCAGCTGAGCTTCAGGAGTTAAAGAAGCAGCTTCAGGAGTTGACTGATAAGAAATTCATCAAGCCGAGTTGTTTACCTTGGGGAGCTTCGATTCTGTTTGTTAAGAAGAAAGATGGGTCGATGAGGATGTGTATCGACTATCGGGAGTTGAACAGAGTAACAGTGAAGAACAAGTATCCCCTGCCGAGGATAGATGATTTGTTTGATCAGTTGAGAGGGGCGGCAGTGTTTTCGAAGATTGATTTGAGATCTGGGTACTATCAGGTCAGAGTGGCAGATAGAGATATTCCCAAGACAGCTTTCAGGACCAGATACAGGCATTATGAGTCCGTGGTCATGCCATTTGGGTTGACTAATGCTCCAGCGATCTTTATAGATCTGATGAACCGGGTGTTTCATGATTGCTTAGACCAGTTCATGGTAGTTTTCATTGATGACATTCTGGTGTATTCCAGGAGTGTAGCAGAGCATCTCAAATATGTGCTTCAGAGATTGAGAGATAGGCAGTTGTATGCCAAGTTCTCCAAGTGTGAGTTCTGGCTTGATAGAGTTACTTTTCTAGGTCACGTGGTTTCAGCAGATGGTATTTCAGTGGATCCCAGTAAAGTGGAGGCAGTTTTGAGTTGGCCAAGGCCGAAGACAGTAAAAGAGATCAGAAGCTTCCTTGGGTTGGCAGGTTATTACAAGAGATTCATAGAGGGATTCTCTAACCTAGCGAGACCTCTCACTGCCTTGACTAGGAAAGAGGTTCCATTTGTTTGGTCAGATGAGTGCGAGGCACGATTCTAGGAGCTTAAGCAGAGATTGACTAGTGCTCCAGTTTTGGCACTACCTCAGGAGGGAGTTGAGTTTGATATTTATACAGATGCGTCCCATAAGGGGATCAGGGCAGTGTTGATGCAGAGTGGTAGGGTCATTGCCTATGCTTCCAGACAATTGCGAGATCATGAGTTGAGATACCCTACTCACGATTTGGAGTTAGCTGCAGTGGTGTTTGCCTTGAAGATTTGGAGACATTACTTGTATGGAGTCAAGTGCAGCATATATTCAGACCATAAGAGTCTGAAATATTTCTTCACCCAGAGAGAGCTTAATATGAGGCAGAGGAGATGGTTAGAGTTGGTGAAAGACTATGATGTTGACATCAGATATCATCCGGGGAGAGCCAATATAGTGGCAGATGCTTTGAGTAGGCGAGTAGCCTTATCCAGCCTTTCAGTTCAGTCAGAGCTGCAGTATGAGATTGCCAGAGAGCAGATTGAGATAGTGACTGCGGGATTCTCCAGACTTCAGATCAGATCTTCTCTGTATGATGAGATCAGAGAGCGCCAGATGTCTGATGAGTGGACTCAGAGTATGCTTCAGAGGATGTCAGAGAAAGCAGTGCTAGACTTTGAGTTCAGAGATGGGATCTTGAGATTCAGAGACAGAGTATGTGTGCCATAGAGTTCAGAGTTGAGACAGATGATTTTGTCAGAGGCGCACAGTACGGTGTATTCAGCACACCCAGGCAGTACAAAGATGTATCAGGATCTCAAGAGAAATTTCTGGTGGTCAGGCATGAAAAAAGACATAGCAGATTTTGTTTCCAGATGTCTGATATGTCAGCAGGTTAAGGCAGAGCATCAGAGACCCTCAGGTTTACTTCATCCCTTGAGTATTCCTGAGCGGAAGTGGGAAGATATTTCTATGGATTTCATTTCGGGTCTTCCTAGAGTTCAGAAAGGATTTGATGGCATTTGGGTGATTGTGGACAAGCTGAGTAAGTCAGCTCATTTTCTGCCAGATAGACAGGGCATGTATATTGATCAATTGGGGAGATTGTATATCAGAGAGGTGGTCAGACTTCATGGCGTTCCCAGAACTATAGTGTCAGACAGAGACTCCAGATTTCTGTCAGCTTTCTGGAAATCATTGCAGAGAGCCTTGGGGACCAGATTGCAGTTCAGTTCAGCTTATCATCCTCAGACAGATGGCCAGACTGAGAGGGTGAATAAGATTCTGGAGGATATGCTCAGAGCCTGTTATATGGACTTCCAGATCGATTGGGCAGAGTTGATTCCTCTTATAGAGTTCGCGTACAATAACAGTTATCAGGCGACGATTCAGATGGCTCCATTTGAGGCATTGTATGGTCGGAGGTGTAGATCTCCTCTTAATTGGGATGAGATTGGAGAGAGAGATTCTCTGGAGACAGTTGTGGGTCCAGAGATAGTTCAGGGGATGATCGAGCAGATCAGGATTATCAGGCAGAGAATGAAACAGGCTCATGATCGACAGAAGAGCTATGCAGATTTGAGACGTAGAGAGATTAAGTTTTCAGTAGGCGACATGGTTTTTCTGAGGGTTGCTCCGTACAGGAACGTTCTCAGATTTGGCAGAAAGGGGAAGTTGGCCCCTAGGTTTATTGGTCCCTATGAGATTCTTGAGAGAGTAGGGACAGTTGCCTACAGATTGGCTTTGCCAGCTAGCATGGACAGGATTCATAATGTGTTCCATGTGTCTCAGTTGAGGAAGTATGTGGGGGATACTTTTCATGTGCTTCAGTTTTCAGAGGTTGAGTTGGCAGAGGATTTGAGTTACCAAGAGCTGCCAGTGCAGATTCTGGACTACAAAGTCAAGGTTCTCAGGAACAAGCAAATTTCTCTTGTGAAGGTCTTGTGGCGCAGTCAGAAAGTGGAGGAAGCCACTTGGGAGGTAGAGTCTGAGATCAGGGATAGGTTCCCAGAGTTATTCAGGTAAATTCTGAAGTCGAAATTTTTGTAAAGGGGGAGGAAATGTAGCATCCTAGATTCCGGAAGCCTTTGCGGTTAGAGTTTTGGGGTTAGAAATGAGATCCAGTGAGAGATTGGGAGTCTAGTAGAGTTTAGAGGTGAGTTGGTAAGTTTTCAGAGTTGTGTAGCCTTCGTACGAATCCTTTCGGAAGGATCCGATCATACGAATATGCGGGAAATGAATTAAGTTCATTTTCCCTTGTGCACGACCGTGCATCATTGATGCACGACCGTGCGTGGCATGGTATATAAGTGAGCCGAGAGAAACTTAGCTTCTTTTCTCACCCGCTTTCATTTCAGCTAGAATTTTCTCTTTCTTTTCAGCAACTCCTATCATTAGAGAGGAGAACCAGCAGCCAATAGCTCTCCATCCTGTTAGAGAGCAAAGGGATTAGTGATTTGTGAAGCATTCGGAAGCATGGCAAGAGGTAAGTGTTCTTTCACTTCTTCTCACCAATTTCCCAGTATGTTTGATGAATATTGATGCTTGGATGAGTGTTATATATGTTATTTGATGATGATTGAGGCATGAATTGATGAGATTTGCCAACTTTGATCCTTGCATGCATGATAGAGAAAGCTTTAGTGAGAGAATGTTGATACTTCCATGGTAGAAACCATATGGCTTGATGCATGTGAGATATGATGCTTGAATTGTGTTGTTTGGGATGCTGGGAATGCATATTTGAAGTATTATTGCAATTGGTTGTGTTTTGGCATGAGTTTTGATGTATTTTCCGAGCAGTGCTCTTGTTGAAGAACAAGACGCACAGCCGTGCGCCTGCATGGCACGGCCGTGAGCCTTTGTTTTTCCAGATGCACACCCGTATGCACGCTGTGTGCACGGCCAGTTGTCCGGATGCACGCCCGTGCCTTCCGTAGTGCACGCCCGTGCGTAGGCATTTTCAGTGAAAGTGAATAGTGAATTCTAGTAGCTTGCACGACCAGACGCACGACCAGCGCACGGTCCCGTGCGTCTGAATACACGCCCGTGCATTAGCAGTTTTTCAGAAGAAAGAATATTAATTTAGTAATTAAGCATGCGAATTCCGTACAAACGCTAATTGGCTTCCAATAAGCATCAGATGAGCATGAAATCAGATAATAAGCTGTATATGCATATCATGGCATTTCATGTAGCTTCAGAGAGGATCAGGGGATCCGAATTCAGTAATTTTCAGTATTCAGAACCCGATGTACGGGTAAGAGTATAGGTGGAACACGAGGGGGCATCTGTGGGATCCAGCCTTCTGACACCAGTCAGAACACTCAGCAGTATTTCAGATTCAACTTTCTGGCACCAGTCAGAATGTAGCATTTCAGTTTCAGCCTTCTGACACCAGTCAGATCGTACAGTGGTATTCAGATTCAGCTTTCTAGCCAGTAGCTAGACTGTTTAGCCCACATGGCCAGGATGCCGAATCCCTGTGTTCACCAGTCTGATCAGCATAGTAGGTACCCGAGGGTACAAAGAGGTATTCAGATGCATGCATCCAGTATATTCAGTTAGCATGGCATGACATACACATCATGACATGAATAATAATGACATCAGTATATAATGAGAATGAAATTCAGATAACGGTTTCAGATTTCAGCAAGCGCATAGATGTATGGTTAGGGCCGAGGCCCAGGTATGTTTGATTTATATGATTGTTTGTGCTTGCTTGGATATTGAGGGAAGTAAGGAGCGCTTACTGGGTGATCTTTATCACACATCCCCCTCCTTCTTCCATCCTTTTCAGGTGGTTCGTGCTGGGTCCGAGGAACGGGTGGATCGAGGCTGACGGAGAGGGCACGCACACACATGCCGATCTCAGTTGTATATCAGTTTTGGACTTGTGTGGTCATATGTATCTTTTGTATGTTTCCAGATGTATCCGGATGTACAGAAACGATATGTGTATATATGTATAGGCCATTGGGCCCATTGTACAGAACAGTTTATGTATATTTCAGTGATGTATATTCAGTATAGCTTCCGCATGTGCAGAATTGTATGGTTTTAGTTCCAGATTTTATTTTCGTAGGATTCCCGTCGCGGGTACCCGAATTTCAGATGATTAATAAAAAGCTCCCCATAGTTTTCAGCAACAGAGGTGTACTCATGGCGGCGGGTCTTACACGTGCCTTCGCAGAGACAAGGGCACACGTGCGTGCTCTTGCGGACACACGGTCGTGCGCCTTGTCTTGCTCAGACATGGCTCATCTGAAACTGCTGGAAACCAACCAATTTCTCATCCAAACTGAAATTAAATAAAATCAACCATCCAAAGCACTTCAATATACACATAGCATGCATCAATTTCATCCTTCATCCGTTTCTACTGAATCCACCATGGAAACTCAAGCGTTTCTCTCACAACACACACACAAGCAAGACAAGCATGTTATTGGGTGGAAAATAAGCATCTAAATCATCATATTTCATCACATATAATCAACCAAACATGCTGGAAATGGAAACACACATTTCCAGGCATCATCAAGCATCATAAAGCAAGCTAGGAAACTCCGGAAGAAGTAAGAAACACTTACCTTTTGACATGGCTACTGGGATTCTCAACTCAAGCTATTCTCTCTAATCTCTAGCTAGATTGGGAGTCGCTGGAAGCTGGACTTCACGCTTAGGGTTGGGAACTGCTGAAAATGGAGAGAAGAAATTGACTGAAAATGGGTGAGAAATGCAATAACTCTCCCGTCTCTCTCTTTTCTACCCACCTGCACGGGCGTGCAGGCATGGTGCACGGGAGTGCACCAAGGGAAAATGAATGGAAATTCATTTCCCGTGCTTCGCATGATTAAAACCTCCCTAAAGGAATCATACGAAGGCCACACAGCTCAGGAAAACTACTATCTCACCCCTGAACTCTTCTAGACTCCCAAACTATTCCTGAATTCTATTTCTAACCCCAAAACTCTTCCCCTAAGGGCTTTTCTAACCTGAGATGCTACACCATCACTTTAAGGATGATTTGTAGTGGAAAATTTCAGTTTAGAACCCAGCAAAATAAGTCCAAAATTTGCCTGTGAATATGGTATCTCAGTCACTGATTATATCTTTAGGCAAGCCAAAAATTTTCACCACATGTTTAAAGAACAACTCACTAGTAGTGTTGGCTTGGCAAACCTTAGGAGCAGTAATGAAAATAACATATTTAGAGAACCAATCAACAACAACAAAAAAAGATCCCATACCATCGATAAGAAAGATACCCGAAATAAAGTTTATAGAGACTGATTTCTATGGACGTTTTGGAATGGGTAAAGGCTACAGTAGTCCAGCTTACTTCCGCCTTTCGATCTTGTCTTGTTGGAAAATTAGACAAGTATTCACATAAAGTTCAACATTTTGGTCCATCTTTAGCTAATAAAAGTTTCAGGACAACAAAGTAAGCATCGTTTCAATTCCAAGATGTCTTACCCATTATGGCTCATGAGTTTCTTGCATAAGTTCCTTTTAAAGCCCCTATCTTCGAGACATATAATCTACCACCTAGAGCATACAGAAGGTCATTGTCTAACCAATATTTTTTATCACATCCTGTTGTATTTGTTGCTTTATTTGAGCATAAGTGAGATCTAAGGTAGCCTAAGATTTAACTCTATCAGTAAAATCATAATAAACAAAAGTTATAAAAGCAACATACCTCGCAATGTGCTTCTAACTTAGAGTATCCATAACCTGGTTCTCCGTTCTTGGTCTGTGCACCTAGGTAAAATTGAATTCAATAAAGAATTCTTGTCATCTTGCTTGTTTAGGAGACAACTTTTTCTATGTTTTGAAATATGTATTAGCCACATTATTAGTGACTATAATAAATTGAGTCCCCAAGAGATAATGCCTCCAAATGGTAAGACAATGTATAACAACCATCATCTCCTTTTCATGAGCTTAATATTTCTACTCAGCGTTATTCAACTTTTGCTTTTGTATGCAATAGGGTGTTTCTCCTAGATTAAGACCCCACTAATTACTTTATCTAAGGCATCAGTGTGGACTTTGAAAGGCAAGAAAAAATAGGGCAATTTTAGCACTGGTTCAGATGTCACAACTTCATTTAGTTTTCCAAAAACATCTTGACAGGTTCGAGTCCACCTTCAATTGGTATCTTTTTTTTAACAAATCAGTGCGGGAAGCAGTCACTTGAAAGTAATTTTTGATGAAGCGCCAATAATAATTCACCAACCCCAAAAATGATCGTAACTTTGAAACAAAATTAGAAATAAACCAATAAAAAAATAGCCTCAATTTTTCTCTTATCCATCTAAATTATTTTGCCACTAATTCAGTGCCCTAAAAATAGAATTTCTTGGACACAAAAGTCATATTTTTCCTTGTTGAGATATAAAGAATTCTCCCTCAATTTTTGTAGTACTTTCTTCCGAAGAGTCGTATGCTCATCTAAAGAATTACTATACACAACAATGTCATCCAGGTATACCACTACAAAGCAATCAAGATATTAATATAATACATCATTCATTAAGTTGCAAAAGCTTACAGGAGCATTAGTGAAGTCGAAAGACATCACACAAAATTTGAAAAACCTGTACCTTATGACCATGGCAGTTTTTGGCTCATCAACTTTTGTAATTCTGACTTGCTAATATCCTAAATGCAAGTTCAGCTTGGAGAAGTGAATGGCCTTTGCTAGGCAATCAAAAACTAAAAGATCTATCATATTTGGAACTAGGTACTTGTTTTTCACCATAATTTTGATCAATATCCGATAATCTACGCATATTCATAGGCCACCATATTTCTTTTTCTAAAACAGAATAGAGCCACCAAAAAGAGCTTTCAAAGGCTGCACAAAACTCACATCAAGTAGTTCATTTAGTTGCTTTTGTAATTCTGCCAACTCTAAAGGGGACATTTTGTAGGGACAAAAGGCTAGAGGCTTTTTTCCTAATTCTAACTTGATTTGATGATTGAAATGTTGTCGTGAAGGTAAAGATTTTGACAATTTAAGGGGCATCACATCTTGATAGTCCTTAGCAATGCAATTAGGTACATCAATAATTTTATCATCGTTTATTTCAACCAAAGTCGTAAGCATTGTGACTTCACCCCTTGTAAGGCTAGTTTTCAATTGATTAGCTATCTGAAATGAAGGCTTGCCACTAGTCTGCCCATTTGTTTTAGTCCTAACGAAACATCCATGAGGTTCATACAAGATGAATAAGCCACGAAGATGTGGTATAGGGATAGCTTTAGCCTACATGAAAAATTTGATATCGAGAATAACATCAAAGTCATCATGGGGCATAACCATGAACTTACATTCCTACTTCCAGTCTCCAATTTTTAGAAGGGAAGAAGTCACCCTTTAGATTGGTTGTGCATTTGAGTTAACAACCTTAATTCGACTTAAGCATTATTGAATTTTCAACCCTAGTTAAGTCACCATACGTTGGGAAATGAAGTTATTAGTAGAACTAATGTCAAGTATGGCCTGAATCCTATGCTTATTCAACATAATAAGTGCATACATTAAGCCTTTAAATGAGCAATTTCTTTAACTTGTCAAAGTATTCAATAATTGAATGGGATTAAGTCTTGTGCTTGTTGGCTTAGGTTTTTGAATAGCTAGTTCCTGAGTAATTAAGGCAGTCAAGTTGGCTTTTTTTGGACACTTCCTAGCATGATGAGGTCTATTACACAAGAAACAAGCCATGTGAGGTCTCCTATAGGCTGGATCTTGTCCCTGTCTGGAAGCATCGCCACCAGTCTTCTTGTGAAAATTTTCTTTTCACCACGTCTTGCCCTGAACCTGCTAGTTCTTTTTCTTCTAGTCAGACTTAGGCTTCCACTTGTCATTCTAGCTGGAAAGCACCCCAAATTGTAATCGATTAAGCCATTAGCCATAGCGATAGCCCTTGGAAGCTCTTTCATGTTTTACCTTTTCAGCTCAGGTTGTACCCAAGGTTAGAGTCTTGAAAAGAAATTGAAAAGCTTGTCCTCCTCAGACACGTTTTTGATGTCAAGCATGAGGGAGATTAATTTTTTCACATAGTTCCTTACTGAACCTATATGCCTTAACTTTTTCAAGGCTTCCTATGCCAGCCATGTTACATTCAGTGGCAGGAATTGGTCGTTGAGTTTCTTTTTCAAAGCTTCCCATGTTTCACTACGAGGCCATCTTATGCTAGTATCGTTATCTAGGCAGGTTCTCTACCATAATTTTGCATCACTTGTCAAATACGTTGAAGTAATTATCACTTGGTCCTCATCAAGAACACAGACAACCAAAAATATTATTCCATATCCGATAAGAAGTTTTCCAGCTCCTTTGCATTCCTAGAGCCGTTAAATTGCTTTGGCTCTAGAACTTTATGTTTTAAAAAGCTAGATTCACCAACAACAACTAAGCCAAGATTAGCCTTTTTCAATAAGGCAACATCATTTTCTATGGTGGCTATTCAATCTTTTATCTGGTCGACAAGGTTCAATACTTGTTTCAGAATCTCATTAGATTGCTCATGCATGTCTTTTTGCTTATTAGTGATAGTCCGTCTAAGCTTGAAAATTTGTTACGCATGGAGGGTAGTTTGATCAGACAAAGAAACGCCTTCGATAGTAAGAGCCCCAATCATTATTTTGAGAATGCCCACACATTCTGAAAGATTAGCCATGAGCCCGGAGTGCTTTGATACCAAACTGCCACAAGATCAAAATTACAGCATGCAGATGATTGAAATTTTTTGCAGACACAAGAAGGTAGTCTATTTAGTTCCTTGTGATGGTGCTAAGCCCAAGTGATTGCTCAGCCAACCAAAACACAACCTAGAATATTATTGCAAGCCAACAACAAATTAAGCAATAACATTGCAATAAAACAAAGCATAGAGATGTACAGAAAAATTCCCAACCTTTTGTCAAATAAAACGAACAATTTACAAGTATTTAAGAATTACAATGGCTTCAACAGCTCACATAAATCACGCCTATACAACTCTTTAAAATGGACAAAGTATTTCCCCCAAAGTTTCCTAGTAAAACAAAGTTTAATGCAACATTCCAGCACTTAGAAAAAACATCCCCATCAAGTAATAAATGTCTTGCTTTTATAGGCAAAGTCTAGCTCCTGTTCATGCAACTTGGCACCTAAGATTGGTTATAGGGTTTGTGTAATTTTCGGGAACAAATCCTCTTGCCCAATTTAGAGCTTAATATGGCTTGGTCTTCCTTTTTAATACTGTAGAAAGTTGATCCAACCCAAATATTGTTCCCATATGCTGGTCCAAGTTGGATTTATCAAGTAAATGTCAATAAAAGTGCTAAAGTAAGTACATTTCAGCTATTTTTGAATTTTCGAAGTTGTGCCACACCAATAAGGGACCATGGCGTATTTTGCCTGCGCATGGGCTCGAGTCTCAATCAATACCCATTGACGTATGTACCACAGAGGCAAACCTCGATCTGCACAAATTTGAGAAAATTGATAAGATCTCAACAGTAATCTATTTTCACCTTAAAGAAGCTCAAAGAACATATTACACCTAAGAATTCTGTCTAGGACAAATTTTATGCTTCAATTTTTTAACATTCAATTATCTATATATTAATTAAAATTAATAATTAAGTTTAATAATTAATAATTTAAAAATTTTATTTTTAATGAAAAAATTTAATAAAAATAAAAATATTAAAAATTAAAATAAATTATAAAAATATTTAAAAAACTTAAAAAATTATAAAATAAAAAAGTAGTTACTGTCATCGAAAAATGAATCAAGTGATTGTCTAATCGCTTTCATCAAATAGAATAGTTAGATGTAGTATCTTCGAGAATCAGATGGTTATTTTTAACTACTTAAGTTATTTTTTTGACAACCATTATAATTGACGATGTTGTCAATAATAATGGTTGTTTTTAATTTTATTTATTAATAATATTAAAATTTATATATTCTTATATTTAAATATTATATTATTTTTTATTATAATTTTTATTTTTTAATAAAAGTATTTTAATAAAAAAAATAATAAATAGATGATTAAATTTCAAAAAGTTAGAAGATATATTTTTTTATTGACTTTTATATGTCAAACACAAAAAGAGAATTTTCAATTTCTATTTTGAAATTTAAATACAATATTAAATGAAATATAAATAATAGGAGATTGTAAATAAATTTTTTTTTTCACATTTTCTCTTCTCACAATTTCAAAACAAAAAAAATCATATGCATCGATATGAAAAATATGAAACTATTTGATACATGAAGCCATGATTGGATTTCTATCTAAATAAGATGTATATTAGATAGAACTCAAAATAGATCATTTTGTGTTAGGAAATCAAAAATAAAGAAAGATATATCGAAACTATCTTTTGGGATGTAACTTTGGAATAAATATTTTTCTAATAGAGGAGTGGAATATCAAGTTATTCCAACCCTAGGTAAGAATAAGTCCTTTGGCCCCTCAAAGAAACAGGTGATAGAAACAGTTTCTTATCTAGAGAAGATTTCAACTGATAGTTTTAAAATAGAAGTCACATACATTACGTACATAAAGTGTCACCCGTATAGAACATTATATAGGTATAGGGTTTGACCAGCTTGCAAACCTAATTTGCATGTGCCTATTCTTTCACTTTAACTTTCGTCTGGATATCCATATGGATCCATTTTGTCTCTCTTGGTATTCAATGAAATTCCATAAAAAATCACCTATCATATGTTCTATGGTCTATGGTTCTTAAGTTTCTTTCGACTCCATGTATTCGCAAGCGAAATAACCCTTCTTGCCACACTTGTAACAAGTTATTATGGTTTTTTCTCTCTTCTAACATGTTTATTTCTCTTGCATTAGGATTGCTTGTTATTGTCCTTAAGGCTTTGTATGATGTTCTTCCCCCTCTTGGACTTATGCCACTTGCTTTAAAAGCTAGAAAACTTCTTAAAACTAGACTCTACAATATATACAAGAGTACTTGGTTTATTTATGACATGTAATATCACAAAGAAACTCCATATATTATTATTATGGGTCATATACACCTTCATGTGTTCCTAATTTTTAAGAAGAGATCGCATTATTACCTAAACTCGTTATTCATTTTTCAAGTTATCCCAACTAACTTCAGCTCCATATAAACACAACTGCCTTAGTTTGGAGGTTATAGTTCCCTAAACTTTTCTTTTAAATCTACCTATATGGCATGTGTAATTAAACATCACTGATACTCATATCCTAAATCATCATTCATGGAGTTGATCAAGATACCACACATAGTAGACTCTTTTTTCTTCCATGTGTGATGTGTGTTCATATTACATTTATATGGGACATTATTTGAGTTTCGCCCTTTAGCCAGCCTAAGCTCATCAATAGCCTGATTTATAATGTTCAAGGTCTCTTGCTCATCTAGGACATTATAATGAGATTTCATAAACTAGAAAGAGGTTACACCTATTCGGTCATGTTTCAAGACCTAATTGATTTGAGTTAGAGCTTTCATGCGTTGTTACATGTCGATAGAGGCCTTTCATGTAGTCTCATATGCTTGAAAAATGTTTAACATGCTTAAACATGCTGAGACGGTGCATCACACACTTGCATGTGTTGAAACAATATTATCATGCATTGTTACTTGTTGAAACAATGCCCCACATGTCGTAACAAGGCTTTACATGTCGTCAAACACTAGTGACAAAGTGAGATGACACTTCACGCCCATTATTGTTGACCGGCCAACAAACCTAAAAGGTTTGATTGATTTGGGTCATTTGGTTGACTGATTGAGTTGACCTATTGACCAACAGGTTTAGGAAACCTATTGACCAAATAGGTTGGGTAGGTTTTCCCAACTCGCTTGCAGCTAAACTATGCGAGGAACCCTAAGTTTTTAATGGAGTTTAATTTGTCAATTCTAATGATTAATTACTTTGTAAAGCATTGGGTTTTTTATCAGCCCAAGTTGACGATCTCAACCATGCCACTTTTCGATACCAACATAGTTGGAATTTGGTGAAATCACAAAAAAAAAATTATGACACCTTAAGCCTCAGTTTTTGTCTATTTTGATGTAATTTCGATGCGATTTCACAAACAAACCATGAAATTAATATTTAGGTAAGTATTCTAACATATTTTTATGTCCAATTTCATGCAATTTGATCAAATTTAATTTGAATCCAAAATCCAACTTTAATTCAATTTTAATCAAAATTCTATAATTCAATTTGTTCTAATTTTATAGAATTACGATAAATAATAATCTAGACTTTGATGCCAATGTAGGGTTTAATTTCTCAATTTGGTAAAATACGAAATTAATAAATTATATACTTTGATTTGATTTATTCACTTAGATTGATCCAAAAAATAACTGAAGTGATCGAATATTAATTATTTTCATAACACGATTTATCTTAGACTTTGTTTCCAAATTCTGTATTGTCTCTTGATTTTTATTACGTTTTTATACAAAGAAAAGAGGATGAGGGAAATAATTGCGTTTTTTTTTTTTTAATTGTGGTTTTTGGAACATTACATATGTCTAACCGTCAATAACCTTGTCTAACCACTGCCAATTGTCCATAATAGTTGTTATCACATAAGCTGGGTCTATTCATCATGGTGGTCTCAAACCCATTATGATAATAGAAGAATTGCCAAATGATCATGACAAAAATTATGTTGCTATTCTTGTTAAAAATAACAATAATATTAATATTGTTCGGCTCTCCGGATCTTCTTGTTGATTCAAGTCCTCTTCCAGTAGGGTATTCCAGGGGCGTTGACCTTAACGCTAACTTTTGTCCATCATTGCAGTGGTTGGAAGCACTGCTGATGAAGAAATAGTAGCCGGCTCTTTTCGGCATTATCCTGTCAGAACCGCTCCAGTAGATACTAGATACCAAGTGGCTTTTCTTTGCTGCATTGTTGGAAAGTCTCTCAGACACTTTCAGCACATCGTCCAAATCTGCATAAAATTCAATATAAAAACCCTAATTCAGGACTTGCACACCAATGTTTTTTATAAGAGCATTTTGGGAAAAAAGAAAAAAGGTAGAAATAACGAAGGTGGATCAAGGTATGATGCATTACGTAGAATGTTTCCGATGAAGAACGTCTTATGGGAGGCCCATTGGCTGCAATTGAATGGAGCTTCGATTGTCCATCCATTATTATCACCAACTTTGAACTCATTGACAAGGCGACTCCACAACCCAAAGCCAAAATCATCATCAGGTAAGTCTTGGAGTTATTCGTTGTTGAAAATCTTGTGTTATTGTTTTTAAAGAACACCATGTGAAGTGAAACATCATGGTATTTTATAGTGAAATTTCTGAGGCTAACATACATGTAGGAACCTGTTCCTCATTTCTAAGCCGTATATGTTAACCAGAATTTGGTCCCTTTAATTAATTAAACAATTTCTTAGTGATTCAATAAATTCTTACTTAGCTGAAATAGCGAATATATTCATGGTATTATTATTTGAATTAATCTAAATAACCACTTAAAATTTATTCATTTATTTAATCAATTTTAGTTGATAGTTTGATATTGAATAATTTAAATTAAAAATAAAATAAAATATTTATTTTATTAAAATATAAACTATCACCTAAGTGTGATTGAAAAGATAAATAAATTCTGAGTGGTTGTGTAATTAATCTTTTATTATTTTTAATTTTAATTAGCTAATTAAAGTAAAAACAATATTTTTTTACTCTTTTGTCAGTATCAACGTATATTTAGTGTGCTGTATTGTATTGTATAGTATTGTATAAGTTGTACTGTATTACATTTTATATATATATATATATATGGGGTCCGTACATACATTATTGAATTACATTAATTTTATTAAGTTTTTCAATTATAATCTTAACAAGTGTTTATTGAAATTTAGAAATTCATTAGAAATCGTAAATCTGTACACTGTTAACTAAACTTATATTAGTTATTAGTAACACTATAAAAATAAAATTAACAAAAAATTATTTTTTAACACTAAGAAAATTTAAGAAAAATTAAAAAATTAATATTACTTTAAATTAATTAAAATGACCAAAATTAGAGGATGTATACGAAATAGGTCAAATCTTTAGGAGTTATACAAATAAGCCAACATATATCCCTTGGCGGAATTTCATTAAGACAATTCCTATGAGATCTTTAGAAGTTTCTTCAATTGTACTTTCCAAAATTGCAAGTGCATGATGAAGAATGTCATTAAGATAGATCTCCCTGGCTGCATTCTATCAACATCTTTTCTTCTTCTTCTTTTTTTTTTTTTTTTAAATCTTGAATGTAACAAAATATCATTTGATATCCTTCAATTGATGGTAGAACACATTAGGGAAAATAAACAACTTGGAGTTGTTGACTCAGAGAATTTTATCTCTCTTACTATGATGGTAACAATCAAATGGACATGTGAACCTTACCCTTGAAAGGTTTACACGAGAAAAGAAAACCTAAAAGGGGGTCATTTCAAAATTGATAGAATATCCCTATTTCAATTTTCAGAATTGTTCATATGCCAATACCTCGTTGTCAATATTTTGCTAGAATCTGCGTTGTTAATAATAATACATTTTGCCGAACCCCATCGGATGTTGTAGTAAATGGGTTATGGCTCTGATGCAATTTATCTTCTGCATCTTTTATTGGGGTGGGGGCTGAATTGGCCGCATTATAACGACGCAAGAGACTTTAACGACTGACTGTGTCAGGCGCTGCCATTTGTGAATTTTGTTGGTTAGGATCAGCCTGAAGTGTTTCTCCGGCATCAGACCTTCCCATTAGTAAATTTACATCGCCACGATCACCCTCAGTTGTTTCCACGGCATCATGCGCTCCCAATAGTAAATTTGTATCGCTAGGATCAGTCTCAGCTGTATCTCCAGAATCAGGCGCACCTAATAGTAAATTTACAACGCTAGGATCAGCCTCTGTTGTTTCTTTGGCATCAGACCCTCCCGTAAGTAAATTTACATCGCTAGGATCAGCCTCAGGCGCTTCACCGGCTACAGGCGCTGCCATTAGTGAAACTTCATCGCTAGGATCGGCGTCTGGATTCTTCGGTTCCTCCTCAAAACTTTGTTCAGACTTGGTAGCAACCTTAAGGATCAACTTTTGTCCGGCTTGGCAGTGGCCGGGAGTACCACAGATGAAGAAATACATGCCGGTCCTCTTCAACTCGATCTTATCGGCCCCGGTGCGGTAGATTGCAATTGGGTTTCGTGCGCAACATTGCATAAAGTTTTTTGCAGTCACTTCCGTCACAACATGCATGGTTTTGTTGTACTGAAAAACTAGATAAATAAAGAAAAATTTCAGGGACGTTTTATAAAAGTATGTATGTTATAAGGACACACACAAAAAAAAAAGAAAAAAAGGAAAGGAAAATGCGGCAGTAATAGTAACAGATACAGACATACAAAGGATTGTCAAAACAACCACAAGAGGCATGTATCTACGGAAGCAAGCCCTGATCCGCACAAATTTGAGAAAATTGATGAGATCTCAGCAGTGGTCTATTTTCACCTTAAATAAGCTCAAATAATATATTAGCACCTAAGAATCCTGTTAAGGACAAAATTTTATGCTTTAATTTTTGGCCAAAGGACAATTTCCCACCCATAGTTTGAGGCGGTGACAAAGTCCCACCCGCAAGTTTTCAAAAGCCCGGTCTCCCACCCTTGGACCAAAATTCAAACTTATTTTATAATTTTTCAAATGAAATGATTAAAATTGTAATAGCTCAGGGGTATGTTTGTCGTTTAGGCTAAGTTGAGGGGTTAAAAAGAGAGAGTTTGAGAATTTGAGGGGCACACGCCGTGTGCCAAGAGAGAGATGAGATATAAGATTTATTCCCCAGCTTTTTCCCGCAGTTTTCTCCTTCAGCTTTCCCTCAGCTTTTCTCCTTCCTTTTTCCAGCGAACCCTAGACTAGAGATTGTCCAGCCAGCCGCCATTGTTCCGGTGAGAGATCCAGGACCATCTAGGGAGAGAGATCCGGACGCCATGGCAAGAGGTAAGTATTTCTTTACCTCTTCACTTAGGTTTCCAGCAAGCTTTTCTGATTTTCTGAGTTTCTGGATGCTTGTTGTGTGTTGAGCATGTTTTTCTAGCATAAGATGATGATGAAATGATGAGATGTATGATGATTTTGAGATGAATATGCAATGTATGTTGTGTATGTTGCTGGGTATGCTTTGGATGAGAAATGCATGAGATTTGTTGAGTTAGATGAGAAATGCATGAGCTGAGTATGTTTATTAGCATGTATATGTGCTGTGGTTACGTTTAATTGAAAGATGATTGAGTATTGGATGTGTTTGGGTTGGATTTCTGGGTTTCCAGACGCATTCTGCAGATTCTGAGTTGAGCACACGACCGTGCGCCCGAGGGGACACGCCCGTGTGGCCTCACATCTGCATGAACACGGCCTTGCGTCCTGCCCGTGTGCGTATGAAAATCCACACACACGCCCGTGTGCCCGAGGGGACACGCCCGTGTGTGAGATCCCCATTTGAGCACGCCCGTGTAGGCAAGACACGGGAGGGTGCTGAGGCAGACACACGCCCGTGCAGTGTGATACACGCCCGTGTGCCCAGCCATGCACGCCCGTGTACTCGCACCACACGCCCGTGTGGTCGGCCTTTTCCTTGATTTCTTGAGAAATTGTCCAGAATGTTGCACGCCCATCAGCACGAGAGGCTCACGGTCCCGTGTGCCTTGACACACGCCCGTGCACGCTAACACACACGCCCGTGTGGCTTAAGAAATAAAGAAATGAGATTTTAAATTAAAGATTAAGCTACCTTAAGCTTCCCTAAGCGAAATCTAAGCATGCGAAACACGAGAATAACATGAGAAAACATCATTTCATGCATGATTGAGAGACATTGAGCATGGCATGCCATACATGAGAAATTTTCAGAAAAGGGATCTACGGATCCAAGAGATATTTTAAATAGTATATATATATATATACGATGTTCGGACATCAGTTAGGGGTGAATACGAGGGGGCACCTGTGAGTTCGCACGCCCGCTAGAGAGGGAAACCATGATCCGCTAGAGAGGATATGGTCGTGCACGAGTAGTTTTCTTATAGGTTTGAGCTCACGAGGCCAAGGTGTCGAATCCCTGTGTTCATCAGACTGGCCAGCATAGCAGAGTTATTTTCCAGATACAGTACTTTTGATACTGTTTTCAGAGATACTATATGTATATATATATGAGGATCTTCGGATCAGAGATTTTTATGAGAAAGAGTTTTCAGAAAAGAGCACGTTTTCAGAAAATCAGCCCGAGGGGCAAAGTTTTATGAGAAAATGAGATTTACATGACATCAGAGCATGCATATCATGTCATGTACCATATTCATGAGAACATATGAGATAAAAGCAAAGTACAGAGCATAAAGATACCTAAGAATTCTGAAAACTTAATGATTAAAGAAAGTAAAGAAATAAGAGATAAGAATGAAAACAGTAAGCTGAGAATTCCGGGGTCTGATCGAGGGTCAGCCTTGCTTGATGACCTGTCTGTGTAAGAGCTAAGAAATGCTTACTGAGTGATTTTGTCACTCACCCCATCTTCTTCCTTTCTCTTTTGCAGGTCAGTGAGTTTTGGGGACTGAGATGTGGCGATCAGCTGTGAGGTTTTAGGGACATGGCTCGGCAGCTAGTTTTGAGATTCGGCTCATTTGCTTTGTTAATCGTATTTCATGTATTTATGTTGTGTGTATTATATTATTATGCACTGTGTGGATTTAATACATGAATAGCCTGGGAATTTTAGAAAAATTATTGTGACTTATTTTAATGTCGTATTTACATATTTACGCTTCCGTATAATGATTTTAAGTATTTTGAGCAGCAGTTTAAATTTCTTTTCCCTCGTAGGGATCTCCGTCACAGGCATAGTTTTATTATTATTATATATATATATATTTATATATATTTTATAGCTGCGCACAGTAGGCCTGGGGCGGGGGTCACTACAAGGTTTTGGTATCAGAGCAGTATTTTAAAATTTTTAGAGCGATACCTTGATTTTCGAGCCATGTTTTGAGAAATTGAGAAAGATTTTGAGATATATTTTTAAGAAAACGTGTTTTAATGCATTGTTTTCTAAGAGAGATAGTATGAGCCAAGGCCAGCATGTCCCGACAGCTGTTGTTCGCTTCTTCTCAGTGTAAGTATATTTTGAGAATGTTGTTTGTTTGGATGTTTATTCTTGTTTTGTGCTGTTTTAGATAGAAGAGCCCAAGCCCCTTTACCCCCAGTCGTAGAGGAAGAGAGTAGTGCTTCGGTTAGGCCAATGAGTACTAGTGATTCTAGGAGGTCTCGGCACTCCAGAGTTTCTCTTCGAGCTGAGGATGTGAGGGATATCTTCTGAGAGATGATTAAAGAGGGTGTTCAGCCGGTAGCCAGAGCCGAGGGTTATGAGCCAGAGAGACAGAGAGCCCATCAGGGGCGAGTCAGAGGTCAGTATGGGCAGAGAGATCATGGTATGTCAGAGACTATTAGAGAGCCTTCTCAGATGCCCGAGCTTGGCCGTCAGACAGATATGAGTTCAGGGACAGATACGATTGGTACGAGTGGTTCAGATAGGTTGCATCCGATCTACAGTTTGCCTGGTGCTCATCAGCCGTCTAAGTTCAGTGGTTCTCGAGATCCAGCTGTGGCTAAGGAGTGGATTGAGTCGATAGAGAGTGTGATTGGTTTATTCACGATGACCGACAGAGAGATGATTCGGTATGCTACCTTCATGTTGAGAGGTGATACGAGGGTGTGGTGGAACCTCGTAAGGACGTCAGTGGATCTTGCGAGTTTGACCTGGACTGAGTTTAGGAGGATGTTTGAGGAGGAGTACCGTAGTGCAGATATGGTACATGCCAGAGCCCAGGAGTTTATAGAGTTGACTTAGGGGAACAATTCTGTTAAGGATTATGCCACCCGGTTTAATGCGCTTGCCAGATTTGTTCCAGGAGTAGCAGCTTCCGAGCCGATCAGAGTTCAGAAATTTGTGCATGGTCTGCACCCTGCGATTGCTAGAGATGTGATGACTGGTTCTTCGCCACCGCAAAGATTCAGTGAGGCTTTAGGGAGAGCCTTGAGGTCAGAGGTTTATCTGCAGAGGATGGGTTTCTTTTCGAGGTCAGCAGAGAGAGCACCTGAGAGAGGTGGAGATAGAGGCAAGAAACCTATGCAGTCAAGGAAACAGTTTAAGGGTAAGAGACAGAGGCAGATAGCAGAGTTGTCAGTCTGCAGGAGATGTGGCAGGAGTCACCCAGGAGAGTGTCTGGCGGGTCAGGATGTATGTTTCAGATACCGTCAGCCTGGTCACAGATTTTCTGAGTGTCCGATGAGAGGAGCTGGAGTTGGGCCAGCAGTTGGAGGAGCAGGTCCTAGCCGAGGTTATGGAGGTCCAACCGGTAGAGGTGGTGGTACTCAGAGAGGCGATGTCGGTTCACCCAGAGGCGGAGGCAGAGCTAGAGTCTTCGTAGTGAGGAGAAAGCAGGCTGAGATGAACCCCCATGCTATTACAGGTCAGTTGACTTTCTTGGATACTCCTTTATATGTGTTGATTGATTGTGGTGCCACGCATAGTTTTATTTCCCGAGGAGTGATAGAGAGATTAGGGTTGACCCCTAGTATGGCAGAGAGGAGTATTAGTATTGAGATGCCAGATGGAGGTGTGATAGTGAGTGATCTGATTCTGGTAGATCAGGAGGTGATCATTATGGGTAGAGTTTTGAGGATAGACCTGATCATGTTAGAGTTAGCTGATTTTGACATGATCCTAGGCATGGATTTCCTGAGTTGTTATAGAGCTGAGATAGACTGTAAGAGGAAAAGGTTAGATTGCAGTTAGACTCTGATCAGTTCACCTTTGGTGAGGGCAGAGTAGAGACGGTTTTCATTTCCTGTTTGCAGGCAAGGAAATTGTTGAGTAAAGGTTGTGTAGGATACTTGGCTAATGTGGTATGTAGAGAGGCAGTTGAGTCAAGTATCGAGGAGGTTCCTGTAGTTGGAGAGTTTCTCGATGTTTTTCCTGAGGATTTGCCAGGATTACCTCCAGACCGAGAGTTAGAGTTTTCGATTGAATTACTTCCTGGTACGACTCCGATTTCGAAGGCTCCGTATAGCATGGCTCCAGCTGAGTTGCAAGAATTAAAGAAGCAGCTTCAAGAGTTGATTGACAAGCGGTTTATAAGGCCAAGTTGTTCTCCATGGGGCGCGCCGATTCTGTTTGTGAAAAAGAAGGATGGTTCCCTGAAGATGTGTATAGATTACAGAGAGCTGAACAATGTGACAGTTAAGAATAAGTATCCGTTGCCCAGGATAGATGATTTGTTCGATCAGTTGAGTGGAGCTGCAGTGTTCTCCAAGATTGATTTGAGGTCTGGGTATCATCAGATTAGAGTTGCTGAGAGAGATGTGTCTAAGACTGCTCTTAGGACGAGGTATGGCCACTATGAGTTTGTAGTGATGCCATTTGGTTTGACGAATGCTCCTGCGATTTTTATGGATTTGATGAACCAAGTTTTCCAAGTCTGTCTAGATAGATTCGTTGTTGTGTTTATCGACGACATCTTGGTCTACTCGAGGAGTGTAGAGGAACATGTTGAGCATCTGAGATTTGTTCTTTAGAGATTGAGAGATCGTCATCTGTATGCTAAGTTTGATAAGTGCGAGTTTTGGTTGAGCAGTGTTGCCTTCCTTGGACACGTGGTTTCTTCAGCAGGAATTTCAGTGGATCCGAGTAAGATTGAGGTCATTCTGAGTTGGCCAGGGCCGAGGACTGCCAGAGAGGTGAGGAGTTTCCTTGGATTAGCTGGTTACTACAGGAGATTCATAGAGGGCTTTTCCAGTATAGCTAAGCCGTTGACAGCTTTGACTCGGAGTGAGACACCGTTTGTTTGGACGGAGGAGTGTGAGGCTCGATTTCAGGAGTTAAAGCAGAGGTTAACGAGTGCTCCAGTGTTAGCGTTGCCTCAGGAGGGTGTTGATTATGATGTCTACACAGATGCATCCCACCAGGGGATAGGAGCAGTATTGATACAGTCAGGTAGGGTGATTGCCTACGCTTCTAGGCAATTAAAGGATCACGAGTTGAGGTACCCTACGTATGACTTGGAGTTAGCGGTCGTTGTGTTTGCTTTGAAGAACTGGAGGCACTATCTGTATGGTGTCAGACGTTGTATTTATTCTGATCATAAGAGCTTGAAGTATTTCTTCACCCAGCGAGAGTTAAATATGAGGCAGAGGAGATGGTTAGAGCTGGTGAAGGACTATGATTGTGAGATCAGATATCACCCAGGGAGAGCTAATGTAGTAGCAGATGCTTTGAGTAGGAGGGTAGCCTTGTCTATGGTTACGGTTCAGAGAGAGTTACAGCACGAGATCGCCAGAGACGAGATTGAGATTGTGTCAGTTGGTTTTTCCAGACTTCAGTTGGTTTCGACTTTGTATGATGAAATCAGAGAGTCTCAGAGGGCCGATTTATGGGTTCAGAGTATGGTTCAGAGGACTTCAGAGGGTTCAGTTTCAGGTTATGAAGTTAGAGATGGTATTCTGAGATTCAGAGGCAGAGTTTGTGTGCCAGAGGATACAGAGTTGAGACAGAGGATTTTGTCAGAGGCTCACGATTCAGTATATGCAGCTCATCCAGGCAGCACAAAGATGTATCAGGATCTTAAGAGATCGTTTTGGTGGTCTGGTATGAAGAGAGATATAGCAGAGTATGTAGCCAAGTGTTTGACTTGTCAGCAAGTTAAGGCAGAGCATCAGAGACCGTCTGGTTTGTTATAGCCTTTGAGGATTCCCGAGTGGAAATGGGAGAGTATTTCGATGGATTTTATTTCAGGACTCCCGAGAGTACAGCGAGGTTATAGCAGTATTTGGGTTATTGTTGACCGGTTGAGTAAGGCCGCGCACTTCTTACCGATCAGAGATGGTATGAGTACAGATCAGCTAGGTCGTCTGTATGTCAGAGAGATTGTCAGGCTACATGGAGTTCCCAGAGATATAGTGTCAGACAGAGATTCGAGGTTTATGTCAGCCTTTTGGGGCAGCTTGCAGAGAGCTTTGGGAACAAGACTTCATTTCAGTTCAGCTTATCATCCCCAAACAGATGGACAGACTGAGAGAGTCAATCAGATTCTAGAGGATATGTTGAGAGCTTGTTGTAGAGATTTTCAGACGAGTTGGGTTGAGATTTTGCCATTGATGGAATTCGCCTACAACAACAGTTATCAGTCTACAATTCAGATGGCGCCTTTCGAGGCCTTGTATGGTAGAAAATGTCATTCGCCATTGTATTGGGATGAGATGGATGAGAGAGATTCGCTAGAGTCAGCAGTGGGTCCAGAGATGACTCAGATGATGATTGAGCAGATCAGAGTGATCAGAGAGAGGATTAAGCAAGCCCAAGATCGTCAGAAGAGTTATGCGGATCTGAGACGTAGGGAGGTAGAGTTTGAGATTGGAGATCATGTCTTCCTGAGAGTTGCTCCCTATAGAAGAGTTTTGAGATTTGGTAAGAAAGGTAAGTTGGCTCCGAGGTTTATTGCTCCTTATCAGATTCTGGAAAGAGTTGGTAGAGTGGCTTACAGATTAGCTTTACCAGCGAGTATGGATAGGATCCATAATGTGTTTCACGTATCTCAGTTAAGGAAGTATGTGGGAGATTCTTCGCATGTGCTTCAGATTGAGGATCTTCAGTTAGTAGATGATCTGAGTTATCAGGAGACGCATGTTCAGATTCTAGATTATAAAGTGAATGCCTTAAGGAACAGAGAGATCTTGTTGGTTAAGGTTCTGTGGAGGAGTCAGAGAGTTGAGGAAGCCACCTGGGAGATTGAGTCTGAGATGAGAGATAGGTTCCCAGATTTGTTTAGTTAATTCCAGGGACGAAATTTTATTAGAGGGGAGATTGTAATAGCCCAGGGGTATGTTTGTCGTTTAGGCTAAGTTGAGGGGTTAAAAAGAGAGAGTTTGAGAATTTGAGGGGCACACGCCCGTGTGCCCAAGGCACACGCCCGTGTGCCAGGAGAGAGATGAGATATAAGATTTATTCCCCAGTTTTTTCCCGCAGTTTTCTCCTTCAGCTTTCCCTCAGCTTTTCTCCTTCCTTTTTCCAGCGAACCCTAGACCAGAGATTGTCCAGCCAGCCGCCATTGTTCCGGTGAGAGATCCAGGACCATCTAGGGAGAGAGATCCGGACGCCATGGCAAGAGGTAAGTATTTCTTTACCTCTTCACTTAGGTTTCCAGCAAGCTTTTCTGATTTTCTGAGTTTCTGGATGCTTGTTGTGTGTTGAGCATGTTTTTCTAGCATAAGATGATGATGAAATGATGAGATGTATGATGATTTTGAGATGAATATGCAATGTATGTTGTGTATGTTGCTGGGTATGCTTTGGATGAGAAATGCATGAGATTTGTTGAGTTAGATGAGAAATGCATGAGCTGAGTATGTTTATTAGCATGTATATGTGTTGTGGTTACGTTTAATTGAAAGATGATTGAGTATTGGATGTGTTTGGGTTGGATTTCTGGGTTTCCAGACGTATTCTGCAGATTCTGAGTTGAGCACACGACCGTGCCGCCCGTGTGGCCTCACATCTGCATGAACACGGCCTTGCGTCCTGCCCGTGTGTGTATGAAAATCCACACACACGCCCGTGTGCCCGAGGGGACACGCCCGTGTGTGAGATCCCCATTTGAGCACGCCCGTGTAGGCAAGACACGGGAGGGTGCTGAGGCAGACACACGCCCGTGCAGTGTGATACACGCCCGTGTGCCCAGCCATGCACGCCCGTGTACTCGCACCACACGCCCGTGTGGTCGGCCTTTTCCTTGATTTCTTGAGAAATTGTCCAAAATGTTGCACGCCCATCAGCACAAGAGGCTCATGGTCCCGTGTGCCTTGACACACGCCTGTGCACGCTAGCACACACGCCCGTGTGGCTTAAGAAAGAAAGAAAAGAGATTTTTAATTAAAAATAAGCAACCCTAAGCTTCCCTAAGCAAAATCTAAGCATGCGAAACACGAGAATAACATAAGAAAACATCATTTCATGCATGATTGAGAGACATTGAGCATGGCATGCCATACATGAGAAATTTTCAGAAAAGGGATCTACGGATCCAAGGGATATTTTAAATAGTATATATATATATATACGATGTTCCGGACATCAGTTAGGGGTGAATACGAGGGGGCACCTGTGAGTTCGCACGCCCGCTAGAGAGGGAAACCATGATCCGCTAGAGAGGATATGGTCGTGCATGAGTAGTTTTCTTATAGGTTTGAGCTCACGAGGCCAAGGTGCCGAATCCCTGTATTCATCAGACTGGCCAGCATAGTAGAGTTATTTTCCAGATACAGTACTTTTGATACTGTTTTCAGAGATACTATATGTATATATATATGAGGATCTTCGGATCAGAGATTTTTATGAGAAAGAGTTTTCAGAAAAGAGCACGTTTTCAGAAACTCAGCCCAAGGGGCAAAGTTTTATGAGAAAATGAGATTTACATGACATCAGAGCATGCATATCATGTCATGTACCATATTCATGAGAACATATGAGATAAAAGCAAAGTACAGAGCATAAAGATACTTAAGAATTCTGAAAACTTAATGATTAAAGAAAGTAAAGAAATAAGAGATAAGAATGAAAACAGTAAGCTGAGAATTCCGGGGTCTGATCGAGGGTCAGCCTTGCTTGATGACCTTTCTGTGTAAGAGCTAAGAAATGCTTACTGAGTGATTTTGTCACTCACCCCATCTTCTTCCTTTCTCTTTTGCAGGTCAGTGAGTTTTGGGGACTGAGATGTGGCGATCAGCTGTGAGGTTTTGGGGACATGGCTCGGCAACTAGTTTTGAGATTCGGCTCATTTGCTTTGTTAATCGTATTTCATGTATTTATGTTGTGTGTATTATATTATTATGCACTGTGTGGATTTAATACATGAATAGCCTGGGAATTTCAGAAAAAATTATTGTGACTTATTTAATGTCGTATTTACATATTTACGCTTCCGTATAATGATTTTAAGTATTTTGAGCAGCAGTTTAAATTTCTTTTCCCTCGTAGGGATCTCCGTCACAGGCATAGTTTTATTATTATTATATATATATATATATATTTATATATATTTTATAGCTGCGCACAGTAGCCCTGGGGCGGGGGTCACTACAGTGCAGACCACATAGTTGGTTCCTTTGGCCCGCCTTCTTTTTCTCTTTTACTCTTCATATACTCATCCATATCATAGAAATCATCCCTAGGATTATCTTGCAGAGCTTGACCCCTTTCTTCACTACTTCCTTCTATAATCTTTTGTTTGCCCTTCATCTTGGCCACCATCTGAGCCATTTTTTCCATCATGTTATCCATTTTAGCTGCTAACTTTTCCTCTATCATTGCCTCCATTTTCTTAGTCACCTCCGTTATCATGTCTTCTTGAGCCATAGCTTATGGTTTTACTGTTTCACAATCTGAATATTCCTTTTGGTCTTGTGGGTTGCTCTCCCTAGTAACAAGATTCTCAAATTCGAAGACCGGATTAGAAAATCTTTGAAGTCTTCTCCCCTTGCGGGTCCACTTTACTGATGGATCTATATTTCTCAACTGAAAAAAAGCAAAAAAGGTTAGCATGAATGTATGGAGACATATGAACCATGGGGATGTTATAAGTGCATTATGATTGGCTGCAAAACAAAGGTTAGTATGAATGCATGGATGCTTGAATGAATGCTTGGATGCATGATGGGATTAATATCTAGGTGTAAAGGAGACCAACTCTAGACAATCTATGAAGTACCCCTTCCAAGACTCTAAAAGTTGACCAAAAAAGGTAAGGGATTTAAGTGAAAATGTCATTCTTTAGCCTGAAGTCTGCCAAAAGAGGGACATTCTGACTGATCAGCTGCTAGCTCAAGGATTTTGATCTTATTCTTCAAATGAAAGGATATTTTATTAGAACAACTTTAATAGGACAAACTTAATTCCTCTTTCTCTTCCTCTTCCTCTTCCTATCAATTACATCATTTTGATCGATCTGAGATGATACCTATGCTCTATATTCATCATCAACAGTGCCCTTGGGTGGTCCTAAGTTGAATTGAATAACTCGTCGAGTCCAAGTATTACCAACATGCTCCAAAAATGGGGTTGTTAATGGCCAAGTGATAATTTCATGTTCTATCTTCGGGATTCTTTGTCTCTCTTCATATTGTCTGCAAAGGCGTGCTGGGTCATAAAAGAAGATAGTCGTCATATGTAATAGCCCAGGGGTAGGATTGTCATTTAGGCTAAGTTGAGGGGTTAAAGAGAGAGAGAGTTTGAGAATTTGAGGGGCACACGCCCGTGTGCTAGGAGAGAGAATGAGTATAAGAGTTTATTTTTCCAGCTTTTCCCGTAATTTTCTCTTCCAGTTTTCCCTCAGCTTTTCTCCTTCCTTTTCCAGCGAACCCTAGGGTTGAGACCATCCAGCCAGCTGCCATTGTTCTGGTTAAAGATCCAGGACCATCTAGAGAGAGAGATCCGGACGCCATGGCAAGAGGTAAGTATTTCTTTACCTCTTCACTTAGGTTTCCAGCAAGTTTTCATGTTTTCCAGCTTATTGGATGCTTGCTATGTGTTGAGCATGTTTTTCCAGCATGATATGATGATGAAATGATGAGGTGTATGATGATTTTGAGATGAATATGCAATGTGTGATGTTTACATGCTTGGGTATGCGTTGGATAAGAAATGCATGAGATTTGATGAGTTAAATGCGAAATGTATGAGTTGAATGTGTTTATGGGCATGAGAACATGTTATGTTTGTGATTAATTGAAAGATGATTGAGTTTTGGATGAGTTGTGTTGGATTTCTGGGTTTTCAGACGTATTCTACAGATTCTGGGTTGAGCACACGACCTTGCGCCCAAGGGGACACGACCGTGTGGCCTCAAATCTGCATGAACACGACCTTGCGTCCTGCCTATGTGCGTATGAAAATCCACACACACGCCCGTGTGCCCGAGGGGCCAAGCCCGTGTGTGAGATCCCAATTGTGCACGCCCGTGTAGGCAAGACACGGGAGGGTGCTGAGGCAGACACACGCCCGTGCAGTGTGATACACGCCCGTGTGCCCCGTCATGCACGCCCGTGTATATGCACCACACGCCCGTATGGCCTGCTAATTTCATGATTTCTTGAGAAATGGATTCCAGCATGTTACACGCCCATCAGCACGAGAGGCTCACGGTCCCGTGTGCTTTGACACACGCCCGTGCACGCTGGCACACACGCCCGTGTGGCTTAAGAAAGAAAGAAAGAAAAGAGATTTTTAATTAAAGATAAGCAACCCTAAGCTTCCCTAATCGAATTCTAAGCTTATGAAACATTAGAATAATAAGAGATAACATCATTTCATGCATGATTGAGAGACATTGAGCATGGCATGCCACATACATGAGATATTTTCAAAAAGGGGTCTACGGATCCAAGAGATGTTTTAAAAGTATATATATATACGATGTTTCGGACATCAGTTAGGGGTGGATACGAGGGGGCACCTGTGAGTTCGCACGCCCGCTAGAGAGGAAAACCATTGTTCTCTAGAGAGAACATGGTCGTGCACGAGTAGTTTTCTTATAGGTTTGAACTCATACGGCCAAAGTGCCGAATCCCTGTATTCATCAGACTGGCCAACATAGCAGAGTTATTTTTCAGATACAGTACTTTTGATACTGTTTTCAGATATACTATATGTATACATATAAGGATCTTCGGATCAGAGGTTTTATGAGAAAGAGTTTTCAGAAAAGTGTATATTTTCAAAAAATCAACCCGAGGGGAAAAGTTTTATGAGAAAATGAGATTTACATGACATCAGAGCATGCATATCATGTCATGTACCACATACATGAGAACATATGAGATAAAAGCAAAGTACAGAGCATAAAACGCATGAGAATTCTGAAAACTTAATAAAGAAAGAAAGTAAAGAAATAAAAGATAAGAGAAGAATGAAAACAGTAAGTAAAGATTCCGAGGTCTGATCTAGGATCAGCCTTTGCTTGATGACCTGTCTGTGTAAGAGCTAGGAAATGCTTACTGAGTAATTTTATCACTCACCCTTTTCCCTTCCTTTCTCTTTTGCAGGTCAGTGAGTTTTGGGGACTGAGATGCGGCGATCAGCTGTGAGGTTTTGGGGACATGGCTCGGCAGCTAGTTTGAGTTTCGGCCCATTTGCTTTGTTAATCGCATCTCATGTATTTATGTTTGTGTGTATTCTATTATTATGCACTGTTGTATGACATATTTTAATACATGAGCAGCCTGGGATTTCAGAAAAGTCTTTGTGACTTATTTTTATTAAGTTTTTATAATTTACGCTTCCGTATATTAATGTTTAAAGTATTTTGAGTAATAGTTTAAATTCTTTTCCCTCGTAGGGGTCTCCATCACAGGCATAGTTTTATTATTATTATTATATATATATATTTATATATATATTTTATAGCTGCGCACAGTAGGCTTGGGGCGGGGGTCACTACATCATACCACAAATCACCACACATCTGGTGTAAGTGCGAAGTGTGTAGAATCTGATCTTCCACCATGGACAATAACATCTGATCCTATCTTCCAATAGGGTAGACAACCAGATTTTCCAATTATCTTCAGTACGAGCAGGTAGTAATAATTTTCGAGCACAAAAATACTTTGGCCCAACTCAATCCATAGAGAAATGAGGCTCGACTAAGGATAATCTTTCATACAACCATATCTGCAATAAAAGCGCACTCCCTTTGAAAAAGCTTGTCCCGTTTCGAACCACTTTATCGATACCGTTCAGAGTTTCCCCCAAAATTACTGGAACCAGTGACTTTCCTTCCTTCATCTCAGATATTAATGATAACATCCTGTAATGCCCTTGTCCTACCTTTAAGACCAATAAATATTGTGCTAAGAGGCAGAAAACAAACATCTTTGTCCATCTGTGTCGCCCTGACTGATGTTTCTCTTGACATTTTTCGGTTAGTAGGCCCAATGAAACCTAATCTTCACTCATAGTGACCAAGTGTGCTTCTTCAGTTGACACCTCAAACACCTCTCTCATTGCACCTGGATAATCCATCTTCAGTTTTGGCAAAGCTATTTCTTCAATGGAGACCTGAGTTCGATACATGATAGCATTAAAATCTTCTATCGTTGGGCATAGCTCTATTGTTCTGAATCTGAAAACATGTTTTTCTGGGTCCCAAAAAGTGGAGGCTGCCAAAAGAAATTGTTAATTGATGTTGCAATGTTGCAGGTGCTTAAGACATTCTAATTGTGCCCATTTCATCTGCTCCCAATCTGATCCTTTCAGCTCTGACATCATCCTTCTTAAAGTATCCCGTGTTGTCTCGGCCATTTCCTGGCATGAAATATGATGCATGAGTACATTAAGGAAAAATCTCTATGTTTTTTTTCTTTCCTCTTTTTTTTTTTTTCTTTCTCTTTTTTTTTTTTTTTAAATCTAAATGCATGTTTGAATACAACATATGCAATGCATGGCTAGTTTAGGCCGGACAACATCCTCTTGTAATGACTCTGTCTTGGTACCCTCGGAAGTTTCCTCTCAACATGCTCCAGGATGGCTTGTCCCTTTTTTTTGGCATGACTTCAGGCTATTTTGACTTTTCACTTCCTAAATTTTCTAGGTTTCACCTAAGATTGCATATAAAATTTACCTTACCCTCCTTATTTCTCCCTTCACCCCCTTATTACTTCAGATCGAATAGTTCAAAGGTCAAGACTACCCTAGGTAGGGTTAATGCCAATAGGACCATCGGGGGGTCTAATGGCTTACGTCCTAGACCTAATGAATTCCTATATTAGGAGAATTATGTCTTATATAATCATTAAGTGATATGTTTAGGTTATGTTTCCAAAATTTTCGAATCGTTATTTCAAAAAGTTTTTCCTGCAATAGGGATTGCTTTGAGAAATACCGATGAAATTCCTTGGTGACATATTTCTAAACATAAAACAGGATGACTATATAAGGGATAAAAAAATATAGAAATTCAACTCGAACAATCACACACAAGAGGGTCCTAAAAGGATTGACATCTATGGGCTGCTACATGGGTTTGACTTGGATAAAGGTCAAAGGCTACCTTAGGCGAAAACCAAAGGTTCTTTTTATATACCTGAAAGTACGTTGCCTAAAGCTGATGTACAAGACAGACTACCCCTGGGCCGAGTGGGCTTTCGGGCGAGGTCTGGATTGCCATCGGGGGTAATAAGGACAAATTGTGCACAGTGGGTGTAGGTGTTGTGCAATGCAAGAAACTTAATTAAACTTAGATGCATTTAACAAATTAACCACATCGGAATCGACTCTTCGCATTGTCCCTAGTGGAGTCGCCAGAGCTGTGGCACTGGTTTTTGCCCCGTCATGTCAGGACAGATTTGCCACTCTTGTTTAACCACCCTAAACGTGGTCAAGAGGAGCGCATAACGGGTTTGTGACCCATTATGGAGTCTATGGAGTCGTCACCCAGGAGTAACCCCGAGAAAATATGCGTCGGTGAAGACGAGCGATTTTATGGATCCCTTGCAGAGGACTCAACCTTCCTCACCGGCCCAATGGTTGGGTTCGGAGAGTCGAGTATGACGATGGGAAGGTGTTAGGCACCCATGTCGCCTAGCCCGAAGGCTGACCTCCACTTTTGTGATTTATTTGTTAAACGCGTTACCAAGTTTAATTAGGTTCTGTTTTATCACGCGATGCAATACTATTATTAATTACAACTATCAAGAGAAAAATAAAATACAAAAAATAAATAAATAATTACAACTCTTTTCCATACACCCCTATACATTGATTCTAATCCTAAACAATTCTAACAAAATAAAATAAAACAAAATCTGCAAAACAAATTAGATTAGAAAATATGAAATAAAATAAAATAACATAAAAAATGAATAAATAAAATCCAAAAATTTACAAAACATATATAAACAATGTATGCACCCAACCTATTATATTTACATAAAATATGTTTAAAAAATATATATATATATATATAATAACGTGCATGTCCATAAAATATAAATATATATATATATTATAATAACATAATTAGTAGGAATATATGCAGCATATATAATACACATAAAAATATATGTAATATTTATATATTGAAATTTATACCACACACACTGTTTGCATATTTATCTAGACAATAATTGCACGCAAATATGTACAGACAACATATAATATACACAATAGCATAAAAAAAATATAATATAATACAGTATAATATACAGAATTTATATATATTTTATATACAATACAATATACATATGTAATATACACAATTCATGAAAATACATAATATGATACACAAAAATATTATAGTATATATATATATATAACAATGCACAGTACATTCATACAAAATAAAGCAGACAAAACAATAAAGATTATAATTTATAAAACATCAAATACAAAATATTTTCACACATTACAGATTATACATGCAATCAATCATTCACATTAAAATAGAGAAAATGAATATATGAATAATGATTAAAATTGATTAATCAATTTATTTGTAACAATAAAATAAAAAAATTAAAAAAAAGAAAAGAAAAAAAAAATATCCCTTCAGTTACTTACCTGGAGTAGCAATTCAGCACTTCTTTCTGAGTCAAGCTGAGAATACACAGTAATCAGAACCTTTTAATCTTTTGGATTTACGGGTGTTGTCTTTCTTTTTCTGGAAGATAATAGGTCTCCCTTCTCTCTCTTTTTTTTTTTGGTATTGCCCTCCCCCTCTTTTTATACATAAAGAAATCGGTTACATGAAAGCAGGTACGTGTGGGCAGTTGGCAGGAAATGGAAAGAAACTGCAGCAGATCATGGGCATGGGAAAAGAGAAAATGGGCAAGTGGAAAAAAACTGCACGCCAGGTTCTTTCTTGGGCTGGAACTTGGGCTGCCTAGTTGCTACATGCTTTTCTTCTTCTAGTTGGGCCATGTGCTTATTGGGCTGATTATTATTATTATTATTATTTAAGAAGTTGGGTTTGGTCTTTTGATTTGTTTAGGTAGACTTAGGTTGGTGGGTTTTGGGTTACTTTTATAGGTATAGATTTTATAGGCGTTTCGGTTTTGGAATTTCATCCGTCTATTCTCAGCTTAACATTTCAAAAGTTTCAATTTGAATATTCAGATTTATCGTCATTAAGAATGACCCTGTTAGGTCCAAAATAGGGTGTCTATAATTATATTAAATTGTATAAATAAATTTTTAAAATTTGTTTGAATATATAATTTTATTGGCAAACAATATTCAAGCTGAAAGGTTTGATTTCTGCGCCCGAGCAATCCGGACATACAGCAGAGGGTTATAAAATAATTATAAGAGTTTAAAGGGGTTTCCGTGAAAATATTGAAAAAAGCCAAGAGAAAAGTGAGGACGGCTGCAGCGCAGCTCAAGAAGCTAAACGCATCCCAACAAATACCTAAAATAGAATTTCATTCACTCTTTCTTTTCTTCTCTCCATTTTCATCAATCCTTGTTTTTCAATCAGTTAGAAGCAAAAACTGAAACCCTAGGTTCTGCTCTGAGGTTTCCCATCTTTTCTTTTCATCCGCATATTCAAGTTAGCCACTTTATTCATTTCATTTTAGTTTATGGTTTTAATTTTATGCATTTTTTTATTTACTTGAATTTTTTGCGTTAGATCGGATGAGGAAAACGAAAAGATTTTTTTTTTTTTCTCTTTAAGCCAATAAAAATACCAAATTTATGGACTTCTGATGCATTCAAACCTATTGTTCTGACTTGCTATTCGAATTACTTGCACCCTTTAATTGTTTAGGTTTGATTAACAATATCTTCCATTGAATTGAAATTTTCCTTCTGGTTATGATTGGTGGCTGGACTCCTGAAAGGTTGATTGAGAAATCGAAAGAAATGTTAAATTTTTTTTTTTTGTTTTCTGTTTACTTGAGCTATAAGATATGATTTTTATAGACATGATTGTCATTTTTTGTTTGCTTTTAATGATTTCTAGAGAGATGTATGAATTGGTTTTTTCTTATGGTTACTTATTTTGGAAAATTAATTTGAAAGATGATTTTTGGGTTTTTGTTTCATGAACCTGGGACAGATTTATGAACTGAATTTGTTCTTAAGAGTTATTAATCTGTTTTTTAATCAAAAAAAATAATTGGGTTTGTTTTCAATGTTGATCGTAATGGAAGTTTGCAGGTGGTGCCAATGTCGACTCCTGCGAGGAAGAGGCTTATGAGAGATTTCAAGAGGTTACAGCAAGACCCGCCTGCAGGCATCAGCGGGGCACCCCAAGAGAACAATATTATGCTCTGGAATGCTGTGATATTTGGGTAAGGGTGGAAAAAATGTGTGCGAATCCTTTTTTATGTTTGTTTATGATAATTATATTAGTTCTTCCCGTTTATCAGTATATTTGAGTATGGTTGGATAAGAAGTTTCTGGTTTCTTGTCTGATTTGGATTGCAGTCCTGATGATACTCCATGGGACGGAGGTGAGTAATCCTGCTACTGAAGCTTTTACTGGAAGACAGTGTATTAAATGGTTATTCCGTTGTACTTTACAATGTCTGCATATGCTCATGGAGATTGAAAGAATGGAAATTTTCTGGGGGACTTTGTGTTTAATTCTTGATATTCTTCAAAGGACTCTATTATATGACTCTATTATGCTTAGATAATAAAATGCATCCCATGATAGTATTTTGATTGCTTTGATTTCTGGATCTCGTTCACTGACTCCATTTTACTGTATGATGTATTTATTACTGATTATTGTCATGAAGAAGGCTATGATTGATACACAATGTAACAAATGCTTTTTCATTCAATTTTTAATCCACCTTTACCATGATAATTAGGTTGCTTTTTATTCTATGAACATTATAATTATTGAAAATTTAAGCGTAATGCATAATCTACCAGTTGCATGTTCACACTTGTATATTTCACTGATTCTCAGACTTAAAAGGAAAGGGCACTCTGCTTCCTGTTCACTCTTTATAAAATTAGTGTCACTTTGATTGTGTTCTTCATTATTAATTGGCATGAAGTAATATAGTAGTTTAAATGTTATAGCTCTCTCAAGGATATTTTCTCAATTAATATTAGCTACGTAAAGCATTGTCTGTGACTGGATGGTAGTATGCTTCTTGGTGGATTGGCTACATCCAAAATTATGTGCCATAGAGTTTTTTTGTATTTCACTGCAGAAATTCTATCCAAATAACATATAGGAAACACATTTAATGTCACCAATAATTTGCACTAGAGAATAAAAGTGGAGTTGTAGTGTCAAAGTCACACATGCAACGCTCTTATACATGTTGGATACTAGAGTTTACCTCAGAATGGGCGTTGGATGGTCACTCTGCATTTGTAAAAAGGAATCCTTATCTAATCTATATCAGTGACTGCACTATTAAGCATCTACGATGAAGCCCTTTGTTACACTAGGCATAAGCTAATGGCTGAGTTAAGTGGATTCATCTTAGGCCTGTTAGGAATGAAAGGACTACAAAGTGAATAAAAGTCAATATTGTGAATTATTGTATATGATTAGGATTTGATGGAGCAAGGCATCGGCTAGTATAATGGCAACAGTGGTAGTACTGAGGAGAGAGTTTTACTTCCTTTTTCTGTAATTAGTGCTTGGGTTGTGGTCTTATGTAAGTATAATTGACAAAACCTCAAATACTAATCCTGAAATGGAAGCCCTGGTTGAACATACAATATTGATTGTCTGCTCACACTGGGTTATTTGTTGAAGGGGCACTGATGTCTTGTTCATGAACTATTTGGAATTAGCTTGACTTGCTTAGAAACCAATCTTGCTTTTTTTATTTGGTTTTTGGGGAAAAAAAAATGTAACATTTTCAATCTGAATTATATGTTTATTTATCCTCCTTCAATGATGTTTACAGCTATGTTCAAAGGTTTTTTTTTTTTTTTTTTTTGAGTCCCTCAGGCACATTCAAGTTGACACTTCAATTTACAGAGGATTATCCAAACAAACCCCCAACAGTTAGATTTGTTTCTCGAATGTTTCATCCAAATAGTAAGTCAACATGCAAATTGTCATATGTGTTTATGTCTTACTGTTACTGTTTACATTCCATTAATTATTACTTATCATTTCTAACTAGCATGCTCTATTTTTTCAGTTTATGCTGATGGAAGTATTTGTTTGGATATTTTACAAAATCAATGGAGCCCTATATATGACGTGGCAGCTATACTCACATCTATCCAGGTTTGTGGAATATCTGTTTGCTATGTGTTTAATAATGCTTTTCTTTTATTGTGTAATATCTAGCAGAGCAGGCACAAACATATCCTATATAAGTTACAGTTTTTGCACTTTGGTGTTAAAGAGAGAATGGACCCATACCCTCCAAATATTAATCTCTCATCTACTTATCATTCATTGTTCTGCTACAGTTTCTTAATCTATTACTTTGGTACACTGGGGAGGATAGATGCAATATAAAACCTTTCTCTTTTGGTATCTGGGCCTTGCAACATTTCTACTTACAGTGTTGTAAATGGGAACAGAGCAACTTAAGATGTCAAAAAATTATTTACTAGTTGCAGTATTATTTTACTGCTAATTGAGGTTGACTGTTATTTTCTGGTTATGGTTTAGACTTGCGTCTCCAGTTAGCTATGTATTTCTTAACATACATGTTGGCAATGGCTATGATATGCCATTTTCTTTGTTGCCCAATCCATCTGGATAGACTATGGAAATGGTCTGGATAAGATTTATACTCATACATTAAGTGTAATCATTTGTCACTCAATCAGTGTTATTTGAGGTTCCTTGACATTAACATTAAAAGTCTTTTAGTTGTACAAAGCTTTGGATTTCCACACCACATTAGATTTTGTTCTTGAGTGGCAAGCAAGTTATTGATGATTGTCTGTCTATTTCCTATTGCAGTCATTGCTCTGTGATCCCAATCCAAATTCCCCTGCAAATTCTGAAGCTGCTCGGATGTTTAGTGAGAACAAACGTGAGTACAACCGAAGAGTAAGGGAAATAGTGGAGCAGAGCTGGACAGCAGACTAGCTAATCCTTGTGGGTTGATGGTGTAATTCAAGTCTGAAGGTTTTAGGGCATGTTACCAACATTCCTGTTTCATCTGTTCTATGTCTGGAGTTGTTGAATTTATCCAGTATTTCTCACGCCATGTTTTCATAATTTGAACGTTATAGCTATTCGATCATATTATAGTATGACTTTTGAGTGTGCTGACTCTTTGGTCTTTTGTAAAATAGAATTTTATGAATTAGTTTGCATTGAATTTCTATGAACTCTCCAATATGCAAGATGCCTTTTTCCGCAAATATAAAGAATAGACTCTTCCCAAGGGGAGAGTTGTGTCATGCCAGCAATCAATTCGATGTTGGGCATAGTTGCCAACGATCCATTTGGAAGTATGAACTCCTGATCGCAGGATGTTAGTGAAATTCGTCTGTGCTAATTCTTTGCTCCTGGCATAAATCCTCACACCAGTTCTTAAAGGAGGGTTATTTTCTTATTACTCTGTTCATTTCAAATTGTTAGAATTTGTAAATTTCGGAATCAAGCTTTAGTCGTGAATAATTTGCAGCTTTGAACTCAGTCAGGTTTAGGAAGTTATGTAAGTTTATGATTGAGTGACTGTATTTAGGGGTGGATTTAAATTGAGTTGAACCTGCACAAGGGTGAATCTGAATTTCGGCATAGATTGATAAAAAGGAGCGTCTGGTAAGTCTGATTGATGAACGCAAAACTATACATCTATAATCATCTAGAATATGGGAAGTACTGATTGATGAAAGCTGCTCCACTCCAGCACATAAATGACACTTTTAAGCTGTCGCAGATGTCTGTTTTCAACTACAAGTGGTTGAGTAGTCATTTGCGACTGACCAAGTGATAACCCACCAACGAGTCCAAATTTGGGGAGATCATGAAGGTCTACCCACTAAGCTGTGGCGCCAATCAGCGTTTAACATGTTCTAATTTTCAAGGACCGCAACGTAACTGGTACAACTATCAAACTCTGAAACCTGTTTAGGACGGACCTGAATTGGACTGGTTAATCGAATCAGTCTCACTTGGAGCTTGGAGTCTCGAGCTTGAGACCAGAAGGTAGGGAAGCTTACTTAGAGCTGCAAATTGAGTCGAGTTATTTGCAGCTCAGCTCATACAGTGTGAAGTTTGGATTGATTGTTATTGAATCGAGCTTAAAACTTACTATTGCCCGTGAATGCATACTTCAATCCAGAATGCAATTTGTCAAATGGGCATTGTTGACAGAGACTTATTTAATTTCTAAAGCGCGTAAGGTTAATTGAATTCCTCACTATAAAAAATTTATTTTCTCTGTCATGCACTTCCGCTTGCACCACTCTTTCCTTCAATAAAGTGAACAGGAAAGGAATAAAGATGATCTCCAATCCCTATCAACAACAGGCAGCATAAACACCAGTAATGCTATCAGCTCACAACTGTAGATATTTTTTCGCATTTGGGGTTGGGATATTCTGCTTCTCCTGAAAGATGAATTATTCCATTATTCATTTCACGACACACCCACCTTAATATTCTAATTCCTTTTCATTTCAAACCCATGCTTTGATTTTGTTGCCGTAGTAAAAGATTCTCGTATGGTATCTTATCTTATCGTATCGTATCTCACCTGTATATAATCTTCGTCGTATAAGATTTTAGATAAAAATCTTGGCTTGCTAAATCGTTCTTACGTATGTGATTAAAGGCTGAAACAAGAGCAATAAACACAGCGTGGGGACGTTCCCACACAGTCACAAGCAGCCAACCACAAAATATTAGTTCATTCTTCTTTCTCTTTCTCTATAGATTCTCTTTTTACTTTATTTCCTCTCCGCTCAGAGTCTTTCACTCTGTTTCAATTTATACCTTTTTTATTTTGGTTATATATATTCCATCCTTCCGGAGCTAAGACTTCAAACCACCTAGCTTCCTTTCTCACTTTCCCATCTTCTGTTATCGTCTTCATACAGGTCAGGCACTGTGTGTATTTCATATTCCTGTCTCTTGTTATTATTATTTTTTATGTTCTTTTAACTTTGTGGGTTGTTCGGTTGTCGGATTAGATCTGATTAGACAATGGAAAGATCTGAATTTTGCATCTTGAGCTAATAAAAAAAGAATTTTGTGGACTGTTTAGATGCATGAAATCTTTGTTGTCTGTACTGGGAGTTGCTTGCCACCATTTAATGCTATGTTAAGATTAAGCATATGTTAATATATGAACAAGTATTTCATTTTGTTTAATCACTGGCTGAAATTTTAAAATATAGACTGAGACATGGCCAGGAGGCTAAGGATTTTGTTTTCTTTCGCAAATAGAGACTAAACTTTGCTTAATTGAGCTACTTATGATATGATCTCATAATGCCTAACTGGTTAATTTTAGTCTTTGTTTCATGATTCTGCGTGAGATATATGAATTGAATATTTTCCTAAGAGTTACTTATCTGAAAAAAAATTGTGCCAAAATATGAATTTGGTTTGTCTTAAATTTTGACCGTAATGAAGTTTGTAGGTGGTGTCCATGTCAACTCCCGCAAGGAAAAGGCTTATGAGAGATTTTAAGAGGTTGCAACAGGATCCACCGGCTGGCATTAGCGGGGCACCCCAAGACAACAATATAATGCTCTGGAATGCTGTGATATTTGGGTGAGTTTAGAAGAATATGTGAAGCCAATCCTCATTTTGTTTTCGTTAAGTTATTTATTTCATTTCTGTTCATTTATCATTATATTTGAATACGGCTGGATAAGCAGTTTCTGATTTTCTGTCTGATTTTTGTTGCAGTCCTGATGATACCCCATGGGATGGAGGTGAGTAATCCTGCTACAGAAGCTTTTACTGGAAGCAAAAGTGTGGAATGATTTATTCCGTTTTACTTGTAGAATCAGCGTCTGCTGCTCATGGGGATTGAAAGATTTGAAAATTCCAATGCTTGATATTCTTTTGTGCTTGTAATAAGCCTACCCACCCACCACAGTGTTTCAATTCGGATGATTCTGGATTTCAATGATTGCTTCATTTCTGTTACTTTGTGATGGTATTTGGTATTATATATACCGTTTGGTCAAACCATATAATTAAAACACAGAGGAAAAGCTCAATCTTCATTAAGTTTCATAATCAATTTTTACAGTGTTGATTTAGTTGCTTTTTCTTATAAAACTCCTTAATGTTTGAAATGATCAGCATTGCACATAATTTGTGTTTTTGCACTTCCCTTTTTACTTCTTTTGATACTGAAAGGAGGATGTGCTTGTTCATTTTGTATGAAATTGGTTTTGTCCAGTGATCTTCATTGTTAAAAGGCCTGAATCTGCAACCTAGAAGAAAATAGTCTTGCTAGTCATTTCTACTACTTGGACTGATGAAGCTAGGCATTGGCTAGGAGCAGTTGTAACTTACAAAGAATAGGTTTAGTATTTAATCTGTTTTTATTGCTGCTTGGGTAGTTCCCTATTTAAGTTTATTAAATCTTGAAAAATGCTACTCTAGAAATCTAAAGCCAGATTGACATATAATATTGCTTCTGTCCTCATGCCAGCTTTATATTTATTAGGCCAGTGATGTCTGCTTATGAGCTTATTTGGCATCAGTGTGACTTTAAATTGAAAAACAAAAAGATGAGTGTGAAAATGCATGTTAAGCAATTCTAGCATATACTTACAATGTTTACATCTTGAATTGTTCAGGCACATTCAAGCTGACTCTTCAGTTTGCAGAGGACTATCCAAACAAGCCACCAACGGT
Source organism: Anacardium occidentale (assembly GCA_026122585.1). Classification (NCBI taxonomy): domain Eukaryota; kingdom Viridiplantae; phylum Streptophyta; class Magnoliopsida; order Sapindales; family Anacardiaceae; genus Anacardium; species Anacardium occidentale. The sequence goes on from JAJEJH010000017.1 coordinate 606,824, forward strand.
GCGATTTGTTTCTCGAATGTTCCACCCAAATAGTAAGTCACTGTGGAATTTGTGTTACTGTTACTCTTTGCTTCCCTTAAGATTTTCTTTGACATTTCCAACCATGCTGTTCCCGTGATCAGTTTATGCGGATGGAAGTATATGTTTGGATATTTTACAAAACCAATGGAGTCCAATATATGATGTAGCTGCTATACTCACATCTATCCAGGTCTGTTGAATAACGTTTTGTGATGTGTTTAATCTTGTTTTTTGTTCAGTGTGTATATCACTTTGACGGGTCATTATATTACATTTTTTGCCTTTTTGTAGTCATTGCTCTGTGATCCCAATCCAAACTCTCCTGCAAATTCAGAAGCTGCTCGGATGTTCAGCGAGAGTAAGCGCGAGTACAACCGAAGAGTAAGGGAAGTTGTGGAGCAGAGCTGGACAGCAGACTAGCCCCCATGTCAGATTGTTGGAGCAATGCATGTTCAAGTGAAACAATACGGATTCCTAACCTTCAACTTATCCTTTATCTCTCCCTTCATAATATGAATGCTAGAGCTACTTTGATCCTTAGATGTTGTGTGTTTTTAGCATTGATGCTTATGCTTGTGTAAAATAGCAGTTTATGTAATGCTTTGAACTCATTATCCCGAAGAGAATTCCCAAGGTCTACAAGGCTTTATTTTGAGTTGAGTGCTTTGTGAGTTAGGCAGAGATATATGTTCTTAAGCATAAATTGAAATTCAAATCATTCAAATTTTATACATCCTTAAAGTAATAAACAATAGATTCTGTAACAGTAGACACGCAATTTCAGCTTAACATGCGACGACAAATAAATAAAATTTTTCTTTTTCTTCACACTCCCTATACAAAAGAAACCACCGACAACCAAACACTGAAGGAACTCCAAAATCGTATGCAATGATATGATCCGGCGTTTCTGGATCGAAATGTCCATACATTTCACTCAGACACACATATCTTCCACTGCCGCCGAACCCTGCATTCAAAATCAAGTAATAGCAAGCTCAAACTCAATTGGACAATAATCAAACTAGCGGTACGGCTCATTTAGAGCCCTCAGTTAACGAGTAAACAATGAGAACTTGTGGAAGCACAGTACTTTACCATGTTTTCTTTGTTCCCTTCAACTTTCCCAGAAAGTGAGGAATTAACTGGACCTGTAAATAAAAATTTTTACCTCTAAATGTTAGGCCACCCGGAAAATAATTACAATTACTGTAAAGTAAGTAATAACATGGTATACTTACCTTCTTCCTCTGTAGACTTCTTTCCCTGTTTAACACTGTCTTTCGCTTTATTGGTCTCAGGTTTAGTTGGCTTCTGCGGCGTCTTCTGTATCTTACAGTTTCCTGTTTCTGGAACTGATATTGTATTTGCGGAATTCCTACTCAGAGATGCCTTGGTCCTGGTTGCAGGATTGTTCTTTGTGGTAGCCTCCTTCTTGGCTGATTCAGGGACTGAGGAAACTTTAGCAGAATCAGTGTTCAATGACTTGGGTTTTAGTTTCCTAGTTCCGATTGTAGAAGAAGAGCTGAGAACATCATCATCTGATGAGCGAGTTGCCTCTTCAGGCACCTGAGAGAAGGTCGCAGAGGCTGGCAATTGCTCTGAAGTTTCTGACATGTTATAGCTCTCAAATAATTCCTTGACAGATTCTTCGAGTTCAACAAGGTTATGACAACGCACATAAGATTTGAGTTCATCCCGCATACGATTAAAAGGCTATTACAAGGTATGAAAAACAAGTGGTGAAAACCATCTCTTTCATTAAACTTCTTAAGCATAACTACTTGTCATCTATTAGCAACAATTAATTGAAACTACTCTGTGCAGGAAAGATATCAGTAATAATCCAACTAAACCTCACAATTTACTTAAGAAAGTATGTATTGGCATACCTCGCATCTAGCTTCCAAGGCAAGTTTGAAAAACCCCAGTGAAATTGAGTGCTTAGCAGCAGATTCAGATAGCTTAATCTGTGAAAGCCAATATGATGCTGATGACAGAACACTAAACCTTTTTCGGCTTGATGCACTTGAAACATCAGATTGAGGTGTTTCGTTTTTCCCCTGAGTATTAACCGATCTCCTAGCTCTAATCTCAGAAATTGGGGTGATGCTGCCAACCGATTTTGGAACTGAACCCACTGCTGACTTGGCAGGAATACTGAGCCTTCTAGGTGGCTTAGCAGTATTTTCCTTGCCAGGAAGATCAAGAACATTCACACTTTTACTTACCGTTGATGCAGTTCTTCCCCTGAAAAAAAACAAACCATAAAGTTCAATATAGTTCAAAGTTAGCAATAAAAGCGTAGAATTCTGACCAAAGAGTAATTACCATACCAAACTTTTTGGGTTTAAATGAGACTTAACACTTACGATTTCTTCAAAACTTGAAAATTTTGTCAATCTCGATCACCAAAATTTACTATTGACATATACTGTCAAAGGATAATAAACTTACACAAAAAAAAATTAACTATAATTTTTCTGAAAACAAGAGCAATCACACACTAACTTGATACTTTATTTTTTGGTCAAGGGATGTAACCGAACTAAGCTATTCGCATAACTGTCGAACTGAGCTATTCGTAGCCCGGTTAGATAATTGTCAACTCGAGCTCGACGTACCTGTTGGTTGGCTCGGTAAGCTCCTAAGCTCACGGTCCAAACAAATACAACTTAGCTCCATTAAACCCCTAGTCAGTCAACTAAAAACAACTATTAACGATCACAAAACTTCAATTTCAGCACACAGCATTGCCCCAAAACTAGACTCAAGCCCAATAACCTCGCCACTCCTTGAGGGCAGAGGCGTCTAAACTTCAGTGTTGTACAAATTAAGCTTCGCAATAACTACAAATTAGCTTGCACAACTTTTTTATAAGTCAATTTTGTTAAATTCATTATAAAACAACACTCAACTATGTATTCGGTCACCATGACGAAACTAGGAAGTAAAAGAAATAAACCTCCTAGTGACAGAAGAATTCGAAGATTCAACCACTGGCACCTTCTCCTCCTTCGGTATGGTCGCCGATCGTTGCCGATACCTCAACTTCGACTTCGTGGTATCCACAACTAACATTTCAATAAAATGAAATTTCATAAAGAGAAGAAAAACAAAAACCTGGAAAAATACATCTAAAATATAAATCCTTACCACTAACAACACTAGATTCTTCTCTCAAATTCGTCTCGGTCATGATTTCAGCTTACTTCAATTTCAGATTGCTCTCAGTGATTTTTCTGAGGACGAAGCCAGAATTGATTAGCGACTGGAATTTATATTAGGAGAGAGAAGCTGTTCTGCACTGGGCGGGAACATTTAGAAATCACAACATCTTTGTTCGCATATTGACTATTGATACTCGCTTCACTTTCTGGACACGTTTCCCAATTGAGTTCCCGTGTGTTGAGGTTCACGATATCCATTGACGTGTGACAATTTCATTTGCTGAGATTTGTTTTCTAAGCTTTTGAGAGGCTGAAATTGGCCTTCCAATCGGGTGCTACTGATGATTGAGAGGAAAGTTTGAACGACTGGGCGCTGCATGGGACCTACTTAATGACCTGAGCGCTCGCTGGCTTGAATTTTGAATTTTGAATTTTAAATCTCAAGCCGTTGAAACTAATTTAGCTGCATCAGGATGGAACTGTGGATTTCTTATAAAATTGGTCTTTGTCTAGTCGCTTCAATTGCAGTGGATTTGATCTACGCCATCTATTTAAATTCATATTAATCAAATTTAAATTGGTTTTATTTGATCTGAACTTAAATTTAAAATTGAGTGCCTCCTTTAGGATAATTCCATGAGAAGAAGGAACATTCCGGTCCTAATGGACAACTTTAAGGAATATTACAAAATAGGCCAAAGCACTTATTCCCACACATAGTTTCATCTTAAGCCGCGTCCCACCTTCCAACTTTGTAAAACCCAAAGTCCCACCCTTTATCCAAATTCTATCCGACTTCCTTACTGTTTTCAACGAAATAACTAAAATATTATTTAAAAAATAAAAATTTATAATAAAATTCTAAAATAATAGTTGAATATAAAAAATTTTAAAAACTTTTAAAAATATTAAAGTCAACCACCATCGTCGATGTTGATGGAGATGATTGTCCCTAACGAGGACAAGTGGTTTAGGGGAGGCTAAATTTGGCCTCTCCATTTGGCAAAAGTTTTGGTGGAGGCAGGTAGATCTAACAATTATCCTTATAAACCATGACAAAAAATGGTCAGTAGGATTAAGACTAACTATTTTCAACAATTTTCAGTTGTTATTACTAACAGAAATGGTTAGATTTGACCGTCAACAGTTCTTTGGCCAAACCTTTCTGTTATCAATAGTCAATACCGTCAGTATAAATGACGGTGACTACTTTAATTTTTTTAAAATTTTAAAATTTTTAAAATTTTATATTTATATAAAATTTATTTTATTATTTTATAAAATTTGAATTTTAAAAAAATAAAAATGTCTTTGGATTATTATTGTTTGCTATTATATTTAATATTAAATTTGATTAGAGGGTGGGATTTTGGGCGTTTGGAAGTTAGTGGGTGAGAATGTATCCGCCTCAAACTATGGGTGGGAACAAGTTCTTTGGCCAAACCTTTATCCCAAGCATCCATGACAATCTCTGCCACTCTCCAATACTATCCTTTATTGCCACGCGCTCCCGGTTCTTCTGTCCGTAACCCTACCGCCACAAATCAACCGCTGAAATCTTACACGCTCTCACCCACAACTCTCTTTAAAGTCTCCGGTGAGAGGACACAGTGGTAATTTAATGATGCTTTGGCTTAAAATAAAGAAACTGGACATTTGTACTGGAAGTAATTGCTATGGGGCCGTCCAACACCATCCTTTTTCGAAAGGCCAAAGGACAATTTCCCACCCATAGTTTGAGGCGGGGACAGTCTCCCACCCGCTGAAATTGAAAGGCACCGGTCTCCCACCCGTCAATCATTTTTTTATTATTTTTTATTGAAATGACTAAATTATCTTTTTAAAAATTAAAAATTTATAATAAAAATATAAAATAATTTTTAAATATAAAAAATATTAAAAAAATTAAAAAAAATTTTAAAAAAATTAAAAAAAATTTTAAAAAAATTAAAAAAAATTTTAAAAAAAATTTGAAATTCAAAAAATAGAAGCAACCACCGCCACCGGCACCGGCGGCGGTGGCCGCCCAAAAGAGAACCAGGTGGCCATTTCCAGCCACCTGGTTCCAGGGGAGGCCAGATCTGGCCT